>CM036923.1:10839318-11340108 GCA_020800305.1 Porphyrio hochstetteri
CCCAGCTGGAGGAAGAGAACACTGTCACGAGTCTGGAGCAAGACTGGACATGTGTGTTTGTGTCTAAGTGAAATCCCTGGTTGTGTTTTACCCTTTGCTTTGGTATCAGATGCTGGTCTCCAAACCAAAGGCTGCCCCTTGTCTCCATGAGCTGGAAACATGGAGATGCTCACGAAGGCTGGGGAGTCTCACGGCCAGGTCTGTGCTGGGGATCCTGGTAGCTGCAGATGCTGGTGAGCCTCTGCCAAGCATCCTGGTGTGTCATCGCAGTGGGTCATCCTGCTGGGTCACCCTGGTGCAGGAGGACCCTTAACCTCTGCCCTTTGTCGTTGGCAGCCCTTTGGGTAGTGAGCCGCCTGCTCTTTGTTCTCAGCTCTTCTTTATACACCCCCATCCCTCTCTGGGCAAAATCAACATTTGCTTTTCAGAGCCTGGCAAACAGAAGGGGTCTGTATTACATCCTGATGGCAGCCCCAGGCTTATAGGGCTCCAATGAGAAATCTGGTGACGTTTGTGGCAGGGGGGACCCTCTGAAACACATGCTTAGAGGTTCTGGGTGTCTGAAACAAGAGCAGGAAGCAGTGAGCACTCACTGACCTAATGCTGGGGCTGAAAAGTAGAATTCAGATGAGCTGAGATTGCACAAAGGTGGCAAAAAAATCGATTTAAAATCTAAGTAAGGGTGATTAATTTGGGTTTTTTTTAATCCAAAGTAACATGCTGCTGCTTAGTGCACTAAGGCTGTGTGCAGCATCGGGGCGCAGCAGAGTGCCAGATGCTGGGCTGGGCGGTTTGCACCAGGAGTTCTACATGGTCAGAGTGTTATGGGTCTGTGGGTGGAGAGCTGTGGGCTGTCTGGGGAGGACTGGATCCGTATGGAAATAACACATCACAGTTTAAAATTCCTTTCTCCTCCTTCAAATCTGACAGTGTTTTTCCCCAGTTAATCCATGGCCATTGCTGGATGAACCTGAGAACGTTAGGTGTGCTTGTGTGCCTGGATGCTGTAAATGTCAGAAGGGGTTTGGAAGGCAGAAGAGGAACAGGGGTTATTTGGTTTGTTCTTTGCATTTGCATCGTGCTCTGCGTGCTAAGCCTTATCCCTCATCCATTCAGGCTCCTGGGAACTCTTGTGCTATTAATGTTAATGATTAACTGACACATTGCTAACTCGCTGGAGCTCTCCTGGCAGCTGGTTAATGTAAGAGTTTGATTATTTCCTCCTTTGAGCAAGGCTGTGGCTTGGATGAGTTCAGATGCCTTCCCTCCTTCCCATCTCTGCTGGGATGCTGCAGGTTCTGCAGAATAAGTGGGACCAGGTCCAAGCTGCTCTTGTGATGGCTTTGCAAAACCCCCTCATGGAGTGAAAGTGCCACGAGAACACTGCTGTAGCTCTCAGGTCCTGTGGCTTCTCCCTCTTGGATTTCAGAAGCTAAGGACTGGTGAAGACAGGGTGAATTTAGAGGGACAAGATTTCTTTGGAAGCCTGCTTAGCTTCAGCAGTGAACTGGAAGTGATTTTAGACATGCCAGTAGCTACCAGGTCCATTCCCAGTCCATGTAGCTTGACAAGAACAGTTTTCTGTTCCTCTGCAAACTCTTTCCTCTCCTCTCCTGCTGCTAACTAAAAGAATTGCATAAACCACCAAAACTGACGTACAAACAGCCTGTTTTTCCAGTCCCTTTCCATTTGTGGGGATACTTGCTTTATAAATATACACATTTGTACAACTCATCTGATGTGTCAGTGTGGTGACGTGGCATCTTCCCTGCTGCCTGGGCAGATCACTGAAAGGCTGTAACCAGAAGGATCACAGATGATGACTAACATGCTTTTTCATATAAAAAAGCTGCTTGGGCTAATTTTTTTTTAATTCATTTTTTTTTATTGTGCTTTCATGGTTGTCCAGCATATCTCTGAATGACTATCAGCTGCAAGGATTTTGTGGGCAGTAAAGTACAGCCCATCACAGGGAGTGGTGAAATGATCTCTTTATTTCTATTGAGTATCTGAGGATTGAGTTAGCTCCAGAAGAAAAGTGTGGGGAAGAGCCGTGGCCTCTCTGCTGTTTGAAGGCTGGTTTAACTTCTGAGCTGCCTGCCAAAGCACTTGGGGTCACTCCAGAGTTTTAATCTTGACATTGAGCTTGAAATGTGTCTGAGCTCGAATCAGGATGGCTGGTAGGACTGTGTGCTGGAGGGGTGCAGGTCAGCCAGGGCAGTTTTCTGGCCTTGAGCCCTGTGGATGCATCACTCAATTTCCTAAGAGTCACTGTGGTTTAATCTGAATTAAAATATTGAATTAAAGCCTGAACTTGAGCCAAGGTTAAAGTGCTGGATCTCTTCTCATCTTCTACCACTGCTCCTTGTGCCTAACCTAGTGCTTTGCTGTAGCTCAGAGCTCTGGACAGGCCACTGCTGGCCTTGGGAAAGCCCTTCCAATGCTGGCAAAACTGAGGCTTAATTCTTGTGCCTCTCAGCATTAGGGTGAGCTTTTGGAGTGTTTTTTCAGTGTGAGAATGTGTTTGGCACCTGCCAGTGATACAGCACTGCAGTGGGAGTATATATACACCAATATATAGACCAATTTCCCTGTGCTTCCCTCAAGGGTTACCTGTTACCCAGCCTGGGGCTGGGCTCTCTCTACCTGTGAGCTCATGGCTCCATTAATGGTGCTGTGCTGATCAGCAGTGTCTGGCCCCAGCGTGATGATAGCCAGCTCCTGCCAAAGTGAAATGCTTTGTGGTGTTTTAGGCTGCATGGCCTAGGCTTAGTCTTCAACCTAGGTGCACACAGCTTGTTGGTGCACCCATCATAGAATGAATCATAGATTGCTCTGGGTTGGAAGGGACCCCAAGGATCACAGAGCTCCACCCCCCCTGCCACAGGGAGGGCCACCAACCTCAGGCCTGGAGCTACACAAGGTTGCCCAGAGCCCTATCCAACCTTGTCCCATGTGGTGGTGGCTGTGTCAGAGAAGGTTGTGGTCCTCCTGAATCTGTAATCAGCATCCCTTGAGGCATCCCCTCCATCCCAGCAAACACTTGCTTTGCTGCCAGAAATATTTAGTCCAGAATGAAACCATGCACAGGGGCTGAAGGTTGGTGGGGTTTTTTTTCTAGCTCTGCTCAGCTTCTTTGGAAAGAGTCTCTATTACACAGAATCTGGAAAAGTGTCTTTTATTCTCCAGTGCCTGGTTCTGATTAGTGCTGGAAATGAACAGGAATTTTTCTCCCTTTTTTTTTAAACATATTCCTTTTGAGGTTAATGTTGCAAGTGGATTTCAAGTTAATAGAAGTAAAGTTGTAATTGTGTGGTTCATTGGAGTCCGGCTTGAAGCAATAGAAGCTTCTTCCTTTGCTACTCTCCAAACAGATGTGTCTCCCTTGTAGTCTTCTGCTCCTCCAGAGCCTCTCTGTCCCCAGCTGTCTGCAGTGACACCCACAGCTCCATGAGCAGAGCTCTACCTCTGAAGGCAATGTCCTGTGTCAGCATTAAAACTTCACAGGTTGTTCCCCAGCAGCTGGTCTGGTATGTTGGAGAAGCCACTGAGGTGGTGGCTGTGCAGTGTGGATCAGGGCACCCATGGCTTATCCTCCCTCTGCTAACAGCTCCAAGCCTCCTTAGTGGTGAAGTCTTCTCCAACTTATCTAAGGAGCTTTTGGAGCTTGTTTCTGTGAAGCAGAATGAAACACAGCCACTGGTGAAGGCAATTCTCTTGCCTGCTCTCTGGGCAATTTATCTACCTGTGAAGTAGGTAAAATGAGATAGGTTGTACACCCTGTGTGGCCCAAACAGGTCTGGAGAGTGCTGAGATGGAGATGCACATCTGAAAAGGGAGGAGGAAACTCTGTCCCAGCCTCTCTGCTGGTACCTGTGAGTCTGCATCCACTGCAGGGCTGGTGAGGTGACATCTGCACTGGCATCTCCTCCCCAGCCAACAGTAGGGTGGCCTGAGGACATGGCTAAGGGAAGGATGGACCAGCAGAGGTAGGATGGGATGCCTCTCGGTGCACAGTCTGGTGCAGATCCTGCCCTGGACAGAGTCAGCTCTAAACTGCTGGTGCTGTGTGGGTGCTGGAGACACCTCTGAAGAGTTCTGTTGGGGGGTCTACCTCCACACTGCTGCCAAAGCTGGTGGCATCTAGAGCTGGCTCTGTGACTTGGACCAGACCTGTAGGCTCAGGAGAGAGCCCTGGGGAGCCCTGAGTGAGGAAATATCTGTAGGAACAAACCAGTCTTGGATGGAGACACATCTCAAGAACTGTCTGGGCACCCTGCTGTGTTTGTGCTGGGTGAAGAAGGAAGCTGCATTAGCTGATCTTGGACCCACTGGTAAATACATTTAACAGCAGCAAGGGTCAGATGAGCTGGTGTTGCTCTGCTGACTCCAGCATGGTGTGGGATGTCTCCTGCTGGGTTTGGCCCATCCCTTTCTGACATGACCTGTGTTTGGTTTGGGTTGGTGTGTTTGTGTCTTGTTTTTACTGGACTGTGTAGAGAGAGTGAGTTCCTGGGTAACATCCTCCACTGTTTGTCCTCACCCCGTGGGCTCTCCTGATAATGGAAATTGCTCATTTGTTCTTTTGATTTTGACACTGTATGAGTGTAAGGGCATGGATCCCACTGAGAGGGGAAAATAAATCTCCAGTGAGTCTTGTTCCTGTTACATGCATGCATAAAAAGTTTGGGGTGCATCATGCAAGAACTTCGATGTGGTTTGGAGACCATACATGTGACTGTGTTGGAGTTGAACAACTTGTCCCCTTATTAGCACAAGGTCCAGATTCACCAAAGCTAACCAGAAGAGTCACGCCACAGTGAGGACAGTTTCTCCTGGCAGGCTGGATTCAGTCTTGGTGTCCTTCTCCATGTCTGTGTGAGGACAAGTGTCCGTGAAACGCCTCTGTTTCAGTACTGGGATGTTTTACACCCATGGTGTGGTATATCAGCAGCTTCAGGAAGCCCGAGATGGTCTGGAAGGAGTGATCTAAACATGAACCTGGCTGAGGTCTCACTTGCACTGACACAACCCTGTTACTGCAGCAGATGCACAGAAGACCCCAGTGAAGAACAGTGTCCTCCAGCACCGCTGCCATACAGTCCCAGCCTGGCCATCCAGAGGAAATTAATCCTTGTTTATAAAACTAGGGAGAACATTGCTCAGCCCCTGAGCTGAGGTGAGGGTACCCTGTGAATGTCACAGCTCTGTCCCGCTGCAGCACATCCTCTGCGCTGCTCGAGCCGTTCCTGGGCTGGCTGATGTTAACTCTTGGACTCTCCAGTTTGAAGTCATTCTGCTGGGGAAGTGGGGAAACATTCCTAATTTCAGCTAAATAAAGCATATTTCATTATGGTTCTTAGTCCAGCAATAACTGTACAGCGTGGCCTGAGGGGATTTGAACCGTGCTAAGAGGGAAGACTCACAGACACTGTGTCTGGGCTGGAAACCTTTGATTTTCATTTCACAGCCCAAACCCAGGGCTCAGCCTGCTGCTTCCACGCTATAAATAGAGGTAACCCCAGAACATGCTCAGCGTGCTGATGCTCTCCGGTCCTCCCCACATCGCTGGCTTCCTGGCAGCCTGTTCAGAGCAGCATATTTTTAGCTGTTGCTTTCTCATTATTTGTATTTTTTTGGACAGATCCTTGTGTCTTGCCAGGCTGCCAGCTTTCCCTGCTGTTTATCTGCTTTCCAGGAGTCAGTCTGGATCCTCCCTCGGCAGAGGGGTGGTGGAGCATCACAGATAGCAAGCTTGGCTGGGATCCTCTTTCCAGATTTGCTGGGGAGGTGCTGGACAGCCCATACAAAATGCTTGTTTCCTCCTTATTTTCCCTTTTGTCACAAGGGGATTAACAGTATCGTTATGCATTATTAATGTTGTTGACAGGGGTTGAAGGTACAGCTGTCAGGAAGATTTCCTCCTAATGCTGCCTCCAATACAGAGCAAATTAATTCAGCCTGTCCAGCTCTGGGTTTACCTGCTGGAAAGGGTGTGGGTAGCAATTACAGAGCCCTAGAGATGGTGGATAAACCCATCTCAGAAATGTTTGCATGAAAGGTGGAGGCTCAGCCAGGATGTGGATGCTCTGATGGTCATGCCACCAGGATGCTCCAAGTCCTCGGTGTGATTTTTCCACTGGAGTCGTTGCTAAAGGGAATAAAACCCGTTTCCTCTGTGTGATCCTGTCCAAGCTTGTAAGCTCCTCGCTCTGCTTCTGTCCTGCTCTGCCACAGACTGGATGAAGCCTTATAAAGAGCTCACAGAACTGTAGGGGTTGGAAGGGATGTCCAGAGATTGAGTCCAACCCCCCTGCCAAAGCAGCTCCCTAGGACAGGTCACACAGGTCGGCATCCAGATGGGGCTGGAATATTTCCAGAGAAGGAGACTCCACACCCCCTGGGCAGCCTGTCCCAGGGCTCTGTCACTATGAAAGATGTATTTAACCAGCTCAGCGTGGCTGCATCTCTGTGTTCTTCAGCATGCCACCCATAAAGGATGTGTTTATCCCTTTTTTTGAGCAATTACAGAAGCTTTCCATGCTGCACCTTGCCTGAATGTGGAGCAGAGGGGTTCATTCTCAGCCAGGAGCCCAGCCAGGGCTGGAGTGCTCTTACAGCTTGTCTGAAGAAGTGCTATTTAAAATTCAGCCAAGGAAATAATGTCTTTTCATTCTCACTAGTGTCCAGAGAAACAGTGGACATTTAGAAGGGGGGAAAAATAATTAAGGGAAAAAATTAAAAATCAGAGAAAAAAATCTATAGATTAAAGGTTTTTGTAATCTTTGTGGTTATAGTGTGCAAGCTCAGAAACTTCAGCCCCTCTCTCGCTGTCGGGGTGGAAACGGTGTGCCAAGTGATGTGTGCAGCAGTGAACTGCCCCTTGCAGCTCCTGAAGGCAGTCCAGGGTGTTTGTGCCTGTGGGGAGACAGTCCCTGCTCTGGTTTTAGCTTTTTAGGGGGGACAGGTCTGAGGGGGGGGGGGGGTGGTACTGGGTGGTGCAGGGCAGGGATTCACCCTGTGCTGCTGTGGTTGGGCTTCTCTGGGACTGGTCCTGTGGTTCAGCATGATGATGCAGGCACAGAGGCTTTTTATATTAGAAAGGGAGAGGGAAAATGCACTTACATATGCAGATACATATATATATAAGCAGAGGCTTCTGAAAGTGAGACACATTTTCCATGTTAAGTTGCCAGGCAGCTCTTTTCCCTTCCCTGCCTCCAGCCCAGTGCTCACTGGTATAAAAGTTTTCCGGTCTCTTCTATGTTTTCTCCTTTTTTTTTGGATGCACTCTTCCAGCTGACAGTTTATAAGGTTGTAGCTATGTTACAAGTCACAGTTTAGGGATGTTCTGCAGCTTAAATTAATAGTGGTTCAATTCTTTTGCTTATTGTCCAGCAAACCTGGTAGATGGTGAGAAGGGAGTTTAAATGTCATCGCTAAAAAACAACACCCCAGAAATCTGGGAGTTTCTTACCTGTTTGTAAGATAGAAATCCCAATTCAAAGTACTGTTTTGCCAGGGTTTGCATTGAGCTGTGGAGCCTCTTTGCCTCTGTTCTGGAGCTCAGCAGCTCCAGCATGAGATGGTTCCTCTTGCAGGATCCACCAGAGACTGAAGAGCTTCTGGACCTTCTGGGAATTCCAGTATTGGCACATGATCTCATTTGGGGTACTTTCAGAGTTATAATATCCCACATAAGGTGGTTCACTCCATTTATTGTGTCTGCTGTTGTTATGCACAGGGAAAGGGAAACTGAGGCACTAACCAACAGGCAGTTTGTGTGTATGGTGAGGTTTCAACCAGAGGCTTGTTATGGTGAGTTCTGGTTCTTGCTGAGTGGTTCAGCTCAGCTGGGAAACCAGCACCATGGCAACTTCATAAGTAGGCAGCTGGGATGCTGATGGATAAGTGTTGTCATAGCCAGCAGGTCCTGCTGTCTTGCCTGGGGTCTGGGAGGCAGGTGGCATCTGGGAGGTGCCAGTTACCTTCTGAAATCAGAATGGGAATGGAGGTGTGTCCAGGTTCTGTCTTTCAAAGTAATTTATGATGTATGGTGGGTTGAGTTGTCCCTGTATCTCTCCAGCACAGTGCCTGTGGATCAGCAGTGTGCTCTCCCAATGTGTATGAGAAATACTTTTACATTTAAAAAGATAGAGCAGAGCAATCCCAACATCTGGCTCAGCATCTGCCCAGAGCACACGATGCACCCTGTGTTCCAGCCTATCCCCAGGACAGGGTTCTTGTATACAACGTGCTCCCAGGATGCCAGAACATTACCCAGAACATTCCTGAGCTGCTGAACGCAGGAGCCACTCCTGTCCCTGAGGCTGAGCTGGCTGGAGAGGCCAAACACCTCAGGGAAAGTGGTTTCCTTGCAGGATCCCCTTTGCTGGTCCTTAAAAATCCCTGTGCTTTCCCCTCTCAGCAAGGAAACGTGCCTGGAAGTGCTGCACTTGTTAATGGGATAACACATCCCGGAGCAAGAGGTGAAGGTGCATGTCCCATGTAGTGATTCCTGAAGTTCTCTGGTGTGTCTGGAAGCCTTAAATACACTTGTGGGTTTGATATGTTTGAATAATAATGGTTGACATCTTCAGGGAAAGGTGGAGGTCTCCCCTCAGGTGTTTTTCTGTTTAAAATAACATATAACAATCCTTTAATCACAGAGATGATGGTGCATAGCAGGTTCCCAACAGAAGATGTGCCTCTCCAGACATAGAGTCATAGTGGGGAGACTGTTTCCCATATATTGTGTTCACACAAACTCCCTTGGCCCATTCAAACCTTCTTCTTGCTTTAGGAATCACCCGGATCTCCAGTGGGAGACTTCAGAGACCCAGTGACCAGACTAGTCCCAGTAAGTTACATGAATTTCTCCCTTTGAAACTTCCTCATCCAATTTAAAAAAATAAACTAAAATTTAAAATTAAACAAAAAAAAGAGAGGGAATGCAAGAGCTGACTCTCAGAAACCCCATCTATCTCCTGCCTCCTGTCCATGGCTGTGGTTTGAAAGGCAATGCTGGGTGCTAATAAAAGCAGAGCTCTCAATGGTGGAGAGAGTGAGCAGTGTGTGTGTATATATATAAAATATTACATATACACAACTATATATATAATATTGTATATTATATATTATATATAATTGCATATTATATATAAAATATATAATATTTATATCTAAATATGTGTATATTATATATAATAGATATAATATAAATATATATTTATATTTTTAAAAACTCTCTGCAAAACTGTGAAAAGAGAGAGAGCAATATAAACTAAAAGATTAATTACTTACTGAATAATGGATCCAGAGAGAATAATTCCCAAGCCCCATCTCAATTTGAGGGGTCTAACACAGGGCAGCAGAAAGCAGGAATGGCCTGAGGTTGAAATACAGCTTTAGTAATTAGCAGCTCTTTCCTACTCTCCTTAGCTATTATTTTTTATTGGAAGTGGAGATTTATGGATTATATGTGCTTGTGACTAAATTTACACTCCTAATTGCAGCTTAATGTTTCTGAAGCTGTTTCTGATCCAGAGAGAAGCGGGTGGGAGGGTTTCTTTCTTGTGGAAGGTGTTTCCCAGAGGTCTTGGTGCTTGTGAGCACTCAAGCCCGTGCGTGACACAGCTCAGGTTGGCCCAGGGACAGGTCCCTGCTGCTTACCTGTGTTGTTCTGACCCTAATTATCCTCTGTGAGTGGAAAATGTCACTGTCCTCATCTCAAATACCCAAAAGGAAGCTGAGACTGGCAGTTTCTGGGCTTTTCCTTTCAATGCCTCCCCTCTTGCTGGCTCTGCCTGCCCCGAGGGACCCGTGCTGCTGCATGGTCCATGTGCATCAGTTGGACTCGACAGTCTTAAAGGTCTGTTCCAGCTTAAATGATTCTGTGATCACAGAGGTTGGTCTTTCTTTGCAGGTGCTTTGCTGCAGCTGAATTCCTCCTTCACGCTTGCTTCGCTGAGGTGCAGCACCTGCCCTTGGCATTGCCTCCTCGCTTTCTCTGGGATGCTGACAATTGTCTCTGCTGCTTGCTGCCATCAGCCTGTCCCCCCAAGAGCCCTGCTCTCCTGGACACGTGGCCAGCTCTGGCCATCCTTGGTTCAGGGCTTTCACCCAGTGCTGTCCCCACCGTCTCTCTGTCCCTCAGTTGCTCCCTCTGGGCTCCGTTTGCTATTTCAATTCATCCTCTCAGCCCTCGTATCCTGTCTCAGCTCCCTGATGTCCTTATCAAAACAGACATTTTCAGCTTTTCCCTCTGTGTGGGTGGGAGGAGAAAAGCCACCCTCAGGATGCCTTCCTGGAGCCTTCTGCTGCGTCAAGGCATCGGCACGTGCGGGATGGGGAGTAGCCACAGACGTCTGGTGCAGCATGCACTGAATGCCCTGGGAGCAGGGCTGCTGCCTGGCCCTCATCAGACACTGATGATAAGCACAGGGACTAATATTCACATTACAGCCCTGACAAAGGGGATGGGACACTGCACGCTGCGACACTGTCCTGCTGCTGGGACAATTGCTGCTTTGGATTTGGAGCCTCCACAGTCGCTGTCTCCACCCCTAATGCTGTGCTGTGTCAGTGGGAAGGTGTAAATATGGTCAGAGTGGGGCACTGCACCCCAACTGAGGTCAAATGGCAGGAAAAATGCATTGAGGGACGATTTGGTGTGGAGCTGGTGTGCTGGTGTGGGTGCTATGGCTCCATGGTAGAACCTGAGGAACAGCATGAAGCTGCACCAGGGGAGGTTTAGGTTGGATGTTAGGAAGAGATTCTGTACTGAGAGGGGGGTCAGGCACTGAACAGGCTCCCCAGGGAAGGGGTCACAGCCCCGAGCTGGGCTGAGGTCAGGAAATGGATGTTAGGAAGAGGTTCTGTACTGAGAGAGGGGTCAGGCACTGAACAGGCTCCCCAGAGAAGGGGTCACAGCACCGAGCTGGGCTGAGGTCAGGAAACGTCTGGATGATGATGCCCTCAGTGCCTTGCTCTGACTTGGCTGGGCTTTGTGGAGCCAGGAGTTGGACTTGATGATCCTTATGGGTTCTTTCCAGCTCAGGAGATTCCGGAATTCTCTGATCATTCAGCCTAGAAGGATGGAGCTGCAGTGTGAAGCTGTGCCACCAGCAGAGCAGTGGGCAGTTCTCAACCAAAGCATGTGTTTATCTTCACAGTCCCAGCCCTGGCACCGCCTGTTCCCATACATGTGTCTGAGGACAGAGGGGGGACTGGTACAGCTCCAAAGGCAGCTGGAGTGTAGAGGATCTAAACTGAAAGGTGCAGCATGGCTGTAGAAGCTTGTTTTCTGCAGCTCTAATGATAGACTTTTCCATTTTTCTGGTGAGAGACCATTTAAATTTGACTGTTTTTCTTCTGAGTTAAAATCAAACAAGCAGCTCGGTGCTCTGGTTGACACTGCAGTAAATATTTATGGCTCCATATAAATGCAGCTCAATTTCCCCTTGTTTCAGGGCCAAATTTTCCCCTCTGCACATCTGGCCTTGCACTCAGAAGCTTTTATTCCTGTGAAAGATAAATTGGGGTTGGGATGGCTGAGCAGTGGTTGCCAGGGAAGCGTTGCAGAAGGGGTTGCTTAGGGCTCTCTGCCACCCTAAACAAAGAAAGGGATGACATGCATTTCCATAGCCACCGAATCCTGGGATGTAGATCGCCCTGCAGTCACCCACAGACCACGTGCTGCCTTGGGACATGCAGTAGGAACCTGGAGATCTGATGTCCACCTCACTTTTGGCTGCTTTATTCTGTGACTCCTCTTAATTTTCCTTGTCCATCTGAAAGTGGTTGTGTGGCTCTGGCATCCAGTATCGCTCAGTTAGCAGCAACTCCAGGGCTTTGGAGCTTTGTCTTCCATTTCATCCAGGTCTGCTGTGGAGTCCAGGTGAGCCTGGGACTTGTGGGCAGCTCAAGGGAGGGAGCTGGAGGCCATCACAGTGTGTCCAGGAGCGATGACTTTAGGATGGGAAGAAGAAGCTCCTTGGAGGAACCCATGCCCCCACAGGGAATGGGGGACCATAATGTCTTTAGGTAGCTATGTTCAGGGAGACTTGAATCCTTCTCTTTGTCTCAGTTTGTTTCTCTTTAGCTGCAAAAGTGGGGTTAACCTCATGCATACCTGAGGAGTGCCCTGGGAAGGGAGAGACGTGGAGTTAGGACGGTGTTTGGGTGTCTTGTGGCTGTAGTGGGGACACAGTTACCAGGATAGAAGCTCCTTCTGATGTGCACCCTGGGGGTGCTGAGCTAATCCAGGCCCAGTTCCATGGGAGACACGTTGAGCTGGGCTCACCACTGGCTCCCTCTTCCCACAGTGTTGCTACTCACATCAGCCTCACTCCATGATGGGCCGGCTCAGGGCTGTGCACAGGAGCATCATCCTGAGGTGTGGGCTGACAGCAGGAGCTTGGAGGACCTTGGCCAGAGGACTGGGAAGGATAAGGAAGGTGTCTGGGGCTTGGCACTGGAGGAGTGGGGAGAAGCCCTTTATAAAAGGCTCCACCAGAATTCCAGCCCCTAAAATGCCACAGCTGGGTGATGTGGGTAGCTCGGGGTGGTGTTTTTGCAGAGAATGAAGTTCCTCCCACCTCATTTTCCTACAGCTGAACCTGGTGAGTTTGAAAGAGAGAAATATGTGCTGACGTTTGCCATCCTGAGCAGTGGTGTGTTCCTGAGCTGGCCAGAAAACAGCCCCAGAGCAGTTGGAGTGGAAGAAATCAGCATCATGTTGCTCTGGGGCAGCCAGCTGTGCTCTGCACTTTGATTTGTTTCCAGCCCAGAGTTTGGTTTTTGCTAAGAGGAAGGAACTTCCCTGGCAGGGAAATGCAGGAGGGTCATGAGCAAGGTAGAGTTTATGGATTTAGCTACACCAGCAGGTTGGGTTTTGGTGTGAGGAGGACGCCTTCCAGCTGCTGTGCTGCAGAGCTGCTCCTGGACCAGGCTGTTTGTGAGTCAGGTGCTTTGCTCACAAGAGGTCCTGAAGGGGTGGGAGGGGAGCAGGTGCCTCAGCTTTCCTGTTTCAGCCTTTGTCTGCCTTTCATGGCTGCCTGGAGCTGGCCTGAGCAAAGCAGGGGCAGGCTGCCAGGGCAGCTGCAGTCCAGGGCAGGCACAGCTTTTCCATCCGAAAAAGACAAGGGCGCAAGCAGCCCCGCTTCTGCATCATCAGCAGTTGGCCAGGGATCAACCACAACTTGTCTCGGTGCTTTTTGGAAGCACAGGGCATAATTTAGAGAGGGATGAAGCTCCAGGCCAGCTCTCTGGGTCCCATTAAAAAGGGACACTTGCTGATGTCATGAAACCTTCATGGGGCAGTTCATCTTTGTACTATCTAAATCCTTCTCTTGGGGGTGAAGCAGAGGGACACCATGCCAGGCATGTTTGTTTGCACCAGCTTGAACCCCTCATCTAACGTTTGGATTGGTGGGGATAGAGGGGCAGTTGGACACGTGTGGGCTGGAGATGCAGGAGGAGTGAGATGGTTTGAAGGTGCTGGTTGTGGTGAGCTTTTGCTCAGGGCATGAGTTTTGGAGCCTGTTTGCCACAATGGCACTGCACTACCATGCTGCCCAGAGCTCTGCAGGAGCTGGTGGCTGGGATTAGTAAACATGGAGAGAAGAGTCTTACATGAAAATTTCAATTAGACAAGAACAGATAGTCCTTGCTGTATTTTGCTTTCCCCAGGTTAAGCCCCACATTTTCCCTTTAATGTCACTGATGTTCCCATTTCAGAGCTGGGACAATCGAGTGGCAGGGAAGGTGAAAGCAGCAAGCAGTGCTCTTTGTGTTGCCTGTGGTGAATGTGGGGATCCCTGGTATGAAAAAGACAGGGATCTCCTGGAGAGAGTCCAGAGGAGGCTATGAAGATGATTAAGGGCCTGGAGCATCTCCCCTGTGAGGAAAGGCTGAGTGAGCTGGGGCTGTTCAGCCTGGAGAAAAGAAGACTGAGGGGGGACCTAATTAATGTTTATAAATATCTTAAGGATGGGATGCAGGGGGAATGGCCAGCCCCTTTTCAGTGTCTGTGGGGACAGGACAAGGGGCAATGGCTGCAAGTTGGAGCACAGGGAGTTCTACACCAACATGGGGAAGAACTTTTCCCCAGTGAGGGTGAGGAAGCCCTGGGACAGGCTGCCCAGGGGGTGTGGAGTCTCCTTCTCTGGAGAGATTCCAGACCCATCTGGACACCGCCCTGTGCAATATGAGCTGGGGAGCTGCTTTGGCAGGGGGGTTGGACCTGATGATCTCTCGAGGTCCCTTCCAACCCCTACGATTCTGTGAATCTGTGATTCTATGATCCTTGTGACTGAGAGGGAAAGTGGCGTGGCTGTGGGGATGGAGGAGCTGAACACATGTAGCTGTGGGCATACCTTAAACTGGCATCATCACTTCCCCATCTAATCTCAGTGGGCTTCAGTAATTTGTGATGCTCCAAATTCACATGGTGAGTTAAAGGTGGATATGCTGCTAGACCTTGCTGTTAGCATCCCTTGGCTTGGTATCTTGCCCTGAGGACCATCTCCTGGGGTCTGCAAGGGAACAACTTCAGAAATCAGCTCATGTGAGGTTGCAGGTTAACCAGAATGATGGAAATAAACAAGAGACACGTCCAAAGCCAGGGGCTCCCCAGTCGAGTGTGTGTGATTCCCGTTACATAACCGAGTCCTGAGTGCTATAAAAACCATCAGGACCTGGAGGTTTGTCCCCAGGGAAATGCTGCCAAACTGTCACACATCCCCCACAGCTCAGACACGAGGACCCACAGCCCAGCCCTCCCCGTGCAATTGTCAGTTTGGGAACGTTGGTTCAGACCTTCAGAGCATCCCAAGCTTTACTGTGTCCTTTTTTAGCCTCCTGTGGCTGTACTGGGACAGCAGGAGGCTGGGGGGATGCACAGCATCTCTGCAGTGTGATGGTTTTAGGACAGGCTGTGCCTTTTCCCTCGGTGGGGCTGCAGAAGGGTTAACTAAAGACCTGTGGTTGCAGCCTCATTGCCTCAGATGCGTCCTTAGATGAGGTCATGAGTTTCTTTGGGCAGCCTCTATTCCCCTTTGTTCCCAGCACTGCACTGGTCACCCCAGCTGTGCAGATCTCTGTGCCAAAACCCATCCACATGCACAGCTCGCTCTCCTCGGGCTCCCAAGTGACGAGCCCTCATTTGACATGTGTCCTCTTGGTCTTTCTCATCATGAGGGCAAGGTAGCAGAGGGTGAAGCTTGGTTATCAGCCAGCCTGGACAGTCCCTTCAGCAGCCACCACCGTTGTGGCTGTGCAGGAAATCCTGACTCCAGGCAGCAAGAAGTTAACACACAAGGGCTGTGCTGGGTTCAGGTGCTGGGTTTCCTGCAGGGACACGAGAGCGTGGGGCTTGTGTAACACAGGCACGTGGACACCACGGTGCCCAGAGAGCCCCGTGGGGCTCCCATGTGCTCTGAGCAGAGATGTGCATTACTTCCAGCTAACAAGGGGATGTAGGCACTTGTGTGCAGGGCTGAGAGACTAAGGAGTAGTGATGGGTGCCCCAGGCTCTTTGCTGTCCATGGGATGTGCTGAGCACTGGGTCGTCCTGTTCCCTTTCCTTACCCAGGATTTGTTTCCAGTCTCTTTTAGTCCCAAGTGGTTACTGGGTGTCACAGGTGAGTGGGTTGATGCTTTGATGTGTTCTTCGTGCAGCACCTCGCAGCACAGGCTGTGGTGTGAGGAAACCAGAGACAGGGAAACACAAATCAGTAGTTCAGGAGTGATGGGGGATTCAATGCTCTGGAGGCTTTAGTTGCTGACTCTTGTAATGTAATCCTCTTCCTCACTGGGGTGGGCTGTTGATGTGCTGATGAGGTCTGTGGGGTTCCCCAAGGATGGGGGCTGTAGAGGTGCAGAGTGCAGCTCCCCCAGGACAGGACCAGCAGTCCTTAAGTGAGGTATCTACCACCCTGGGCTCAGTCATCTCTGGAGAAGCTTCCTGTGCCCTTGGGAGAGACCCTCACATCAGCTGTGGCAGAGCCGAGCTGGGAGAGCCAGGAAGGGGAGCTACAGTGGCATATGGCTTCTGTCTCATCTCACTGCAGAGGGGGAACAAAACCACAGCAGTCCTTCAGAGGAGATCACAGTGCCCTGGGAGACAGAAGTATGGTTATTGCCTCTGCTAGCCCCAGCCCACGTCCTGTGAGGGCCGTGCTGGGAGGTGGCTGGCGCATGGCTCCAGCCTGGAGCTGACAGAGCAGGCTGGGGGCAGGGGGAAGCCCTCCTGGTGCTGGGGAATGAAAAGACATGCTCCCAGCCAAGGTGTCCATGGGCACCTGAGGGGTGGGACAGCTGTGGCAGTGTGTGCCTGGGGTGCAGCACCTGGCACCCATCCCCTTAGGAGCAGAGGAACAATGAACCAGAGAAGGGCTGGTGTGGACTGAGCTGGTCCCTACGTGCTGGCTCGTGCGGTGCTGGTTACCTGAGCAGCTGTGTGCAGTCACGTCTCTCTCAGCTCTGTGTTTCTGCCTCTCTCCACAGTGTTTCATTTCTTCCTCTTTTTCTTGCTGAAGTGTCAGTTTGGAAGTTGCTCCTAGGCGTGTTGGCAGGCCAGCTCGTGGCTGCTCAGCTTTCCCTCTTCCCTGTGCAGTCTGGTGTCCCTCCTCACGTGGGCAGAGGCAAATTCCCGAGCCCTGGCTGCCCACCACAGGCATCCTCTGAGCCTCCGAGGCCGGCGCGTCCGGTGGTGGCCAGTGTTTACCCAAACCCCTAATTGCACCTTAGGCAGAGAGCACCGATTTACTCCTTGCTATATTTATCTTGTGTCTAGGACTGCAAAAGCCAGGGGTGCAGCCTTCCCTGCCCTTTGTTGCAGAGAGATGACTTGTTTGTAAGGCAGCTGTGCCATGGGCTGGTGGATAAAGCTCTGGAGATGTTTGGGGCAGGGCTGTGCAGCCTCTCTGATGAAGTTTTGGTAGCCAGGAAAGCAATGCATGAGATTCAAGGAAGAGTGGTAGAAGTGGCCTGTGGTGACTGTGGGAAACAGGTAGAAGAAGAAAACAACTCATCTGTTGGATGAAATGCCACAGGAACATAATCATAGAATGTTAGATGTTGGAAGGGACCTCAAAAGATCATCTAGTCCAACCCCCCTGCCAGAGCAGGAGCACCCAGACTAAATCCCACAGGAACACATCCAGGTGGGTTTGAATGTCTCCAGAGGAGACTCCCCAGCCTCTCTGGGCAGCCTGTCCCAGGGCTCTGCCACCCTCACAGCGAAAAAGTTTCTCCTTCTATTCCCATGGATCTTCCTCTGCTCCAGCTGCACCCACTGCTCCTTGTCCTGTCACTGCCATCCCTGAGCAGAGCCTGGCTCCATCCTCCTGACTGTCACCCTTTACATATTGATAGACATTAATGAGGCCACAAATCACAGTGTGAAGCTAAAGACAAGGAACTGCAAAGCGAAGCTGTGCAAATAGCTGCAGGCATCTGTACCATGGGGACCACTGCTGTGGCTGGTGACAGTGGCAATGGTCCAAAACCCCCTCCTGGCTGCCCCACAGAGTCCCAGGCTCTGGCAGGGTCTCCATGGCCATGGTCAAGCTGAGCTTGCACTGTCTTCACAACACCATCCTCTCTGATTTATGTGTCCATCCACGATCAGCAGTGTGTTGCTTAGCCAAGGGCTTCCTGGGACTTGCTGGGCTGCCTGGAAAAGGTGTGAGGGATGGAATTCACCCTGAGCCTGTGTCAGGGCTTTGTTTGCTTTCTTCCCAGTGATTTCCTTCCTAGCTGTCTCTGCCCCTGGTCATGCTTCCCTCTGGCTGCCACCCAGGGACCCTCCCGAGCTGTGGGGTGGGCTGAGGGATGGTGTGTGGGCTGTGCCAGTGTCCACACGCACGGGGCTGTGGTGGAGTGAGGCTCCAGCTTTGTTTCAGTTCTTGTTTGCAAGTGGAAGTGGGGTTTATCTGCACAGCAGGTAGCAGTGGTTTCCTAGAAGTTGCTCCTGCTTCCTCCCTCTCCTCCTGGCTCTGCCAAAAGATAGGTGGGGGAAGAGGAGGCCTCTAACCCTGAGGAAACAGCCCCAGCCAGGGGACTTCTGTCCCCTCCCTGTACCCCAGATGTGCTCTGCTCCCCTCAGCCCTCTCAATCCTGGTGTTGGAAAATGGGATGTATTTTCTCTTTCTCTATGTAGATGTGTGCCACATGCAGACCACACAGCACCCCTTGAAACAGGTGTGTGGTGAACTTATCACCACCCAAGGAGGGTGGACGACCCCCAGCCGTGTAACGTGCAGGTCCCACCTTCCAAGGGAGCAAACCCCTCTGTGGGCACGGTGTGGCAGGGCACCCACATCTCAAACCCAGATGCTCCAGTGCTGCTGCCACCCACAGCGGCCCCAGGAGTGCTGCAAAGGGAGGCACACGACTGCACCTTGCAAGTGAAGCCCATAAAATGTAATTTTGAGGGCTTGAAGTCTGAAGGAAAGCCTCTGCCCAGAGGTTGTATGCATTCAGAGTGTAGTTGTGTTGATGGTTGGTTGGAGTCACTTCACTGAGTGCCCCGTGGTGGTCTGAGCAGTGAGAAACAAAGCCTTTGCCTTGTTCCCTCCTCATCACCTGGCTCTCGATGGGTTAAAGCCTACAAACCTGTGCTGCCCCCATCCCTTCTTCCTTTCCATTCACCTTCTTCCTTTCTCACTTCCCCTGAGCTTTTCCTTTCCCTTCCCTTGGCACTAAAGGCTGCTCACTGGAGGCAGTGGGCTGGCTCTCATGCTGCATGAAGCTGTGTCACTCCCCTGGGTCACTGCTTTGTGTTTGGCACCTTCCAGGTCTCAGGCAGGAAACATGGGTCTGGTCCATGCCTGGGAAAGCACTGCTCATTGTGTCCCCCCAACACCCCAGGTGCTGGAACACACGGAGCTTTAATATAGCAAATGGAGAATAAATGGGAATTTGGAAGGAATCTAAACCCCCCATGCCCAGGGAATAACCCCCCAGGGGTTAGAGAGGAACGACCCAAAGGGATGCACTGTCCTGGGACTGCCTCCCACCAGCGGTGGGGATGCTGCCCTGACCCTGCTGCGTGGTGTCCCAAGGCTCCTTCCCTCTGGTTTGGTGACAGCGACTTTCCATCTGCTGCTGTACAGGGAAACACCAAAGTTTGCTGGGATTTTTGGTATCAAAAAGCAATGCAAGGTCAGTCCAGGCTGTCCCAGTACCACCTGGAGTCTTTCCTTGGAAGTTTGCTGGAAGATGAATCATCCAGCCATGAAACAGTCTGTCCTTCTGCCTGTGCTGGGGGGGAGGGTGCTGGGCTCCGTTGTGGCTATCACACTTGGGATTTTCCATGGGAACTGGGACTGTTTTGAGGCAACAAGCGTCACACATGTGGTGCTGAGCACATGAGAGTCCCACCAGTACACCTGGCCCATGCAGTGGCTGCATGGTGACACAGGAGCTGGCGTGGGGAGGTTTGGGCAGCGCTGTGCCCTCAGCAGTGTGGGCAGAGGTGCTAATGCAGCGTCCCATCCTGGCTGCCTGCATTGGCCACTGGCCAAGTGGAAGTTTCCAAGCTGGTCCATCGCTGCAGCCACACATCCCTCCATCCCAGCAGGAGTGAGGAGGTGACAGGCTCTGCAGGGCTGCTTCACCCCACCTGCATCCCCGTGCCCTGCCCAGGCATCACAGGGAAGGAAGATTGCTCTCAAATCCAACTGCAGGACCAAGAAGACCAAAGGGCTTCCATGGGGGCAGAGACTTTCCCTACTGCTGCAGAAATCCTTCCCTCATCACTGCTTTGCTGAGGGGGGAGGAAGGCGAAGAGGAGGGAGGAAGGCGAAGAGGAGGGAGGAAGGCGAAGAGGAGGGAGGAAGGCGAAGAGGAGGGAGGAAGGCGAAGAGGAGGGAGGAAGGCGAAGCAGGGGCTCGGTGCCAGGGCCGGCGGTGAAGCTCTGCGGCGGGTTGCACAGGGCGAATAAACATGTGGGGCGCTCGGGTCCTGCCTGGTAGCAGCAGCAGCAGCCCATGATGCTGTGCTGGGAATGAAGTCAGCCTTCATCAGCCGAATAGTTTATGCATGAATCGAAACTTCAGACCTGGCTGGGAGGGAGGGAGGGAGGAAGGGAGGGAGAGGGGGGGAACACGCAGGATCTGGGCGCTTTTAAAATGCTGGAGCCAAGGAAGGAGGAGGGGATGGAGGAAATAGCAGGAAAATAAGGCTGGGGAAACGGGGAGAGATTTGAGAAGCTGGATGAGTTGTTCTCTCTGTTATTGTGAGGAGCCAAGTTCCTTAAGCATCTCAGGGTGGATATTAAGAGGGAGCTGCGGAGGCTGGCGTGTTCCCCTGGACGCTCACATGCTGTAGCTTTAAGACTGTTTTACGGAGGACTTGGGATTTCCAGTTTTCCTGCGCCTGGTGGAGTATTTCAGGGAGTTACAGGATTTTTTCGGGTCATGCACCCCCTTTTTCTTTCTTCTTCCTCCTTTTTCTTCCTCTCTTCCTCTTCCTTTTCATTTCAAAGAGACAAAGCTACTTCAGTTTGGAGCACAAACATATGATCAGCACATGGAAATGTGGTAATTTGGATGCATTCATGATTGCAACAGATTGAAGAAATTAGACCAGACAAAGAGCTTTTTTTGGAAGAGGAGGAGGAGGAGGCAAGGCAAGGAGGGAGGGAGAGTGGGGGAAAGAAGGGGACGCCACCGAAAAAAGGGACGGCCGTGACACGCGGATGCTAAATATATCCTGTAGTAATGGAGAAGGACCGGATTTCAGGTAGGCTATTGATCTTTTCATATGTTCTGCTCTGCCTCTGCCCTCCTACCTTTCCAGCAGCTTCTGCACTTTAAGGAGAGAAGCAGCCCCTCTTGGGGTGGATTTCAGTCGATTCCTTTTGGTTATTTCATTCCTTCTTTTTTTTTCCCCCTTCCCAATGCTTCCTCCCTGCATTTTTCCCCCCCCCCTCATCCTCCTGAGCCCTCTAGACAGAAGGTGGTTCCAGCAGAAGCTGGAGGAGGAGGGGGTTGGGGAGGAAGGAAGGGGGAAGCGAGGGGGGGAAAAAAGAAACTGCTTTCTAGGTCTGGATTTCATTTGAGTCCCTCTCTCCCCCCGCCCCGCTCCCATGTGCCGTGCGGCGTGGGGGGATGAATGCTGAGCCTGTTAGCTCAGAGCTGCGAGCTGGGAAGAGGGAGGAAAATAGCCGAGCTCTTGGCATGGAGACGCGTTTCTGCTCTGAAGGTTGGCTCCTGAGGTTGTGTGTGTGTTGTGGTTCAGCTTTCCTTGCTTGCCAAAGTATCTTCCCTGGCTTTTGCCCTCCCACCCTGCCTGCACGGCTGGGCAGGGGCTGCCTGCGTGTGCCGTGGCCGTTCCTGGTGCGGCGCCGGAGCTGATGTGGGGCGTGTGGGTGGGGGGAGGATGGAGGATGGTTAGTGGAGGAATGAATAACTTCATTTAATCCCCCAGCTTCCCTGCAAATCCCAATCTAATGGCGCATGTCTGAGTGGTTCCAAAAGCCACTCTCCGGTTCGTTGAGCCGTCGGGATGCGATGTTGCAGTAAAGATGCTCCTGGGACTGTGACCAGGGTGAGGGGACGGGTGGTGTGGCATCCCCCACGAGCCTCACTCCCTGCATGTGGAAGCAGGATGGCTCTGATCAAAGGGGGTGTCTGTGCCAGGACTGGCAGACCCGGTGTGCCGCGGGCTCCCTGCTCCCACCCCGCGTGGCATGGCACAGCTTGCCCTCCTGCGGCACAGCGGCCCCGGGGAGGCGCGAGGCCTCTTCTCCGGGGCGTTCCCGGACGGCTGCTGGGCATCGGCACTGGGAGGGAAACCACAGGGATGAGAGGAAATGCTCGAGCCAGGGTGGAGTGAAACCATGGCAGAGAAAGCTGCTGCAGCAGCTGGTCTGTGCCAGACCTCAGGGCCCCGTCTGGGGGGCACCTGGTACCCCTGGACATGGACGGACCCGCAGGAGCATCCTCCACTCCCCACTGCCTCTGGAGAGTGTGGATGGCACCTTCTTGCCCCTCTCTCCATCTCTTGCTCGTGCTTTCTCCTCTGGCTTGAGCCTCTTCAAAGCATTCCTGAGAGCTGCTCGTCACTGGGAGCCTGTTGGGGGTCTCAGCAGCACGGGGCTTTGGGCTGGGGTCGCCTCTGCGTGCAGGCTGCCATGACAAGGATGATTTCGTCCCACTGTGGTTTGGTGTTTCACACCTCCTCGGTGGAGCTTTGGGTCCCCTCCCTCTGCACAGATGCAGCCAGGGGTCGCTAGTGAGAAAGGGGACTCCCTGGTGACATGATCCAGGGGGGTCTTTGTTCCAGAAGAGCATCCAAGGTGGGTTCCTCTCAGCCCATGAGCATCACGTTGTATTCAACTGCTGTGAGGAGCAGCTGGGCTGGCTGTCACCTGGTCCTGGGGTCTGCAGCACCCACCATCCCCGCAGGCGGGAAGACCCTGGGTGAGGGTCTTTGTGCAAAGATACAAGGGCTCTTGCTAACCCCCAGGAGCGTGAGCAGCGTTTGCAGCTTGTGTCTGTCCAGGGGTGTACGTGTGTCTCTGACCTTGGCTGGAACTGGCTTTGCTGGGGGTGGCTCAGGAGGGACTGAGCTGGGCCCAGGGAGGCTGCAGGCAGGGCAGGCAGGTGGGCTCGATGTCAGGCTTAAGGTACCCATGGTTGTGCCTGGGGCTTGGTGTGGGATGCTGAACAGTGTGCCATGTGGGACACAGAGCTGTGCTGGCCATCGCAGTGGTGTTCCCAATGTGTGGCTCCAGGGCTGGGAGAAGGGCTGGTACGGGCTCTTCTCTGCAGGTCCCTGCTTGGAGGGCTCAGTGCAGGCAGAGAAGGTGAAACCAGGTAAAGGAGAAGTGTGCACAGGGAGGTTTTGGTCACAAAAGTGGCAATGTCACCAGTCCACCCAGGTCTGTGGTGCAGAACAGATTCATGGGGCAAGCTGCTCAGCTCACAGAGGTCCTGCTGCTGCCAGCATGTGAGTGGGCTGTGCCAGCTGATGTGCCCTGAGGGTCTCATGGAGCTGTGGGCTCTGGTGGAGGAGAGGAGCAGGGAGAAGAGCTCAGCCTGCCCAGGGTTCCCCCACCACAGCCATGCAGGCAGTGGGACAGCTGGGGCTCTGGCTTTAGTGACTAACTGAAGGATGACTTGGATGAAAGCAGATCCATGCAGCGTTGGGGGCCACGTCCCACTCACTGCTCTGGCCCTAAATATGCTTTTAATTACTACTCTGCTGGGGGTGGGAATTAGCTGACTCCTGCACTGAGCGTGTGGCTGCTGGGTGATGTGAGGGCACCCTGGGCCGGGTGGGAATTGGGCCTGGCCTCGTCTTTGAGGGCTGCTTTCCCACAGCTGCTGGAGCTCTGCATGTCCCAAGGGGTCTCCTCTCCCCAGGCCTTCTGGCACGGAGCAGTGGGTGTCCCCAATCCAGGAGCCAGTGATGACAAGCCCTTTGAGCTTCAGGGGAAGGCATTGTGGGGGTGCAGTGATGCTGAAGCTCTGCGACTGCTTCGCTGCCTGCTCTGGGGCAGGGAGGGTGCTCCTCGTCTCTGTAACCAGGTACCAGTCTCAGGCGGTGCTGGTATCAGAAACAGTCTCATATAACTTGCTGGTCCCTTTTTATCTGAAACCATCTCTCATGCATTTCCCCAGGCTAGCACAGCATGAAAAGCCTTACCTCTACATGAATTTGTTTCCAGGCATCCTTCTGCAATGGTTCTGAGGCTGGGGAGCTGTGCTCTGGGGCTGCTCTGTTCCTCCTGTCTGCCCCTTCTCCATGCCATGCAGATTGCTTTGGTGGCAGCAGCCTGGAGATGGCTCTCCTGCCTTTTCCTAGCTGATGGCTCTTTTGGCTGTTCCAGATCTTTCTACAAAGCCTTAATTGTTCCTGTCTTGGAGCCCCTTACCTCTTCTCAAAAGAAAAGGCAGAGCCCCCAGCACCCCAGGTAGTGGGGCTTTGGTTACTGATGGGGCAACAGGATGGGTGCAACCTTGATGGGAAAGGAGGGCTGATAATTTAGTCATGCCATCTTTAAACTTGCACTGTGCAAAGTTATTTTCAGAGTTAAGAAATGCTGATGAGTAGGTAACTGTAACACCCAAGTGATGTGTGTTGGGGTTAGCAGGCAGCTGGGAGTGCTGGAGGTGCTTCCACGCAACCCTGAGCTCCAGACAGCAGGACGAGCTGTTTATTGGTGATTCTTCTTAATATCTCAGTGTTATACATGTATCCACTGCAGGTATGTTTGTGTGTGTGTTCATATAGAGGGTAATATGGTTTTATATATCACCCTGTGCACCTAAATGATCTGAGAGGTGAGGCAGGCAGCAGCGCTCAGACTAAATGTGTCAAGGCAGAGCATCCTCAGTGGTCCTCAGAGCCACTGGGCTGGGCAGCAGGAAAGGAACTGGTAACCCTGTGTGTGAGTCCTGGGGGTGGGAGGGGTTGCTGGGAGGGAAAGGGTTTGTTTCTTCATTTTTTGTTTAGAGAAGTCAATCTTTAAAATGCTTGTGGAGGTGTTGGGGTGGCTTCTGATCACTCCAGGTCTCTTTAATGGCTCAGGTTTCTTGGTGTCCCTGTTATTCCTAGGAAACAGCAGATAAAAGCCTGACTTGTTTCTTTTTAGCAACCCCCTCACAGCAATACCCCTTCTTTTACCAAAGCTTTTTCTTTTGCCTCTGGCTTGCAGCATGTCACACGTGTGGGACATGGGGTGACATCTACAGCCCCTGCGGTTCTACCTCCCGTTAGATCCCACTGATCGATCCAGCCCTGTCCATCCTGGGGACACTTTCCTGTCTGTCCTGCCTTGTGGGGCTGGGGTCTGTCCTTAGCCCTCCCTTGTGCTGTCAGCATCCCCCTGCTTGTGTCCCTGCCTGGTGCTGACCTGTGTGCTGCAGCATGCTATCCCTGTCCACTGAGGCTTGCCTGTAAAAGGTTTTTTCACCAGCTTTTCTCCTTCAAACATCTCCCTTGGTCCTGGAGGTTGTGTAGTAGCCTGTTGTGGCTGCAGGGTTTGCCTCATTTAATAGGAGGTCCATACAGGTTGCCTCATGGGGGGTTGGACCCGATGATCTCTGGAGGTCCCTTCCAACCCCTGTGATTCTGTGAAATGGGGAAGTGTTTGGGTTTCATCAGGCTGTGGAGTGGCCAGTTGTGTTTGCAGCAGGCTCCCTGCTGCCTGGCCAGCAGACATGTTCCTGCAGTTGCCCGAGGCACCTCATGGTATGAAGCATCATCCATTTCCTGACGTCTGCTCCTAAGCCTGCTTGTGTTTCTGCTCATCTCCACTAAATCCAGGCGTGGGACACAGCTCATCTCCTTGCCTGACACCACAGGTAAACGCTTCTCCACACCCTGTTGAACTTGGCTGACCCTGGGGCAGGAGCTCCTTAGCTGCCTGTCCTCCTGCCTCATGCTTTGTGGGATGACTCTGAGCCTCCCAGCAGAGCGTTTCCCATGCTGCTGGGCTGAGGGAGGACGTTTCTCATGCAAGTCAGGGCGCTTCCAAGGTCCAGCATACCACAATGCTGAGTAGGAGCGTGTACGTAGTTGGGGAAGTATGTCTGGGTCAACACATGTCTTCTGTTGCCTTAATGAGCTCAGAAGCACAATATCTGTGTCCGGTTGGCTTCTCCACGTGGTACTCACAGCTGTATCCAAGGGTAATTTGCTAGAGAGCAGTGATGATGCTTGTGCTGTGAGCGCTGTAGTCAGGCTCAGGGCTCTCTGGCTGGACCTTGGCATCCTACAGACAGTAGGGAAGGTCCTAATGGGCAATGAGCCCTATTTCAGGAAGAGTTGGTAGGTGGGATTTCTTGTCTGTCGTAGATTATGTGTAATTCCTTGGGAAAAGGCATTTGTGCTCCTGTTGGCCTTTGATTTTGGGGAAGGATCTGGCGTTGGGGCCTCTCTGTAGGCAAAGGGGGGATGGCAGCAGTGCCTGCCTGTGGCTGGGAGCTCAGGAGTGTGGCTGGGAACTTGGAGCTGTTCTGACACTGCAGCAAAGGGGATGTGGATCTCTACAGCAGGTGGGTGCACAGGATCTGAAGCTGTTCCCCCAGACTGCTAGTGCTGGGTGGCTTCTAGGAATAGCTGATGGAAGCAGCATCCTTTATCTACGTGCTTACCCAGTGTCCATGGACAGTGACCCCTTTGTGCTGAGTTTCTTGGGCTGTGCCCACTGCTTCTGCCCAACAGCTTCTGTTTGTGCAAGGACAGCTTCCTTCCTAAGCACCAACATGGAAAATGAATTTCCCCACGGTCCTCTCCAGGATACAGCAGCTCCTCTGCCCCTTCTCTAGCACTTCAGGCTGCTGCTGTTGTATTTCTTCCTCCTGTGCTAGCACCAGGGTACCACATCCCCAGCACAGGAAGCCTGAGAGCCCTTGCTGCTGGATGGAGCTGCTGTTGGAGTGGCAGGTGATGTGAAAAAGCCTTTTGTCCAAAAGACCAGTGAGATGCCAATGGCTGGAGAGTTCAAGCTTTCTAAATAGCTGGTTTGTGGCTCAGGAGAGAAGGGCTGTGATTTTACAGGTGAATAAACCACATTAGTTTTACAAGCAACAATCACACCATAAACCTGGAGTGTGTTTTATTCCCAGAATCAGAGCACAGCCCGTGTTGGGAAGGACCTTGAAAGATTTTTTCTGGCCCAGCTTTTCATGGGAAAGAGCCTGCATGAGATTATTCAACACCATGTCCAAACACATCCTGAAAACCTCCACTGATGGAGACTCTACTGTGTCTCTGGGGAGGTTGTTCCAGTGATTTGATTATTCTCACTGTAAAAAAATGCCTTTTTTTGTATCAAAATGATATTATTCTTTGGTTTTTTTCTCCCCTTGGACTGCCTCACATGAAATTGGTGCTCCATAAGCAGGCCTGTCCTAATGCTGTGATTACATCACTACCAGACACTGCACCGACTCAAGCAGCTGCTCTTGGAGCAGGTTCTGGTTTCCCAGTGAAACCAATTTGGGGAGTGATAAGCACGATTCCTTGGATGCTGCAGGGTTGGTGGGGGAGCCTGCCATTAGCTCTGCAACATCTCCAGGTGGCAGCTTTGACCACGAGCTGGCAGGAAAGTTGTGACTTGAGGATGTGGAAATAAAGGGGGTTTTGTGTTTCACTCCTGGCTGGCTGGTCTGGAAAATTAAACCATATCATCAAGACAACCAAGGTTGATCTCTGGAGCAGTGGAGCACAGAAAAGCTCCTATTTTTGTCCTTTTGTTGTCTGAAACGTTGATTCTGGAAAATCCCACTGGGTTTGGAGAAGTGGGATCAAGGCACAGGAGCGTGGGCACCTTCTGGTGTGGCTGCTGATGAAGGTATTGGTCTATATATTCAGAAATCATGCTGACCCTGACTCCCCCCATGCTGGGCTGTCCTTCTGTGCCTTCCCACCCTGCTCCAGCATCTGTATTTGCCTGCAGGCACCCCCTTGCTGGCAGCCCACCCTCTGCCAGCCAGCACTCTCCTTCCCTTCCCAACGAGTGCAGGGCATGCTTGCTTTATGAGTTTCAGATGCTTTTTCTTTCCAGGGTTACATGCTTCAAGTTCTTAGTCATGGTGCTGGATCAGGGCCTTTGGTGACAGAGGCAAGACCTTGCTGGAGAGGAGGAGGCTGACTTGGAGGGGGTTGGGGTGGGGGCATGTGCTTGGTGGGTGCTGGGGTTTTTTTTGAGTGCTGGATGTCTTGCAGTGGCAGGAGAACCACGTCTGCCCAGCGTGCACAGGATGGAGGGACTCACAAAGGCTGAGCATCTCTGGTGAAGCCAGAGCCCTTGTCAAGGGCAATGGGTGTTTAAGTCCATCTGCACAATTTAGGGGAACAAATGGAAAGAGATAAAATCCTGAATGCTTGGCAGGGATGCTTGCTTTGAGAGACACCTAGGAAGCTGGAAGGCAGCTCCTGGGGAGTGAGGTGGTATGAAACAGCAGGTTGGGAAGCCTGGATCAGGGCTTGGACCCAGGTTTTGACCCATTTCTACTTCACTGTCAGACTGGTGAGTGAAGCTGTGCTGGGCAGAGCTGCACAGCAGTGTGGGCACTGCTGCTTTCTGTGCCTGAGGCTGGGATTTTGTCCCTGTGCCACTGACTTGTGTGAACTACAGCAAGTCACAGGCTCCTTCCATTTCACTGTCTTTGAGTTTTTTGCTGAGACTCTGAGGTTTGGGCAGGTCCCTGTTTGAGCTCAGGAAACAACCTAGCCCTGTGTGAGCATCTGAATGTCTGCACCTCCCTCAGAAGCACCTGGTTCAGACTGGTCCATGAGCTGCTGTACCAGCTGGTCCCTGCCTCTACCCAGTCTATAAACAAAGAGCTTTTAAGATCTTCTCATCTCATTAGTGCTGGAAATACAGAGCATCGTGCTGCTGATACCCAGCTGCCTGGCCTGGTGGGAACCCTGGCTCAGGAGGCACATCCTAGGCCATGGCAATGCTTTCTCCTGCCTGGGCATGTGCTGTGTGGCCAACTCTTACAGATGTTGCTGTGACAGTGCTGCAGGGACCCCAGGTCTGGTCAGTTTTTGGGTTGGTGACTGCTGTGAGTGTACCTGGAGACAAGGTCCTGATGACTTGTGCAGCCCCAGGCAATTCGCTGTCTCTGTACAAGTGATCAGCGCCACATCTCCCACTTCCCAGTCCAGAGACCTGTTTCCTTGACTACACAGCCTGTAAAAGAGAGAGAGGAGAGGCTTTTTTAACCACTTCAGCTGCCCTTAGCGAGCTGCTATCCTGTGAAGAGCGCTCCAGAAACTTCCTCCTGCCTTTTTAGCACTTCACATGCAGGGAACCCTGCAAAAGCACCATGCTTGGCTTCACTAACCACCTTAATGCCTTTAAGAAACACATATTTGCTGGGCCCAGATGACTGAGGTCCCTGGGCTGATGTGGAAGATCCTGGGGGTGGCTGTCCTGCGTTTCCTGAGGTGATCAGCGACCCCAGCAGTCTCAGTCACTGGTTTCCAGTGGGCTGAGGGCAGCCCCAGAGGTTTCGGTCTTACATCTCTTTGACTCAGGAATCTTCCCCTCCCAGTGACTCACCCCAGGGTGTCAGGGCTGGGGACAGGGTGCCCACGGGCTGTGGGGTGACCTTGCCCATCCCTTTTGGGACCCCCAGTTCCGCGGGCAGGGATGCGGTGATGCTGGGAATACCCCCCGTGCTCATTGCCGAGGGGGAAGGGGGGAGGAGGGGGCTGTCTGGAGCGGGGGGAAAGGGGCAGGGGATGCGCTTCGTGCTGCCCCCTTCCCCGCCAGACCCCCGCGGCGGCGGCCGGGGCCGTTAGGTGGCGGTGTCCGCTCGTCCGCTCCCCGGCCGGATGCCGGGATGCGCCGGAGCCTCCGGGGCGGCGGGACTGCCGGCCTCCCCCTGCCCGAACCTCCTCATCCCCCTGCCCAGACCTCCTCATCCCCCTGCCCCAGACCTCCTCATCCCCCTGCCCCAGACCTCCTCATCCCCCTGCCCCGAACCTCCTCATCCCCCTGCCCCAGACCTCCTCATCCCCCTGCCCGAACCTCCTCATCCCCCTGCCCCAGACCTCCTCATCCCCCTGCCCCAGACCTCCTCATCCCCCTGCCCCAGACCTCCTCATCCCCCTGCCCCAGACCTCCTCATCCCCCTGCCCCAGACCTCCTCATCCCCCTGCCCCGAACCTCCTCATCCCCCTGCCCCGAACCTCCTCATCCCCCTGCCCCGAACCTCCTCATCCCCCTGCCCCAGACCTCCTCATCCCCCTGCCCCAGACCTCCTCATCCCCCTGCCCCAGACCTCCTCATCCCCCTGCCCCAGACCTCCTCATCCCCCTGCCCCAAACCTCCTCATCCCCCTGCCCCGAACCTCCTCATCCCCCTGCCCCACACCTCCTCGTCCCCCTGCCCCGAACCTCCTCATCCCCAGCCCAGACCTCCTCATCCCCCTGCCCCACACCTCCTCTTTCCCTGCCCGAACCTCCCCATCCCCAGCCCAGACCTGGTCCCCAGCCCCGGCGCTTGCGGGTCCCCCGGGTCCCTGCGCCCGCAGCCCCGGCTCGGGTTTCACCGGGGAAGCGGAGCTGCGGTTGTGTTGGGCTGTAAAAAGGCACCGAAGCTGCCGGGGATTGCAGCAGAGAGTGGTAAACTCTGGTACGTGCGCGTACGGAGGGGGTTTGTTGGGTGAAAACAGAGAGATGCTCGTCTCTGTGTCGCTAAAAGCATCTGGGTGCCTCTCTCCCAGAGACACCCACTTTTTGGCACAGGTTTGATTTACCAGTGAGTCAGGGTTGGGGCTGCACCGGGAGGGAATCATCTCGTGGCAATTAGGAGCTGGGCTGTTGGAGTCCTTTTCCTGCTCTTCCACTAAATCACCCTGTATCCTTGCATAAATCATTTCACACGTGTGCTCTAACTTCCTATATGGAAAATGAGGTAGATGCTTTCCGTTGTTCATAGGCACTTCAGGATCCTCTGCTAGACAGCTGTGAGGGATTTATCACGATAAAGCTGGGATTTGACCCCTCTTGAGATGCCAGCACCCCTGTGCAGGGCTGGGATGAGGCTCCCTATGGGGTGGAGGCAACAGCCAGTGCTAATTTGAGATGTGGGACTGGGGAGGAGCTGAACATCAGGCTGGAGATGTGAATCGTTCATGCTGGACCCATCTCTGTTGGGAAGCATGGGCTAAAGAGCCCATGGGATTTATTCCTGGGCTGTGAGGTCTGTCCCTTGGTCACTGTGGGTATGGCAAGTGCAGGCAGAGCTTCCTTTCTTTTTACAGAGAGAGTGGTGAGGGGCTGGAACAGGCTGCCCAGAGAGGGGGTGGGTGCCCCATCCCTGGGGGTGTTCAAGGCCAGGTTGGATGGGGCCCTGGGCAACCTTGTGTAGCTCCAGGCCTGAGGTTGGTGGCCCTGCCTGTGGCAGGGGGTTGGAGCTCTGTGATCCTTGGAGTCCCTTCCAACTCAGACCATTCTATGATTCCTCTGGATGGACTCGTGCTGAGCAGTGCAAATCACTTGCCAGGGCCTAGAGCACCACCAAACACCAGCTTATGGGCCTTGTCTCTACCCCACTCCTCAGCAAGAGCCTTTGGACTCCTCTCAGTTCACTGGGGAGATGGAAGGGGACATAAAGCCTCTCGTCCTTCCTGCTATCTTCTGCTGGTGACTTTAAACCAAAGTCTTTAAACATTGTTCCCTCTCCCTCAGAGGTGATGATCTCCTGGTACAGGCCACTTCCCTCACTTCATCCCACTGATTCCCCTTCCCCAACCCTGGTGTGTTCAGCAGTATTTCTTTCTTGCTTTCCTTCATATCTTCATTGACGATCTTGATGAGGGAATAACATCCACCCTCAGCAAGTACGCCGATGATACAAAGCTGGGAGGAGTGGCTGACACGCAGGAGCACTGCGCTGCCATCCAGAGAGACCTGGACAGGCTGGAGAGCTGGGCAGTGAGAAACCAGATGAAGTTCAACAAAAGCAAGTGTAAAGTCTTGCACCTGGGAAGGAACAACTGTTTGTATCAGTACAGGCTGGGGGATGACCTGCTGGAGAAGAGCTCAGTGGAGAAGGACCTGGGGGTCCTGGTAGATGACAGGTTGGCCATGAGCCAGCAGTGTGCCTCGGTGGCCAAGACAGCCAATGGGATCCTGGGATGCATCAGGAGGAGTGTAGCCAGCAGGTCAAAGGAGGTGATCCTCCCTCTCTACTCTGCCCTGGTCAGGCCCCACCTGGAGTATTGTGTCCAGTTCTGGGCTCCTTGGTATAAAAAGGACAGGGATCTCCTGGAAAGAGTCCAAAGAAGGGCTACGAAGATGATTAAGGGCCTAGAGCATCTCCCCTATGAGGAAAGGCTGAGTAAGCTGGGACTGTTCAGCCTTGAGAAGAGAAGACTAAGGGGGGACCTAATCAAAGTTTATAATTATCTGAAGCAGGGGATGCAGGGGGAATCAGCCAGCCCCTTTTCAGTGGTCTGTGGGGATAGGACAAGGGGCAATGGCTGCAAGTTGGAGCATAGGAAGTTCCGCACCAACATGCGGAAGAACTTTTTCAGTGAGGGTGACAGAGCACTGGAATAGGCTGCCCAGGGAGGTGGTGGAGTCTCCTTCACTGGAGATATTCAAGACCCGCCTGGACGCCTATCTGAGCAATATGAGCTGGGGAGCTGCTTTGGCAGGGGGTTGGACCCGATGATCTCTGGAGGTCCCTTCCAACCCCTACAATTCTGTGATTCTGTGATTCTGTGATTCCTTCTCCTCTGTGGCTTCTCTTGGCTCCGTGAGGTCCTTGGGACCAGTGACAAAGCTGGGGCTGCCACTCCAGAGCAGCTCACTGGGAGGGCTTGTGGTTAAGTAAGGCTGTGCTGATATATCAGGATGGAGGTAGAGCAGGCAACCCTGAGAGCATTGTATTCCTTTTTTCTCCTCTATTAAAGTGGAGAACTGGTCCAACCACCTTCAGCTGCCTAAAAAGGACTGGTTGACATCAGTATTGGCAGCTGCTCTCCAGGGAAGGGGGCCCTGTTGGAAACCACCATGGTTGGTGAGCAGTTGGTTGGTTGTGTTTTGAGGTGTTGGGGTTTTTATTTTTTTTTGTCTGGAAAACCTGAAAAATTCCCAGTGGGTGGAGAGGGAAAGCGAGCTGTGGAAATTGTGTGTCTCGTGCTCTGGGTTGAAACACACCCTGGGGAAGGCATATCCTCCCTAAGAGGAACAAGAGTGCTGGCCACGAACCAGGAAACCCTTTCCTCCCTGCTGCCCTGAGCAGTGAGAGCTGAGTGCTGTAGGCAGCATTTCACAGAATCACAAGGTTGGAAAAGACCTTTGAAGATCATCAGGTCCAACCATTCTCATCCTAAACTAAACCAGATCCCTGAGAACCTCATCTACCCTTTTTTTGAACACATCCAGGGAAGGTGACTCAGCCCCTCCCTGGGCAGCCTGTGCCAGGCCCTGACAACTCTTTCAGTAAAGAATTTTTTCCTAACATCCAATCTAACCCTGCCCTGGCACAGCTTAGTGCCATTCCCCCTTGTCCTGTCACCTGTCCCCTGGCTGAAGAGACCATCACCCATCTCTCTATAACCTCCCTTCAGGTAGTTGTAGGTGGGGAGAAGGTCTCCCCTCAACCTCCTCTTCTCCAGGCTGAACACCCCCAGCTCCCTCAGCCGCTCCTCAGAGGATTTGCCCTCCAGCCCCTTCCCCAGCCTGGTTGCCCTTCTCTGGACTCGCTCCAGGACCTCCATGTCCTTCTGATGGTGAGGAGCCCAGAACTGGACCCAGCACTCGAGGTGCAGCCTCACCAGTGCCCAGTACAGGGGCACATAAAGGCTGCTTCTGGTTCCTCTGCTGCCTCTTCACCCCTTGGGACACCCCCTGGAGTTGCCTGTTTAAGTGCAGGTTGTGCTCCAGGGCTTTCTCTCCCCTTTGCTCACGAGTTTTTTCCAGCAGACTGGTGTTACTGGTGGTGCTGGGCTCGGTACCCAGGCTAGTGGCTGGTTGTGCTGTGAGAACGTGGGGGATGCTGCTGGATCTTGAGTAACACCTTTGGCATTGGCTGAGAAGTGTAATTTGGGTGGCTGCTCCCAGCCTGGCTTCGGAATGACACAGCAAGAGGTACATCATGGTACTGGGCCTCGTTTGGCTGGGGCACTGGGGGCTGCACTGAAGCTGTGCTGCTGAAACCAGCTCAGTTCATCTCACAGTTGATCCATAGGTGGGTTAAGACCTGACTCTGGTGTCCTCTACTCGCTTCTCTGGCTACTCCACAGCTCCCTTGTGCTCTCAGGGGCTCCTCAGAGCCCTCAGGCTGCATTTGGAGAGGAAACTTAATCTCATCCCTTACAAAGGCAAGGGGGTGACAGCCAGCAGCACAGGGACAGAGGGGTGGAGGAATGGGGTGTCCAGCTTTGGGCGATGCTGAGGTGGCTTAGTCACAGGGGCTGGAGGGCTGTGAGGCAGCTGCAGACCTGCTGGAAGAATAACAAGCTGGAGTATTCCAGAGAAAAGGACCTGAGAGGCAGAAGGAGGGGGAGCAGCAGGGCTTTGCAGCAGCAGGGGTGGGGACTGGGTCTGAGCTTTCCCTTTCTCAGCTTGGTGCCTTCCTCCCCCTCCTCTCACTGCGTGCAGCGTTTCCTCTTGCAGGCCAGCACAGACCCAGACCTCACTCTGTCTGTCACAAAGCTCCAGCTCGCTTGCTTACCCATTTCACTCATCTGCCAGACCTGGTGCATCACAAGAGGAGGTTCATTTCACAGCTGGTCACCCCCAGAGCGATGCAAATCCCTTTGTGAATCTCAGCAACAGGCAGACAGCACGACCCCTGTTTCTCTGCATCATAGAATGGTCTGAGTTGGAAGGGACCCCAAGGATCACAGAGCTCCAACCACCCTGCCACAGGCAGGGCCACCAACCTCCAGGCCTGGAGCTACACAAGGTTGCCCAGGGCCCATCCAACCTGGCCTTGAACACCCCCAGGGATGGGGCACCCACCCCCTCTCTGGGCAGCCTGTTCCAGCCCCTCACCACTCTCTCTGCAAAGAACTTCCCCCTAATATCTAATCTAAACCTTCCTTCCTTTAGCTTTAATCCATTCCCCCTTGTCCTGTCATTGTCTATCCTTTGAAAAAGTTGAATCCCCTCCTGCTTATATGCTCCCTTCAGGGACTGGAAGGCTGCAATGAGGTCCCCCCACAGCCTTCTCTTGTCCAGGCTGAAGAGAGGGTTCATCACACAGCACTGAGTAGCCATCAAAACCAAGCAACTTACTCCTTTCCCTTGACCAACTCCCTCTCTCTGATGCTGAACGCTGTGTCAGTGGCTGCCACCACCCTGTTCCTGGTGGGAGCCCCTCTGTGCCCTGGCAGCAGCGAGCAGCACACAGCATAAATCATGGGAAATCCGGTTCTGTGTCCAACAAACTGTTCAAAGGCACTTTGCTTGTGCTCAGGACGTTCTGCTGACAGATTTTTTCCCATGAAATAAGAAGTGCTAGCTGGTGACATACAAATGTATCCGAAGTGTGAGCTTTTGCTCTTGAATTCCACTGCTGCCAGCTTCAAATCCGGAGGGCACGGTGGTGTGAAGCCAAGGGTAGCTTTAGGGGGTAGCTTTTAGCTTCAGAAGTTGTCTGAACTTTAGCAAAAGTTCACGTTGGGTTTTGAGTTGAAATTCAGGTTGCTGCTTCTCTGAGCTAAAATGATGCCTGTGCCCTGGGGGCTGAGAGAGCCAATGGGGTCCTGGGGTGCATCAGGAGGAGTGTGGCCAGCACGTCACAGGAGGGGATCCTCCCCCTCTGCTCTGCCCTGCTCAGGCCCCACTTGGAGTGTTGTGTCCAGTGCTGGGCTCCCTGGGATAAAACAGCCAGGGATCTCCTGGAGAGAGTCCAGAGGAGGCTACAGAGATGATGAAGGGCCTGGAGCATCTTCCCTGTGAGGAAAGGCTGAGTGAGCTGGGGCTGTTCAGCCTGGAGAGAAGAAGACTGAGGGGGGACCTAGTTAATGTTTATCAATATCTGAAGTATGGGATGCAGGGGGAAATGGCCAGCCCCTTTTCAGTGTCTGTGGGGACAGGACAAGGGGCAATGGCTGCAAGTTGGAGCATAGGAAGTTCCACACCAACATGGGGAAGAACTTTTCCCCAGTGAGGGTGAGGGAGCCCTGGGACAGGCTGCCCAGGGGGGTGTGGAGTCTCCTTCTCTGGAGAGATTCCAGCCCCGTCTGGACACCGCCCTGTGTGACCTGTCCTAGGGACCCTGCTTTGGCAGGGGGTTGGACCCCATGGGCTCTGGAGGGCCCTTCCAACCCCTGTGACTCTGTGATCCCTTGAGGAGCTGGTGTGTGCTCCCATGGCTGGGAAGCACTGGCAGAGACAGGACTGTTCCTTCATCGCCTCTGGTCACCCGGGAGAAGCTGTTTGAGTTCATTGAGCTGTCTCTCTCACTTCCTTCCCTGTTTAAACTGTAAATAGGAATTTAGGTGCAGGTCAGCAGTGTCTGGGGGATGGGCAGTGTGTGGCAAGGTGTGTGGGAATGGCTCGGATGGTGCAGGAGGCTTGGTGGCATCACCTCCACCTGACCCTGTACTCTGCTGTCCCCACCTCCACCTGTCCCAAGGTCCTCAGCTCCTGGAGTAGCTCTCTAGGAGCTGAGGACCATGTGTCTCCCTCCCATCAGTTTAAATCTGAGCTCACATGCCCCTGACTTGCCTCTTCATCACTTTTAGGGTGGTTTAAGTCTTTTTCTTGTCTTTAGGGAAGTGAATTAATGCCAGAGGCTGCCAGTAGTGGTTAAGCTGCTTTCTGAGGCAGGCTGCTGCTCACAAGTGAGTATGGGATTTATTTCTAAAGCACATAAGTCACATCCATCATTGGAATAACTCATCAAAAAGACCCCCTTTGTAGCCTTCTCATTCATAGAGTCACAGAATCATAGGGGTTGGAAGGGACCTCAAGAGATCATCGGGTCCAAGTGATTCATACTGCACTGACTTAACAATAAAACCAAGCTGGTTTTCAGTCCTTTTCCTGGCTTGGAAAAGAAACTGCCTTGAAAACAAACCACAAACCTGGTGTTTTCCAGCAGAGATGCAGTATGTGCTCTGTGGGGAGCTGCTCTCTCAGGAAGTGGCCCTGTGTGTTTAGTACCTTGCTCCTCAGCTCTATCTGTTATGAGCAGGAACATTGTAGCATTGCAAGGACTTCATTGTTTTCCATTTAAATAGGCAGCTGCTTGTCCAGTATTAAGAGTTCAGGGCAGATTCTCCACTGACATGGGCTGTCAGAGCTCCACCAGCTCCAGCAGCTGAGCGTGTATTCCTTCGCAATCCTGCTGCGCTTGGCGTTTTCCAAGGGTTATATAAACATCCCTGGTTTATAGATGGGGCCAGGACATGTGAGCTGCAAATTGCTGACAGTCCCTTGCAAGATGCAGAGCTGTGCCAGAAGTTTCAGCAGCCTCGTGACGTCGGGGAGGGATGGGGCAGAGCAGAGCCTTGGGGATCCCGCTGCAGGGTGTGTGCTGTGGCTTTGGGTCAGCCCAGCCCCTGCTGCCACCAAAGAAGTTGGGAGCTGGTTGAGGCACAGCAAAAGAGTGCAGCAGGGCTGGGGTACCACGTCAAGTCGTCCTCACGAGTTCTGACTTGCTTCTGTGGCTCCACCTGAATCACAGACTGGTCTGAGTTGGAAGGGACCCCAAGGATCACAGAGCTCCAACCCTCCTGCCACAGGCAGGGCCACCAACTTCCAGGCCTGGAGCTACACAAGGTTGCCCAGGGCCCCATCCAACCTGGCCTTGAACACCCCCAGGGACGGGGCATCCACCACCTCTCTGGGCAGCCTGTTCCAGCCCCTCACCACTCTCTCTGGAAAGAACTTCCCCCTAATATCTAATCTAAACCTTCCTTCCTTTAGTTTTAATCCATTCCCCCTTGTCCTGTCATTGTCTATCCTTTTAACAAGCTGATTCCCCTCCTGTTCCTCTGCTCCCTTCAGGGACTGGAAGGCTGCAATGAGGTCCCCCCACAGCCTTCTCTTCTCCAGGCTGAACAAGCCCAGCTCCCTCAGCCTCTCTTAGTAGGGCAGGTGCTCCAGCCCTCTAATCATCTTCGTGGCTCCTCTGACCCCTCTCCAACAGTTCCACATCCTTCTGAAGTCTTTCCTTTCCTTGTGCCTTCCCAGTCACCTCTTGCAGACACTTCCCATCGGTTCAGGATGCTGCAGGAGTTAGACCTGCACACCCCGCTGCACCACCATCAGGTTTTTCTCTCTAGGAAGGCGTAGGAGTTGAGGTTTATCTCTGTGCTTGGCAGGAAAAGGAGGATGCCACACCTCTGGGAGCTTCTGGGGGCTGGGTGGAGAAGTGGAGAAGTGGGACACAGGCTTTGAGGAGCTGCGTTTCATGGGCTTGCCTTGAAGCCAGGGCACTTTGAGACTTCTAAGGACCCTGGGGAAGGAGAGGAGCAATACATCTAGGTCATAAATAACACCCCCTTGCCCTTCTAGTGATTTCTGACACACTGTGCTTTTCTGACAACCAATGCAGCAACAGGCTGTAATCCATGGGGGCTTTTCTTGGCTCCCAAGCTGAGAAAATGCTTGCTTCAAGCAGGCTTGGCTTGGAAGGAGCTTCCAGCTCTGGGTGTGAAGGTCAGAGGGCAAAGGAAGCAAAAGCACAGGGAATGTGTTGTGGGGCTCTTTCATTGCCAGGCTGGGAGATATGGTTGTACTCAAAATTGAGCTCTGGGAAGCTTGAAGGGTGATGCTGTGGGTGCTCCTACGGGACCTTCCAGTGCTGCAGCTCCAGGAGAAGCACCTGAGGGAAATGTAGACCAACTACATCCTGTAAATGCTTAACAGGTCTGACAGCTGGGGCTGGGAATTCATACTTGGGTAACTGGTACGGGCTGGGGGAACCCTCATGATAGAAGAAAGATAGACATCCAGTCTGTCTTTGGATGTGGCTGAAAGATAAGAGTTATCATCATGTAAAAGAACAGGAGTGGTAATGAGATGCAAAGAGGTCCTCATCTTTGGGATGGAAAGCTTCTTGGGAAGGCCTAGACTGCGTGGGACATCAAGAACTGTGGCTTGGGGTGTTTCTCTCTGCAAGATGCCCAGTTCATCCCCTGCTAAACCCTCCTGAGTCAGGTCAGGCCTCCTCAGCAACCCCCTGGCCATGTCTTGATGTGGAGAGGCTGTGGCTGTTCCCTTATAAGTTGACATCCAGCTGAACATCAGCTGGGGGTGTACCTGGGTGGCTAAGAGGTCCAACAGCATCCTGGCCTGTGTCAGGAATGGTGTGACCAGCAGGAGCAGGGCAGTGATAGTTCCACTGTACTCAGCTCTGGTGAGGCCACGCTTCAAGTGCTGTGTCCAGTTTTGGGCCCCTCACTACAGGAAGGATGTTGAGATGCTGGAGTGCATCCAGAGGAGGGTGAGGAAGCTGGTGAAGGGGCTGGAGCACAAGTCCTGTGAGGAGCAGCTGAGGGAACTGGGGGCTTGAGAAAAGGAGGCTGAGGGCAGACCTCATCACTCTCTCCAACTGCCTGCAAGGTGGTTGCAGTGATGTTGGGGTCGGTCTCTTCTCCCAGGTGACAAGCAATAGGATGAGAGGGAATGGCTTAAAATTGCACCAGGGAGATTTGGGTTGGAGATCAGGAAGAATTTCTGTACTGAAAGGGTTTTCAGGTGTTGGAACAGGCTGCCCAGGGAGGTGGTGGGGTCACCATCCCTGGAGGGATTTAAAAGGTGTGTGGATGAAGTGCTAAAGGACATGATCTAGAGGTGGGCTGGGCAGGGCTAGGCTGTGGTTGGACTCGATGATCTGAAGTGTCTCTTCCAGCCCAGGTGATTGGATGAGGTTTTTACTTTGGTTTATTCCTGTGCCAGCCTTCCATGGGTTTTGCCAGCTCTGCTCTCTGTTAGCCAGAAGTTTGCTAGATGCAGGAGGAAAGCACCACACCAGGTTCAGAATGCTTTTCTAATGCCTAATTCTGGAAAATAAAGGAAAAATCTTGATAGAACCACTCTACCTCTGAGTAACACACATCACTGGGGGGTGTGGAGGCAGATCTCCTGGGACTCAGAGCAGGGATGGGTTGCCTCTGCAGATGCTCAACATATGTGGCATGGGAGAACTGAGCTGGACTATTTGCCTTCTTTAGTGACTGGAAGCAATCCAGCCAGCCAATTCCTGCAAGCTCATCCCGTGGTTTAGTGGATAATACTGATCCTTGTTCAACTCCCACGCTTTTGTGCCTTGCAAGGGGGTAGGGGAGGACTTTGGAGAACTTGTGCTGTGCTGGGATCCCAGCTCATGGCTGCAGAAGGCAGCATGAATATTCATTGTGCTGGGGGGTGCTGACTCCATGGTGTTAATACAGTGTTCCTGGTTACACAGGAATGGCCCTGAGGATCATCCCTGGCTGCAGCTGGTCAGCTTGTGTAAATGAGGTGGGGTGGGAGTGATAACTGAGGAGCAAGGGTTGTTTTCTTCAAACTCAGTGAAGTGTCTTTGCAAGTGCACCTACAGGAGTTTGACTTGTGCTGATGTTGTCTCCCTGTCAGTCAGGATGAGTGTTTGGTGGCTGTGTTCTTCGGCAGTGGTGAAGCTGACTGTGGGCTGCACATGGTTGACTGAGCTCAGAGACCAGGAGCTCATCAGTCTTTAGTTGTGATGGCTGCAGAGACAAACTCATGATGGCTGCAGAGACAAACTACACGAGCCTGTGCTTTCTGAAGCCATCAGCAAGGCTGCTGAGCGATGCACATCAAAGTGACAACCAAGTCAAGACTGATTGGCTGGAGATGAGTGTGCAGGCTTTGTTCTGGGGCTGCACCAACGGGACTAGAAGAGCATCCAAGTGTCCCAAACCTAATGTTGTCCTCTGTAGACCAAGGATGGTGTTGCTGGTGTGTTTATATCTCAGCTAATGAGCAGCTCTGCATGGCCAGTGAGGTTGTTCCATGTCCTCAGAGCAGAATTGGGACAGCCTTTTTCCAGAGGAGTGGGGGGGATGTGGTGTGCAGGAGGGTCTCTGAGTGAGGGGTGATGTTGGCTTTCAGAGCTAGGACGTTCCCTGGCTTCTCTGCCCTGAGTGGCAGAGGGATACAGTTGTATCCCTTGGGTAGGGTGTAGAAACAGGTCTTAGCACCCAAAAGTTTGTTTCAGATGGGCCTCATCAAAGCTGGAAGACACTGAAGCTTTTAGCCACATCTGACATGAGGGTGCTGGAGCTGCACGGCGCTGCTGGCCTCCATCTGTGCACTGAGCTCTGCTGGAGGTGTTCAATGAAGACAGGGCAGAGGCTGTGCTGAGAAGCAGGACAGCTGAGAGCAGAGAGGAATTCACAAGCAAGCCCTGCAGTTGTGCCTGTGCTCCCACCTCCCCTAAATCCGGGGATATAGAGAAGATAGATGAGGTGAGCAGATTGCAGCCTGAACGTGGCTGGCAGGAGGTGCAGGTCATGGATTAAACACGTGTGTTGTAAGAAAGGGGCTTTCAGAGGCAGACAGAGAGCCCTGCTGTTGCTGTGCAGCCCAGTTCATCTCCAGCTCTGATGCTAACATCATTATCAGCCTGTTTATATGAAGCTTGGCTGCAGAATGGCTCATCAGCCACAAGGTTTTCCAAGCAAGTCTGTAGCCTCCCTAAATACTCCTTTTATTGTGCTGCCAGGGGCTCTCACAGGGGCCAGCAGAGGAGGTGGCCTGTTTGGCCACGTTGAGATCTGGACCAGAGGTTCAATTCCTGTGTGTCTTAAATCTGGCTGCAGACTGGCAAGTGACCAAGTGGGCATCTCTTTCTCCAAGGGTTTGACTGCTTGTGTGCAAATTGACCTCCAGCTGCTTCCACAGTGCCTGGCTCACCAGAGCTGCAGGAGAGCATGGCTCTGCTGTCACGCTGGCAAACCTCAGGCAGTGCTGGGGCTGTGCAGGGGATGATGAGGACAGGGACAGGGTCACCATCACCAGGGTCTGCATTGAGTCACTGTGCTGAGCTCTGAGCAAGCAGCCAGGGCTGCTCTGGGCTGTGAGCGCTTCTCTGCAGCACATGGGACAACTGTCTGCTCTCCAGCTGGCAGGCAACGCTCTCCCAAGGGATAAGCAAGCGTTTGTGGAGAAGACTTGTGTGGAAACCACCTCCAGAAGCCGAGCTGGAGCTGCAGATGGGATGCCCCTGGCAGGGGATGTGCAGACTTGTGACTGGAGGGCTGGAGCTGGTGGCAGTGGTGTGTGTCTGTGGAGTGGTTAAGGGTCCTCCTTCTTGCAGAAGGGTGTTGCTGATCCACCAAGGTGGGTGTATCTGCAGAGGAGTCATCCCCAGGGACTGGGGAATCAAGGATGGGGGCAGCAGAGCAGTTTTATCCGACTCAGGAGCATTGTCTAGTTGTTACACCAACAAAACCGGGGGTACTGTGGTTCAGGGGGGTGTTTCTGGAGGTGGGAGGGAGAAGGTAGGTATGTAAAGACAGAGCTCAGGTCTGGAAGTTGATTCCCTGGTGTTTATATTAACACGGCTGTGTTGGTCTGCCCTGTGATTCCTCGTCTGGGAATAACAGCTTCTCTTGAGCTTATAGATGCTGCCAGGCCCTGCTGGAGGAGGAAGGCTGATGCTGAATGCAGGCAGCCCTTCCCTCCTGCCATTCCTTTATAAGGAAAAACGTTTCAGATTGTGTTTCTGCCTTGTTTTAACTTCTCCTAAACAAGGGCAGATTAATTCTGCTGGTGGACCATCAATCCAACACCCCTTGACTTGGTGTGGTGGTTATAGATGAAGGACTAACAAAAAGTCATCCCGGTGAGGCAGAGCTCCCTGGGTAGTGGTGTGTATGATGGGGTGGCAAGCAGGGACAGCCTGGGGTCTGGAGACGGCAGGAGTGTAATGGCAAGCGAGCACCATATGAGCTTCTCGTTGTGTGATGGTGATGCCCACATCCCATTGGAAGAGGAATTTGCCCTGTTCCCCTCTCCCTACTCAGCCACAGGGGTTATAAGTGCAGAGAGAGGATGGTCTCTGTGGAGGGAGGGACAGCCCAGCCCCTCCTGTCGCTGTGAGGGAGCAGGTCCAGCTCTGGGCTCTCCTGACTTTGGGACTCTGCTGTCTTCCCTCAGAAGCCAAAGCCCAGAGCTGATCGCCCTACAGCAAGATGCTCTGCACAGCCCCTGGGGCAGCCACAGCTGATGGCGACACAGACACTACTGAAGCATCTCTGAGCTTTGCCCTGTTCCATGTCCTCCAAACTCAGTCCATCTCAAGGGCTTTACTGTCTGTGCCTGTCTGGGGGGGGCATTGCCAGCGGGGAGTTTCTCTCCCCCTCATGCTGCTCGCTGGAAACCTCCTCCTCTCCCTCCTGGCTTGATGCCATCTCTCTCTCCGTGGCTGGTGCTCTGCCCCCAGCGTGCTGGTGGGCCCCTTTCCCATTTAGGGCAAACACTGGATGGCCCCTGCTCTTGGCTTGCTTGCAGCACATCTCCCAACTGGTCTTTTTTATTTTTTTGTTGGATCCTCTTTTGTTTCTGGAGGCTGAAATCCCCAGCGTCCCCCAGCCATGTGCGCCGGCTGCGGCTCGTACGGCGCTTGGGAAGCCGTGCTGGAGCAAGCGTGGATGGGGGGGAGCCCAAGTGCTCTGGATGAGGCTTGGTGATGACAGGCTCTCCTCTACAAGACAGAGTGAGCCTGAGAGTGGTGGTGACAACGTCAGGTCCCTCCTGCAGTAATGACTTCATCCCAGCAGAAACACATGCCCTGGAGTGGGGAGCCGGCGGGCACGGGGATGGGCACGGGGCAGGCAGAAGCAGCTGAGCTTGTGAAAGGCAGAGTCAGGGGAAACTCCCCTGAAAGCTGCTGTGCTCAGTCAGTGGTTGGCTGTTTGGGTTTTTAATCCAGAGTTTGAAATCAGCTGGGCAACTTCTGCATCTGCAGGAGAGGCTGAGTGCTGGCATCGGAGAGGTGGCGTTTGAGCAAAGTGACCAGGCTGGGGGGGCTTTGCAGCCCACTTTGTCCTGCCCTGTTCTTCCAGCAGGAGGGAGGTGACTGGAGTCAGGGCACCTGAGCCACCTCCTGTATTTGGGGTAGATCCCTTGATGTCTTAGTGCTGCCCAGCACAACTCAGCTGGCTGGACCCTGGAGCCAGCACGGGGATCCTGGGATGTGGTTGGGGGGATTGCTGTGGGTGTCTTTTATGTAAGCCTGGCAGAGCTGTAGTAAACCTGAGAGGAGAATTTAATGAGATTTAAAACCCAAGGCAGACCTTGCCCTTCTCCTCTTCAGGTCCTGGCTGTCCCATCTCTTCCCCATTTGCTCTCCTCCAGCCCAGGAGTTTGTTAGCAGCACCGATCTTCCCTAATTGTATGTACATGCCTGTCTTGGAGTTGCCAAGACCTCCCAGGCAGTGGCAGTACAGGCAGTGGAGATGAGGCCATCATCCCCTGGCCAGGACATCACAGGAGCACCCAAATTCCCATCCACATGGAGACTGAAGCACACAGCCCATGAGTTTTGTCAGGGATGCCAGTCCATTCATCCACCCTTCCCATCCCTGTGTGCAGGAGCAAAGGGGAAGCTGCTGGCGGTGCTTGGTGCTGCAGGGACACCAGCTGCCACATCTCAGCATCCCCAAAGCCTGTAAAAAGAAAGGAAAATTGTGCTTGTTCTTCCTCTCCCTCCTTTCTGCCTGCTCCAGTGTCCTCCTCCTGCTGTGCAGCGAGTTCCTTGCTGCCAGGAGGAAGCCGGGTGGGTGTGGGGCTGCGGCTCCGCCTGGGAATTGTTCTTATCAAACTGGTTTCTGTCAAAAAGGAATAGTAATAATAAAACCTTTGATGGCAAGCAGGGAGATCAGGAGGTACAGCTGCTCCCAAAGCCTGGCCTGCAGCTCACCGTGCCTCCTCAGCCTTTATGGGGAGTTTTAGGGTCCTTGTGCTGTGGAAGATTTTGTTGTGTGCCTGAAATATCTCAGAGGAGCAGGGAGAAACGACCAAGGGCTGGAGCAGGGAGCTGAGCTGCTGGAAATGGCTCTCTGAGAAGCAAGGGAGAAGGATAAGAAAAGCTAGTTTCCTGCTGTGAGCTGGTATATTTATGACTGGAAAGTTCTGGGCTGGAAAGGTCACGAGCAGGCGGCTGAGGGAGCACAAAGCTGGTTTTGCTCTGTGCTGCAACAGGGATGGGAGGTCCCACAGGGGTGACCCCACATGCTGGGAGAGGGATGTGGTGAGCACTGGAGGGGTGAAGGATGGATGGTGCCCAGGCCAGCCAGGATGTGCTGTGGGATGTGCTGGGCTTTGCAGCTGGGGGCTGCTGGAGGGGTGGGCTGTGCACAGGGAGCCCATGCTGGGTCTGCCTCCCCCTTCCTGGTGCTGGAAGAAAGTTTCCAGCTTTGCCTTGGACACCACGTGAAAATGAGACATGCACATCTGGAAGCAGAGTACGTGTGCATAGCACTGCCAGTTTATTTATTCCTGCAAATTCTCCCTAATTAGGGACTGGTGGGAAGCTTGCAGGAATGGAAATAGTCTCTTTCTGAGGGATTTGGTGTTTGGGGTGACCCTCGCTTCCCCTTTTCATCCCCACAGCTACCATAGCATGTGGGCAGTGGAGATTTGGGGAGGTCTTCCCTACCTCGCGGTGCAGTTTCTTCTGGAGTCAGAGGCACCCTCAGCAGCACGGGAAGGCTTTGCAGTGGAAACGTGCTGTGCCTTGTGTGTGTGAAACTCATTAGAGGATGAGCAAGGTTTCTGAAGCCTTTTATTCCTACTAAAACATCTGTGCTGTCACGTGGTGCTGGGGCTTGTGCTGTTCTAGTCTTAATATTAAAATATAGCAACCCATTACTTTAAAAGTATTCATTGTTATGTCAGTTTTCTGCCTGGGGATGAAATTGCACCTCCCAGTTTCTTAGCAAAATCTGGCCTGAAACTAAATGGGAAGAACAAGGGCATGAGGCTGGGTTGGTTTGAACTGCCTGAAGATCAGGCAGATGCAATTCCTGATCCTCTTTCCTTTTCCTTCCCCTCCAAGTGTCCCCCACTGTTTAATCAACACCGGGGAGTTCTGCTTCCCTCCGCAGGCAGGGGGGCTGCCAGCGTGCTCTCCCAGGGCAGTGGGGATGCTCCCCAGCTCCCCCTGCCCTCCTGGGACTGCTGGGCTGGGGTGATGCTCCTGGCTCAGGCTCAGGATGGTGTTTCCCTTTCCAGGCTCTGGGCACAATAGCTGGAATTGCCGGCTCAGTGTGAAGTGCCTGGAGCTGGGCTCGGGTGTGGGGTCGGTGGGGGTGGCAGTGAGCTTGTGCCATGTGGAAGGGTCACTGAGCCCCCAGGCAAATACTGCTGGTTGGAGTTGATGAGGCTTGGGGTGCATCAGAGGGGGGCAGAGCTGTGTCTGCCCAGCGTGTGCTGCTGGATCCCAGCGTGGTGGGTGCTAACCTGCAGCATCCTTCCTGCTGGCAGGGAGTGGGACCGAATCCCACCTCAGCCCCGGTGTGAACCCATCAGTTCTGAGCTTCATCAGGCCCTGTAGAGGTTGGGCAGCTCTTGGGAACCATCCAAAAGTTGCACACTTGGGACGGTCACCTTCCCCATGTCACATTGTGTTTCTTATGAGCTGCCATTCCTGCCAGGAAACCTGTTTGGCCCCTGACTTCACAGCAGCCCCTTTCTGTCTCCCATCACAGGCCGTTACAATCATCTCATTTCTAGCTCTGACTGGTTTGTACTGTAACCATGTTTGGGTTTGGATTGGGGTTTTTTCTGTTCCCTTGGCAACAGTGATCTTTGCCCGCAGCAGCATCCATCTACGATGCTTGTACCAGTCCCAGCCCCTCTCCACCTTCATTTCTGCTCACTTCTGATGCTGGGGAGCCAGGATGACTCAAGTCAGGGCACTAACTTTCAGCAGCAAAGCAGGAATCGCATCACATTCACTATGTTTTAGGAGCACACTTGCTCTAACTGCATGGCATCAGTGGCTTGCAGTCACACTGGCACCCATCAGCACAGCGAGGTCCTGCTCTGATGCACTTCTCATGAGCAAAGACTTTATTAAAAGCCCTTTAGGTACTGACCTTCCATCATTCTTCCAGATTTCATTCTATTTCTGGCAACCAGTCTTCAAAGCTACCTGACCCCTCCTGTGCAGTCCCCTGGCTCTGCGCCCGTAGCTCAGTGGCACTGAGGGCTGAGAGCTGGCTGTGTTTCCTTCATGAAGAAAACCATTTCAATAGCCAGGAATCTCTGGTCAGTGAACCTATTTTGAATATTTTTAACTTCTCCCATGAAGTTAGTTTCCTTGCAAAGGAAGCCAAGTGTGATGAGTGCTGTGGTGCTGCCGGTCTCGCTGTGTTTCCTACTACTTCGGAGTCAGGAAGAGCCTGAAGTCTTGGGAAGGAGCCTGAAGTCTTGGGAAGGAGCCTTTTCTCATGACAATTCCTGCATGATCAGTGGGGCTGGGTCCATGCAGTCATCCACACGACAGCATGGGTGGAGGTGATGGGAACTGTGTCTCTGGTTTTCCTTCCAGAGCCTCCCCCCATGCCCAGCCAGCAACACTGGCCATTCCCAAGGAGCCAGGGGCTGGATCCAGAACCTCTCCCCCCCCTGCAGCCACCTCTGGACTTCTTACTTGCCAGCTGCTCGTTTCTGAGTGATGTCTGTTCCGTGCCTCAGTTTCCCCACCTGTAACATGGAGATCATTGCCCTTCTCCCTGCTGGATTTGGATGCAGGAAGGTTTTTTGGGCAGAAGCACAAGAACTTGGAAGTCACAGGGAGCAGAGGAGCAGGAGGGAATTGCAGCACCCTTTTGTTTTTGGCTCAGAAAGATGTGCCTCAACACCCCTTCCCCTTCAAAATAAGCCATGCCTGGGCTGTCATACTTCTGTTTCTACCTGTCACCCTGCACTGGTGCCACCATATGGCAAGAGCTGAGTGGATGTTGCCCTGTGCTTCAGTTGGAAGCGATTCCATGGGGATGCTGGACCGCTGAGGATGCTGAGGGCTGCTGTGGCCTGATGCAAGAGCCTCCACCCATCTTTGCACCTACCTGGGAAGGCTGGAAGGGTATTTTTCATCTGTGATCAGCAGTGAGAAAAGATACCTGGACTCTCAATAGGCAGGTTAATCAGTTCATAGTAACTCCTCCTATGCAGCACTTGTGGTCATTAAGTCTCAAAGCATTTTTAGAAGAGGCCAGAATCAATAAAGAGTTTTGTTTTCTAGTTAAAACAGGAGGAGGAAAGGGAAGATGAACACATTAATTACCTGCTTTTGTGTATGAGAGAACTGAAGATTCAGGTAGCCACAATGACTCATGCCACCTACCCTGCTGCTCCTGGCTGCAGCGGATGGTGGGGCTGATAAGAGCAGCGGGGGTTCAGAAGAGAAACTTGACTTGCAGAAGGAAGAGAATCTGCCTGAAAAACTGCATTCTTCACAGCTCACAGGAGAGCTGTACAGTGCTGTTTAAAATGCATGTAGATAGGAAATCTTATTTCTGCCTTAGCCTGTCTTGATAAGGGATCTTCTACCACTGATCCCTGCCATCTCCTTGGGGTGTTTTCTCTCTTATGGAGGTTTTTTATTCTCCTTGAAGTGAGTTTCTAGGTCAGCTCTGCATAGTGGTCCCTCAACACTTATGTCAGGGCTGGGGCAGTGCCAGTGGCTGCTTCTGGAGGAGGTTGTGCTGTGATCTGCAGGAGGTACAGCACTGCCTGGAGCGCAGGAGAGCCCAGGGATGATCAGGTACCCAGGGGACAAGAGACAAGGTTTGTGCATCTGGCAGTTATCATGGCATCAAGCTGGTTTTAACTTGGTGTCTATAACTGAAGCATCAGCAGATTTTACAGGAAATCACTTCTAGGCCAACAAAAAAACCCCAAACAAACCACCTTTGCAGGAAGTTTATTGTTCATCTGAAGAGCAGAGTGATGATGAAGGAAAGAGGGCTGGGTAGTCAGTGCCCTCAGTGGCCTGAGTGAGTAAGGAAACAAGAAATATTTGCATTGTAATGTCATACAGCAAGGAAGGTTACTGACTTAAACCCCAGCCATGGTTTGCAGGGCAGGGATTGTGCCTTGGGCAGCAGTTGCTGTGTAAACTATCCTGAAGGTCTCAGCTGACCAGGAGCTGGAGGTGAGTCCTCTGAGATGGTACAGAACCATTAGTGAGACCCTTGGCTGTGTAAACAAGGGGAGCAGCAAGGAAGAGAGATGTGATCTGCTGCCTTTCTTTTGAAAAGTGAGTTCTCAGTCTTTATTAAAATAAAAATCCAATGGGAAACGTTGTGAGGTGTTGGGAGAAAGGAGCAGGAGAGCCGGATGAGTGACTGGGGGACCGAAGACACAAAGGACAGAACTTGATTAGTTTATCAAAGGAAACTAAGGTGATGTGATCAGTGTGGGAGATCTTTCATCAGGAGAAGGCTCAGGGTCCTTAATCTCCTCAATCTACAAGACAAGGGCAAAACAGGGCCTGTGCCAAAACTGCATTGAGATGAGAGATACAACACACGATGTGCTGTGCTGACAGGGAGCCCCAGGAACAAATTCCAGAGGAGGTGGATGACTTTCCATCCCTCTGGGGTTGGGTGCTCAGCTTCTTTTCCTGCCTTTCTAGAAGTGTTCAGCCAAACACAAGCTTTTGGGGTCAGGATGCAGTGTGAAACCCAGATGCAATGGTGCTTAGTCGTTGTGTCCCTTGGCTGCACAAAGGAATGGTTTTATTTTGGGGGGTATTATGCTCTTGTAAAGCCATGTGTCTGACCATGGCTAAATCAGATAAATGTGCAGGAAAGTCTCCAGGAAAGAGAAAGATGGGTTTATCTCCCCTGAGCAAAGCTTGCTCCTCTTCTACTAGCAGGCACTTGGGTTCTGTGCTGTGGGGTGAGTTGTTTACATACCTTCCTGCTTTAAATATTTACTATTAGAGCCCTGGATATTCTTGTTATTCTTTAGTTGCTGTAATTTTCCATCTTCCTCTCCCCCTCTCAGTGCCTTAGGTGCACATGGGTGCAATATTAACCAGCTGGTTTTAATGAAAATGAACTCCTACTTACAGTCCGGATATTTTATTTCACACTTCTTGGGGCTCTCCTCAAGGGCTGTTGATTTGCTAAACCTTTATTAGATCCAGGATGATAACATGATCTTTACTTAGGAAATGCGGAGTGACCCAGGGAACTAAACCAAACTGCCTCAAACTCTTCTGCTGAGGAGCTTTGAACTCCTTCACCAGCTCCAGGAGAGAGGTGGCTGTCACCGTGATGCTCGCTGGTCACAGCCCATCAAAAGGGGATTTTTCTAGTGGTTTACTTCTTGCTTCCAGTTGAGCTCAAAACTGGAGTCCCCATCACAGTGTCACCCTGACCCCTGTGACACCTAGCTCAGAGTGCCACCAAACCCCAGGCAGTGGGTCAGACCCGGAATCTCAGGGGGCTTGCAATGGGGGGAGAGGCTCTGAACATCAAAAACCGTAGAATCATAGGGGTTGGAAGGGACCTCGAGAGATCATCGGGTCCAACATGCTCAGTCCTTCCTCAGATCAACCCTATTGGGGTGTTTTTCATCTTTTTTACAATGTAGATTTTTAGTTTGTCTTGCTTTGTTTTCTTCTCCTTTAAACCTATTGTACAACCTTGTGATGAGAGCAGGAGTTATGATGGTTAACAGCCTTGGTCAAAGGCTGCTTGAGGTTCTGCTCCTCCAGCTGCAGCTCTAACAAAGTAGCTTTTTTTTCCTCCCCTGGTAACCAAGTGAATTATCACAGCTACATTTTTACCTGCTTGAAATGGACTGGGGATGTGACCTTCCTATGAGCCCCTGAGAGAAACAAACCCCTTTTCTTTCCAAAGCCGATGGCACCGGTGTGGGTCAGCCAGCACGTGATGCTGTGTGATGTGACAGCCACCACCGCTCCCCACAGAGCGTCTGCGGATGTGGGGACAGCAGGGACCTGACACCTGGTCAGCAGTGCCAGAGACCCCTGTCCATGTTCATCCCTGCTCCCTTCTAAGGCAGCAGGGACACGCATCATTCAGGTGGTGGGGCTGCTGGGGAGCCATGCACCCATGTATGGTATCACACAGGCTGGCACTTACACCTCTGTATTAAACTCATGGGGATGTGAAGCCTTTTCCTCTCTGTGCTGCTGTGGTATGTTGGTTTCTGACATCACTGGGAGAGCAAGAAATGAAAGAGCTGAGCACTGCTGTCTGTGAAAGGGGAGGAAAACCACTGTGTCTAGCTTAAAAACCCATGCTTGCTTTCAAGGTGTGTTCTCAAGGCTTATTTAAACAGTTCTCATGTTGTAAAGCAATGCCTTTCCTTGGATTAAAACCTCAAGCCACTAACAGCACGGAGGACCTGGAACTTGTTGAGTCTGGGAAATTGGTGCTGCTGGTTTCGCTTTCTGGGTTGCAGGCACTCTGGGGGAGTCTGTGGTGTTTGCAGACTTTGGAAGTGTAAAATTAAAAGTGTGATGTAAGTGGGGAAGCACGTACTTTCTGCAGTACCAGATGGCAGCAGCACTACTGTTTTGCATAATTTTTCTTTATGGTTTCACCCAGAGTGGACTAAAGCCCCAGCCCATTAATTCTTCTTTTCCTGTTGATGTGCCTGGACACATTTCAGTGGGTATCATCACTTTTAAATGATGCTATAAAACACAGGGTGGGGAGGATAAAAAAAGAGGGTCAAGAGGCCAGGGTCTGAATCAACATGGGAAGGGAGAGACATCAGATAACGAGCAGGGTGATGCACAAACCCAGAGCTGCAGAGGAGGCAGCAGTGCCGTGGCAGGGGCTGGTGCTGACTTCGCTGGCTGTGGCTGGAGAGGAGCGAGGTGCAGCATCAGTACCAATGTCCCCAGCCCCGCATCGGTTATGGGACAGGTTTTGCAGCCTCTTCCTCTGATTCTGAGGTGCCTTTCCCGAGTTGGCTGGAGAAAGTTCTTGGGTGGGGTGGTGATGGATTGGCACGGCTAGTGTGATTGTGAGGAATTACAAAGATAAAGCAGGGGGGGCTGGATCGTTCCTATCCAAACTTGGGCAAACCGAGAAGCGAATGGCTTATGGGTGCTGGAGAACGTCAGCGGGGGGACCTGCGCGTTAAGGCTGGTGCCGACCCTTTCGGGGGGCGTCCGTGGGTTGTGAGCGCTTCCCTGGGGCACAGACGGGCTGGGGGGACACAGCCTGAGCGCCGGTCTGCGAGATGCTGTTTCCTCCCCCCTGCCTCGGGGCGGGCAGTGCCCGGCCCCTGCCTGGGCTCCCGCGGGGGTCCCATCCACCCCCAGGGTCCCATCCGCTCCCGGGTTCTCCCCGCCGAGGGGCCGGCGCCGTGGAGGGAGGGATGGGGGGCGGGGGGGGAGGTGAGGGGTGGCAGTGTGACGGGCGTGGGGAGCAGCCAGTGCGCGGCGAGGGGGCCGGGCCGAGCCGGGCCGGGCTGGGCTGGGCCGGGCCGGGCGGCATGGCAGGCTGCCCGCCGGCGCGGGGGGCGGCCGCAGCCGCTCGCCCTCCGCCATTCATTCGGCCGCAGGCGGCGGCGGCTGCGCGTACCCGCCCGCCCGTGCCCCGCAGAGCCGGGGGGCAGCGCCCCGCGCCCCGCCATGGCCGACCCGGCCGTCAACGCCCAGCTGGAGGGCATCATCTCCGATTTCGAAGGTGGGTGGGCTGCGGGGGTGCCGCTTTTTCAGCTTAAACGGGGAAAGGGAGGGAGAAAGAAGTGGGAGAAGTTGTTGCCGTGCCCGGCCGGGCAGCGCGGAGCTTCCCCTTCCCGGTTTGGGGAGGGGGGCAGCGGCGGATGGGGGTTGAGCCCCGCTCGGGGTCCGGTCTCCCCACCTCTGCTGCCGATCCGGAGGTGCCCGGACACGCACACACGGACCTGGCCTCTGCGGGGGCCCCAGCGAGGGTCGCAGCCGCCCCGGGTGGGTCGGGCTGGGAGCAGCGGGGTGCCCAGGGCGACCGGTTCCAGCCCGCCCCGAGCCGGGGCCGGCGGTTGTCGGGGCCAGCGCCGGGCTGCGGTGTCTTTTGTTCGGAGCAGCCTTGCGCCCGGCTGTTATCTGCTGAGGCAGGCTCTTACGGGATGTTTTCCCTTTCCTTCCCTTCCCGAGTTGGTTTACGTAGATTTTCTTTAGCTGAAAACACATGCCTGGCGCGCCTGAAAGTCCGCGGAGCCCCAGGCACCGTCCCTTCTGCTGACTCCCGGGTTTTGGATCCAAACACAGCCCTGGAATAGCTGGAGGTGGATAATGGCCCCAAGTTTCAAATATGTCCATAACGGGAGCTGCCCGCCCTAGGAAGCTCTGTGGTTGTCCCGTGGCAGAGCTCCAGCTGCCCGATAGCGCTGCGTTGCTGGCCGATGGAGGATCTCCTCGCAGTCCCCTTGGCGTGCGGACAGCGATGCCTCCTCTCCCCGGGTTGTCTGTGGGTCTCGCTGGCTTTTTCGGGCAGGAAAATAAGCTGGCGGAGAGGTGCGAGGCTGCCAGATGGGTATGAGAGTTAAAGACAGGCAGGAGAGGGGGTGGGAGGGGGGTTTGCGGCTGGAGCAGGCATTGAGAGAGCGGCTTGGGGGAGCTCATCTTCCTGCACAGAGTTTTGGAGGAGCAGCTCCGTCCCTGCGCACTCTCATTTCCTGGCAGAGGCCCAAAGTGAGCTGCATGCAGTGGTTTCTAGAAAAAAAATAGAAGAAGAAGAAAAAAAAACACAACTAAGAAATGGTGAAGATCTGGGGGCTGTGGCGAAAGCTCATTCAGGGGCTGTGTGTGTAGCTATGGGATGAGTTCCCTGTCTCCTGGTGAATCCAGCCCTGCCTTCGGGAAGGAGCACGGTGGTGGTTTTCCTGCTGGGTAGCTGAAGAAGCTGAGAGTACCAGGGTTCCTCTTCCAGGTCAGGCAGGAAACGGGTGGCAGAGCTGGGGTCTCTGCAGCCCCCGTCGTGTAAAGTTTAGCCACAGTCGTGTTCTCTTTATCCAGACTTTCTTCAGCTGAAGTCTGGAGTGGAGGGCTTAGCAGGAGCCTGAGAGGAGTCCCATCCCTTAGGAAGATTGGGACTAGAGAGCGATGGGACACAGAGAGTGACCCAAATACACCATGTGGCACCCAAGGCTCAGCGTCGCCTTTGTAACTGTCCTTTGGGACCCATGAGCTTGCCCACCGCAGGGCTCCTGAGGGCTGATGTAATTACAGCCTTTCCTCTGCCTGCCCCGATTGCATTTAAATCCCTGAAGAATGAGTAATTCCCTACTTGGATATGATAAAGGCTCTGCTGTGAGCCCTGGGGCTGCTGGCTGGAGCTGTGCGTGCTCCTTGGTGGCACCGAGCTGCTCCGCAGTGCGATTATTCTTTTTTTCCCAGTCTGTGGAGCTCCCTCCTGCCTGTGCAGAGGGAGAGGCTGGGGAAAGCTCTCTGCATCTGCAGCCAAAAGGTCTGGCCTTGCCCTTGAGCAGGGATCCGGGCTACTGTTTCACAATTTAATTAGTTTTCTGGGTTGTATATAGCAGCTTCCCAAGAACAAGGCAATTAATTTCTAGCCTGTAGGGCAGGAGATGCAGTGTTCGTGTCTGCTGGGTGGGTGTCTTGGCCCCAGGCAGCCCTTGGCCAAGCAGGAAAGATCAGCCAAGAATACCATGGAGCAGGAACACCAGATCACCCAGCAGCCTGAGCCCTCTTTGTTCTTGCCGGTCATGCGCTGCCTGCCCTCCCGAATCACCCTGGTTGCTCTTGCCAGCTTCTCTTGCAGCATCCCTGCCTGCTTTCCTCACAGCATCCCTCCCTGGCTGAGGACTGACAAGGTTTCTTCTACCTGCTGGGTTGCAGATTGTAGGGAGTTGTGGGCTCAGCTGTGGGCTGCTGGTGTGAGAGCTGCTGGCCTCTCTGAGCCCCAGGAGGATGTGAGGGCTGTTTGGGAGGGGGAAGGAGCATGAGATGCTCAATACCAGTTTCATTTCCAAATCAAAGCAACGTGTGAGAGGGAAGCACAGCACAGCAGAGTGTGTTCTTCCTTGTGCCCGATGACAAGCTGGGGATGGCCACATCCAGGCAGCAGTATGTGTGTCCTGGGAGGAGGGTGCTAATCCTGCTTGTTTGACTGGCAAGAGCTTCCTCATCTCTAATGGGGGAGAGCATTATTAGGTCTGTGGTTTGCCAGGATTTACCGAGCATAATCGTTCTGCCCTTGGGTTTATAGATTTTGGCAGGTTTTCGGGAGCGTGGCTGGTTCAGCTGTGGTTGCAGTAGCTCTTCCCATGCCTTGGAGGGGGCTACAGGTTGCTCAGCTCCCTGGGGTCTCAGACAGGGACCCCTGAGCAGTGAGGAAGGGAACCTGTAGCAGTAAAGCAACCTGGGTGGTAGGCTGCTTGTGCAGCATGTTAATGTTGTGTGAACCCCAAACCGTCCTGCTCCTGTTCAGGTGGAGTGATACAGGAACACTGGTGTCTGGGATGTTCTGCAGTGGGCAGCGCCAGATGTTCTCTCTCACAGCCATGTTTGGTGGTGATGGCACCCAAAGATAACTCCACAGTGTGGTACTCATCTTCCTGCCAAGGATTTAAAGTACTGTGCACTCATGCTCTACTACCCTGTAGTAAGACAGAAGAGATGAGCTCCAGCCCCTCATCCCAGTGGGATGTGGCTGCTGCAGAGCAGAGTCTTGGGGTACCTGAGGTGCATTTTTGCTGACAGTGAGCTGGCAGCAGTGGTGCTGAGTGCTCCTTGCCTTTGCCAATGCCATCAGTCAACACCACGCTCGTTCCCTCATAAAGCTGGAACACAGAATGTCCTAGCCAGCACGAGCTGCAGGAGAGGGTCAGTGCTGAGTGGGGCTGTAAGGACACAGAGAGGCAGGGCGGTGCGGTGGGGATCAACATGGTGTGTGGGGCTGGAGCCTGGGGGCACCCAGGCTTGCAGAACCCATGAGATGACCCTCATTGATGGTGGTTAATCCCTGATTTACCCATTCCATGTAGCCCTGCTCCCTTGATGACCACGTGCTCGCTGCCCGGCGAGCCCTCGCAGTGCTGCATTGAGCTGGGCACCGAGGTCAAGGAGCCTCTGGCCCTGCCAGGACACATGGGTGCTGACAGGAAGCTTTCTCTGGTTACTTTTTCTTTCATTCTTTTAATTCCCCTCAGTTGGACACCTTCCCTACAGACAGATGTTTCTGCCCAGTGCAGGATATTTCTAGTATCTCAGCCACAGACTTTGTCTCGATGCCTTGTGCTAAGTTCCATCTTGGTTTTAAGGGTCATTCAAGACAAAAACCCATCAGCCAGGTTGCTTTCAGGAGGGGGCTCTATTAGGAGTGGCCTTTTCTACATACATGAAGCTCATGGACCAATCCTTAAAATGTCTTTGAGCAAATGGCCAGGCTGTCTGTGGGACACGTGGCCGCGATGCGTCCCCTGGGCTGTTTGGGGCTGGCATGCCTGCTGCCTGCTGCCGTGGGGAGCAGCTGCTGCCCATGTGCTGCGGATGCTGGGACTCAGCCCTGCTGCTAATATTAGCAGGAACGTGCCAGAGGGATGGTTGTGATGTTCTGTGGGGGATGTGGCTTGAATTCAATATGGTGAAAAGCCCCCGGAGAGGGGATGTGCTTCGTGTCTGTGTGTGTGTCTCACTTGGATTTGGGGTCTCCCCCCATAGCCCTGCTGTGGGTTAGCAGGATGAGGGCTCTCCTGGGCTAACACACTTAGGAGCAGGCTGGTAGTCTGGGTGTGTGACTCACAGTCCCATGGGTTTGGTGGGTCAGTGCCTGGAAAAGGAAATGCAAAAAGATCTTCCAGATTATGTCTTGGATCATCTCAACCCCAGGAGTGAAGCAAAGCTCCTGAATGTCAATTACTGGATTTCCTGGGCTGTCCTGAGAAATGGTACTGCAACTAGGCTTGTCTGGTGCTCTTCATCACCTGCCTGGCATGGGTAGAGCCAACGCTGCTCTCCCAGCTGATGGATGTAGCTGTGCTGCTCCGAGGCAGCTGCTCACCTCTGATACCCTCAAAGACAAGCTTTACAGGCACTTTGGAGGCTTTTCTTTCTTTTCCATCTAAGTTTCTGAATGTGAGACAAAAGGATGGGAGTTTTCTGTTAGATCAGGGCTTGGTGGGAAGGCTGGAGCTGTGTTTTCCCCAGCAGAAGTTGTATCTTCTCCAGCAGAACTGGCCTTTCAGTCCCAGAGTGGAAAAGTCCCATCTGCCTCATTGCAGCAGTGGAGACCCACACTCATGGTGATTTATTTTGGGTTGGATTGGGGTGTTTTTTTTTGTTTTCCCCATGTAAATTTAGTTCCTTGGGAATAAAAAGGTTGTGAGGGAGTGGGAAAGGAAAGAATGGGATGTGGATCTCTCCATCCACATGAGCTGGGCTCTGGGAATAACCTCTGGCCCCAGTTAGGATGGAGGATCATCTGGAGGTTGTTGTTTATAGTCATCTTATGTAAGGAGGGCTGGGCTGTGTGTCCTGGGGGACAGGCAACCACTGCAGTGTGGAGCAGAGTGTCCTTGGCTCTGTGTCAGCATGGAGGGCTTCCAGTGTTGGCTGGTACGGGCAAGGTCGTGCTGTCCATTTGAGATTGGTCTTGGGCAAAGAGAATGCAGTGTTGTGCTAATGGGAAAGAAACCTTTCAGAGTGGCTGGGTGGGAAGGGATGGAGAGAGGATGAGTCTGTACACCAGGGCCAGCCTGGTGTAGTGCTGGTGCCTGGAGGTAAGTCAAGGTTTTGGAGTGTGAACTTCGTAGTGGCACTTGCAAGTTGTCACCAGGCTCTGGGATCTTGGTAGCATCTTCCCCTTAGCAAGAAGCTCACCTACAATGGAGCAGTCCTCCAGCTTTACTCTTTGCTTGCTGCCTGTTGGTGGTTTCTGCCAGTGGAGTGAGTAGGAAGCAGCTCTAGAACGTGCAGGCCATGCCTGATGTGTTTGAGTGACCTGCTGTATCGTGGCACCTCCAGAAGCCCCATGGCCACGCTGTCTGGGTGCTGGTTTGTTTCTGTCTTGCACCCATTCTGCACAGGGAGCTGCTCAGCCCCTTTTCCCAGGAGCCAGGACCCAGACAGCAGCCGTGAAGCCTGGACTGGGACTTGTCATAAATCCAAAGAGTCTGTAATCACTCCAGATATTTGTGTTTCTGACTCTGATAATTGATATTTAAGGCAATGTCCTTCTGCAGGACCACTGTGCAGGCTCTCTCCCAGCCTCTCTCCTCCTGCTGCAGCAAGCCTCTGGCAACTTCTTGGTCTTTAGAGGTGGGATATGGAGGCAACAAGCCAAATACATCCTGGTCAGGCTTGTTTGAAGCCTGTAAAATGAGTCAATGGGTTTGAGCCCAGCTCCCAGTGGGGATGTACTGGTTGGTGAGGGGCAGGGTCCATCAGGGGAGGTTCTCACAGGTTGGGGGTGGACTTGTCAGGACCTGCTGCATGGGGCAGGGCTGTGTCCTGGCCAGCTTACTGCTTTGGGAAGGGAAGGAGCATGGAGAGGACGGGGGTTGGGTTGGGACATCAGTCTTCCTTGTGTCTAGTCACTGGAAGTGCAAATACAGGCAAATGTGAAAGGGTGGATTTCTCTTGTTTTGGGGTTTTTTAAAGCATGTTTAGTTTGCCAGGGAGAGGAAAGGAGGAGTGGTCTGCCCTCTGCCAGCCTCTGGGACGTTGGGACAGCTGCTTGTGTTGTGGTGCTGGGTGTCCCCTGGACCAGAGACACGAGAGCTGGGGGCGGTGGCACCAGCACTCAGCGGGTGGCACAGGCTGTGTCCCTCCTTGCCCCTTTTCTGTAGCTTTTAACCAGCATGTTGCATCACCACCCACTTAATCACTTAATGATTTCATCACCGAGTCCCCCTGCCCCATCACTGCCACCCACCTGAGCCACCCCTGGGGTGCCCTGTGTGGGTGCTGGGAGCCGTGACTCATGGGATGGTGTCTGGGTGCTTGTGGCTTCCTACCCCCAGTGTGGGCACCAGTATGGAAGTTGGTGGTCTGGGGTCTGCAAGACCCATCTGCATCACCCTTTTGCCTTCTGGGTGATATTTTTTAAGGTGTTTTAGAAACATTAGTGAAGCAAACCAAATCTGTGGCCCCCTGGGAGGAGCTGAGATTTATTTCTCCCCTTCCTCCCCCTCTTTGTGAACGGAAACTGGAGCAGAGACCGGAGCTGAAAGCTGCAGAGAGCCTGTGGCAGCGCCAGTAATGCAATCTGCTGGGCTGGATACCCTGTATTTTATGTCATTTTCTGTACAAGAATGCAATGAATATACTGATGTAAAATATACTGGTCTGATCTGGAAGCATTTTGCTGAGGGTTAATGGTTCGAAAAAACCAAAGTGTAATGGAGAACAGCAAAAAGGCTTGTGGAAGTGCATTACAGGGGCTGGGGAGCTGGGCTTTTGAATTCATCTGAGTGTGGATTTTATGTTTTTCTATTCTTAGGCCCAGCTTTGCTTTCATAGACTCATAGAATCATAGAATGGCACGGGTTGGAAGGGACCCCAAGGATCATAGAGCTCCAACCCCTTTGTATGCTCAGTTCTGGTAAATGAGGGTTTGGTCTCAGGCTGTTTTGGAGGCTGCTTTGTGTGAGCAAAGTACTGCTGGAAAAGCTTTGGTTCATGTCAGAGCCCTGAACTTGGGTTCATCCCTATGTTTCCTCTGTAGCTCAGCTCTTGGTATGGTTTCAGGGAGGCACTGCATATCGACAGCATGTTGCCAGCCTTATCTTCTACACAGGATTCATGCCAGACCATGCAACCTATCGCTGCTTCTTTTGAATGCTGTTTGTAAAGTCAGAAAAAGGATTTGTTTGTGTATAAACCATTCATAACCTGACCCAAGATAGCCTAAGAGCCATGCTACAACAGCAGGCTGTCATTATACACATATATATCTATGAAGATACGTGTTTATATGCATATATTGCAACAAGGTTGGTTTATTGGTTGAAGAAAGGTGTGTAACCTCCTGGTGCAAACACAGGGAAGGGATCCAGCAACCCTGGCTGCTCTTCTCTTTTATGTTGGATGACCAGTAGCTTTGGGAAAGGTGCTTTGAAAGTTTTCTGCCATTGTTTCTCCAGATATAAGAGAGGTTCTGAATCTCTTGGGATGTTTTGAGGGTGTTGGTGCACTCACAAAGTCCTGCCAGCATGTGTAGTGTTGCTGCCCCCACTGCCAGTGAATTTCCCACCTTGGCCCCATGGCTTTGACCCCACAGAGGGACTTGGTGCAATTGGGTGCACCTTATTGTTGGGGATGGGATAGAGATTTCCTGCTCTGGCCTTGCAGCAGGGGTGCAGCTCCCTTCCCCTTCTGCTGTGGGACATTCAGGTTTAACATACGCTGTATATACGCCCTATAGATACATGAAGAATACTTGACTTGTCCCTGTAGCTGGGCCTTGAGATCACTAAAATGAGTGCAGTGGATGGTGGCAGCTATTGAGTGGCATCACGGATGGTGGGTTTGGATAAGCCAAACACAGGCAGCCCCACAGTAACCTGGGGGAACACGCTCTTTGCTCTGGAATCAGGTCTGAAAACCACCATGAGCATCCTGCTGCCTGGTGACAGGGGTCTGGGAAGCTTTAAGGGCTGCCAGTGGTTAATGCTGTGTTGGGTTCCCAAGGGCTCCTTGAAAGATGAGACCAGCAGCCTCCCCCTCTTTCCTCTCCGGGAACAGGAGGTGACCATCTGGTAGCAGTTTAGAGAGAGGCAGCGCACTCAAACGGAGCCATTGTCCCGCCTGAAGGAGCGGGGCGCCGACCTGCCCCGCTCCCATAAGGCTCCTATGTGTCCAAAAACCCAGGGAAGGCTTTCTCTGCTTAAGCAAGCAAGCAAACCTAACCCCTGGGTTACAGAGACCACGTGAGGGGCAGAGGATGTTTAATGGGAAGCAGTTGGGCGCTGTGGCCCGAGGCTCTGGTTGTGAAGAGGGTCCCAGAGGAGCCAGCTACCCTCTCTGTTTATTTTGGTCTCCTCCTGAGCGCTGTGCATAGAGGTTTCCTTGTATAAAGCATCCCCTCGACTGTTACTTGGGTATTCTGCTTAAAAAGGGAAGGGAAGGAGCAGATGTTCCCTTGTTGACCCACCTGGGGTTCCACAGGGTGCTCAGAGCCGGGCTGCAGGGTGGGATGAGCCAGGGTGGATGGTGTGTTGGATAAACCCTGGTGCTTCCCACTGGGAGATGTGGAGACCTTGGGCAGGAGCCAGAGCCTTACACAGCATCTGGGTGCCCTTGGCTTGGCTGGGACCCCCAAGGAGGGATTCATCTTGTGGGAGAGGAGCATATAAATACAAGATCCCATCTGTGCCACTTGTGGCTTCTCTGGAAAAAGTCTTGGCTGTTGTGTGAGCTACTGGGATTTGAACCAGACCTCTGCCCTCTCGCCCCAATTTGCAAGATCCATAAAGAGTGGCTTTAACTGGTGGCACGTGACTTGCTGATGCCTGGCCATGGGGTGTCAGGGGGTGCAGCAACTGAGCAGACATCCCTAGTGCTGCAGCACAAAGTAGAGAGGGGCACATCAATATTTTGCTACTTCTCAGGCCCTGTGGGTGCTTGGGGAGCACTCGAGCTGGGGATGAAGGTATGTGCTCCTTGCCCCAGAGTGCCTGGCTGGCAGGGACCATGTTTGGGTAAAGACTGTGGGTTTGCAGGACCTGCTGCTGTTGTGTGCAGCTGGCAGAGCTGCCTGCATCGGGTCTGTCTCAGAAAGTCTATGCCTACCTCACCTGCCAGGATCAATACTGGTATTTTTTAAGCTGGCCAAGGGGGAATGGATTAAAACTAAAGGAAGGAAGGTTTAGATTAGATATCAGGGGGAAGCTCTGTACAGAGAGAGTGGTGAGGGGCTGGAACAGGCTGCCCAGAGAGGGGGTGGGTGCCCCGTCCCTGGAAGTGTTCAAGGCCAGGTTGGATGGGGCCCTGGGCAACCTTGTGTAGCTCCAGGCCTGGAGGTTGGTGGCCCTGCCTGTGGCAGGGGGGTTGGAGCTCTATGATCCTTGGGGTCCCTTCCAACCCAGACCATCCTATGATTCTATGATCTGGCCCTGTGGAGCAGGACAGCAGCTTGGTGGTGCTGAGCAAAACACTGCTACCTCGAGAGCTTTGTCCCAAAGGGACACCACTGGCCAGTAGGTCCCAGCTTGGGGGTGATGACCATGGGCAGAGGCTGGTGGGGTAGGGGTTGGATCTGAAAGGAAGTGCTTGGAAAACGCATTTTAGGGGATTTCAGGCTTTCCCTGCTGTGGGAGGGGAGCTGCTGCCTTTGGCAGCGGCAAAGTGAGCCAGAGCTGCCTGAATTGGTTTGGAATCTGTTAAAAGGAAGCACATGTCAATGGTAACACCGGTTTGAGCTCACACTGGCACCTCCAGAGGAAGAGGAGGAAGGGCGATGCTCAGCACCTCCGCCTCTCTCCCTGCCAGCTGCCTCCAACACTGGCCAGCAGATCAGCTGCTGCTGGTGGGGCTGGGGAAGCCCTGCCAGCACAACCCCCCTGGAAGACATCACAGTGGAGATAACCCTGCTGAGAACAGGGACACCTGGGCCCAGGATATTGGGGACATGTAGATCCAGAGCCCCATGGGGACCTGGACCATTAGCCCTGACTGCCAGTGGGGGACTCCCTGTCCCCCCACCGCTGGTCCCAGTGCCGGGTGGGAGCGGGGTGCAGGGCCCCGCAGCACTGCCCTGCCTTCAGCTCCTGTTGTTGTAATGAATACCCCAGCTTCCCTGCAGGAAGCCAGGAGGAGGGTCATCTGGAGCAGAGGCTGTTTACTTTCCTTTCTTGGCTCTGGGAAGGACAGGCTATTTTTAAGCTTTTTCTCTTTTTTTTTTTCTTTTTTTTTTTTGAGAGTTGTTTTGCTTCCTGAGGTCCTTTTCTCTCCTCTGGGCAAGGAGCAGGAGAGAGGTGATGCTGAGCAGCGAGCTGCAGCTGTGTTTCGTCCCACTGAGGGCCACTGTCAGTGTGGGTGGCACCCCTGGGGATCATGCTCATGGCAGTGGGTGTGGAAACAGACCCCATGGGTCACAGTCCCTTTCTTTTCATGTGTGTGGGATGTCTGACTGTCTCCAGACCACGTTGGACTCAGGGCAGTGTCCAGATGTGCTGGCAGGAGAAGCTGCGTACCAAAATCCCTGTGCAGCCAGAGATGGACATCCCATCCTGCAGAGAGCCACAGGTCTGCGAGGTCTCAGCTTGTCCCCCTGCAAATCAATGAGGCTGTTGGGGAGGGAATGGCCCTGGGGCCTGGGAGTCCTTGTGGTTTTGCTGCCAGAATCTTGCTGAGCCATTCCCAACCCTCCCTTGGTGGTTCCTTGCCCAGCCCCTCAGTACCCTCATCCTGCCCATCAGGGCCACAGCTGGCGTGGGATGGCTTGAGTCTACTGTGGCTGTAATTGAGGTTTTGCAGCTCTTCTGTAGGCTTTTTGTGTCCTTTCATGTCTGGGCTTTGACCTTTTTTCTCCTTTCTGCAGTGAGGCCCAGAAGGAGCTGGAGAAAAGCCCCTGTGGGATGCTGTATCCCGTCCTGCCCTTTGGTAAGGGCAGGGGATGGCTGTGCTGGTGGCACTGGGTAGCTTTACCCTGGGCTTGGGGCACTTTGAGGACTCTGAGGTCAAAAGCAAGGGCCATGTGCAGCAGCTCCAGCGTTGCCATCAAGTTACTCACCCACCCATTTGCTGATGCCACCATTTCTTTTGGCAGCAGCAGGTGGCAGGGGGACTCCCAAGTTGCTGAGATGATGGAGGTGGTTCACACAGTGAATCCTGAAGGTCAGCAGGGCTGTTTTTATCCAAAGTTCATTATCAGGTCAAAAAGAAATCCCCAAACCATTTGGGGTTGAGAAATTTCCAGGGGGACATTAAGGAAAGATGCTCACCAGCATTTCCTTTGCTGTCAGTTTGAGAGTGTTTACTTCCAAACTGTCCTCCAGACACATCTATCATGAGGTTATTAGGCTGCTTTATTGAAGGGAATAAATGGAGACAGAGCTGGCTGGCTGGACTAGTGACAAGCAGGTTTTAAAAGCCTGATGTGGACAACAGTGAGATCCCATCCATCAGGGAGCTGGCAGCCCTGGCTGGGCCCTGTCCTCTACTGCTCTTCCCACCATGGCTTTGCTCAAGGCTGGGGAAAGGCTCCCATCAGGGCATCCCCTCTGCTCCCCTGGTTTTCCTGCTAAATGTCAACTGGGCTTGACTGGTGCATTGTTTTAAACTTGGGGATTTGGTGGGGGGAAAAAGCTAGAATTTTATTTTCTGGATTAAAGGTTTGATGGAAAAGGAAAATATTAGAAAAGTCCATCTGGAGAGTCTGAGCTCCAGCTCAGGTTTGGAGACCTGAGAGTTACAGACATGTTGGAACAGCTCACAAGCCTGGGACTTTCCTTCTTTTCTTTCTTCCTTCTTTTCTTTCTTCCTTCTTTTCTTTCTTCCTTCTTTTCTTTCTTCCTTCTTTTCTTTCTTCCTTCTTTTCTTTCTTCCTTCTTTTCTTTCTTCCTTCTTTTCTTTCTTCCTTCTTTTCTTTCTTCCTTCTTTTCTTTCTTCCTTCTTTTCTTTCTTCCTTCTTTTCTTTCTTCCTTCTTTTCTTTCTTCCTTCTTTTCTTTCTTCCTTCTTTTCTTTCTTCCTTCTTTTCTTTCTTCCTTCTTTTCTTTCTTCCTTCTTTTCTTTCTTCCTTCTAATTGTTCTGGGGATGCTGAGAACTGAGACTTAGACACAGCCCCACGTGCACAAGATGTGCCAAGCACAGCCACTGCTGCAGAGAGCATCCCTCCTCTGTGAGCGAGCGGTGACGTGGAGGAAGCAGCTCTGTATTTTCCTTGCTTCCTCCCTTCCTCCTCCTACCCACAGCTGAGTATTTTTGAGGTGCAGGACAGACCATGTTGTCCCTACATGCTCTTCCCAGGGCCCTTCCCGGGTTTCACATGGTGGATGTCGTGTTGGGCTTCGGTGCTTTGCTCTCTTTGTCACCATGAAGTGGTCACGGTGCCGTTTCCGTCCGGTTAATCCAGAGGGTGAATCACCCTCTGCATCCTTCCCTGCCTACGCCATAGGACCCCCTCCCCAGGAGCCTGTGCCAGGCACCCACGCACAGAGGGGCTCCTGGGAGGCTCACTAACATGGGGAGGCTCCCAGGCCCAGCCCATTCTGGCTGCTTTTGAGGCCTGGCCTTCATATTTAGCAGCTTTTGGGTATTCCCCTCCAATAAAAACCTGAAGAGCAGCCCCAAACTGCATCCTAACGCTTGGACTCCCATGTGCCAGTGTGGCCAGTAGGTCTAGGGAGGTGATTGTGCCTCTGTACTCGGCATTGGTGAGGCTGCACCTTGAGTGCTGGGTCCAGTTCTGGGCTCCTCACCATCAGAAGGACATGGGGGTCCTGGAGCGAGTCCAGAGAAGGGCAACCAGGCTGGGGAAGGGGCTGGAGGGCAAATCCTCTGAGGAGCAGCTGAGGGAGCTGGGGGTGCTCAGCCTGGAGAAGAGGAGGCTGAGGGGAGACCTTATCACCACCTACAACTACCTGAAGGGAGGTTATAGAGAGGTGGGTGATGGTCTCTTCAGCCAGGTGACAGGTGATAGGACAAGGGGGAATGGCATGAAGCTGTGCCAGGGCAGGGTTAGATTGGATGTTAGGAAAAAATTTGTTACTGAAAGAGTTGTCAGGGCCTGGAACAGGCTGCCCAGGGAGGGGCTGAGTCACCTTCCCTGGATGTGTTCAAAAAAAGGGTAGATGAGGTGCTCAGGGAGATGGTTTAGTTTAGGATGAGAATGGCTGGACCTGATGATCTTAAAGGTCTTTTCCAACCTTGTGATTCTGTGCCTCCCCATCCTGTGCTCCCCCTGAGCTCCTAGAGTCCTGTTTCTGTACCATCTCCTCTGGGACCCCTCAGAGCTGCTGGCCTGGGCTGGAGGCAGAGGCAGCTGCAGCTGCTGCCAGCGCTGCCCAGAGCAGGGGCACAGCGGGTGTCAGCTGGTGAAGCTGCCACGTGGCCAGCTCCCCGTCCCACCGGCTGGGCCCAGCCGTGCCAGATGGCTCTTCTCTGGTGAATGGATGTGTCTGAGGGATGGGGGGTCCCCAGGCCCTGCCTGAGGGTTGGAGCTGCCCTGTGGAGCAGAGGAGGTGCTTTCTGTGTGATGGTCTCCTCCCAGTGGTGGCTGGGAGGTGGGTGGACAACCCTGGAAGAGGGAAGGCTGCATTCCAGTCTCTCCCCCCCCCCATTCCTGGTGCCTCAAGTGGTCTCAAACTTGAGGTTTTGAAGGCAAAATCTCAGTGATATCATTCTGTTGGTGTAAAGGATGGTGGACTTGTTTCTGAGAGCAGCTGTCATCACGCTGAGGTTGTCACTGCCCTGGCAGAGCCTCAGCTCATGTGGGCTCTTCTGGGATCCCAGGGCTCTTCCTCATCCTGTCCCAACCCCCTGGGTGCTGGGTGGCACAGGGGTGTGGACAGCCTGTGGCGTTTTGGTGGGTCCCAGCAGTGGGTCTCTGTGTCCCCCCTTTCCATGTCTTTTGTTTCCACCTGAGTGGAGCAGAGGGTCTGCTGGGCTTAAGGGCAATTACTCCTCTAATGAGGTCTGAAGTGGGGCAGGGGGGGCTGCGTGGGGCACATGTAGAAGTCCAGGGCATGGCGTGGGCAGCTGCTGGCCCATGTCTGGGGTGGGAGCTCCACTCCACAGATGGAGGCTTCCCTCAGTGATGCCTTGTGTCCCCAAGCTGAAGCTCTGACAGCAGCATCCATCAGGACATGCTTCTGGCTTGCAGGAGGGATATCAGGGATTTCATTCTCATGTAGCCTGCCTGACAGGCAGCTCAATGTGCCAAGTGGGACCCATGTGGAGGGCAGAGCTGAACACACGGACCCTTCTGAGCACTGCTGTGCAGGGACCTGTGTGTCAGCTCTACTGTGAGTGCAGCCAGATCCTGCACGGTGCCAGAGCTTGGTGAAGCTGGGACCCTGCTGCCTCTTCGTCTGTAAATCAGAACATCTAATCTGATGTTGCATCTGTTTCTCTTTCCCTCCTAACTTCCTCCTTGGTGAAATGAGGGTGATGATAGTTAGATTTCAGCAGGTCCCCAAGGCCTCCCACTTGGCCCCATCTGGGCATCGGGACATGTCAGTGTCCCCAGGCACTCCAGGCTGGCTCAGGTGACCTCTAGGACTGGTTTTGAGGGTATGAGTTCTGTGGCTGTCACCCTTGGTTTTGTTGCTTGGTTGGTATGGGTTTGGTGCTCTCCTGGGATTGTTTTCCCATTCCCAACTTGGATTTTGCTGACAGTGCTCACCAGGAAGTCCAGGTTTATCTGTGCATCCTTTGGATATGAGAGGGAAAGGGAGGTGTTGGGTTGTCGGGCTATTGGTTGCCTCCAAGTCCTGTGCCATGCTCTGCTCTGCCGTGGGGCTCCCCTCTGAGCACGTGTGGGGTGTGGGTGGGATTGAGGGCAGCATGTGGATGGTTTCTGCTCTGGGGTTGAATTTCTTGGCTCTGGTTCCAGCTTTGTTACTGGCTTTGTAACTTGCCTGAAGAAGCAGAGCCTGTCCCTCAGTCCCCACCTGCGTTAAATGGGGTCCTGACCCCTCAGGTGGAGGAGCAAGAGCAGGGTTACAAGCCTTGGGTAGCATCTGTAAGTGTCTCTTGAGTTGCTCAGGTGGATGGTAACTAAATTCCAAACTCCTTTTCGTGTTTTTCAGCTCTGAAAAGATCTTTTGAGGTTGAGGAGGTAGATCAGTCTTCAAATTCCTCCACCCCACAAAGACGGCCCCCGAACCCTCTCCTCAGGTCCACCGTGTCCAGCTCCACACAGAAGTTTCAGGAACTTGGTGCCAGGAATTCGGAGCCATCTACCCGACATGCAGACCCCACAGGCCAAAGATCACCCAAGCCCTCTCTGAGGAGAGTGGAGCTCTCTGGACCCAAACTGCCCGAGCCGGTGTCCAGAAGAACAGAAATCTCCATTGACATCTCATCCAAGCAGGTGGAGAACTCCACCCCAGGGTTGTCGAGGTTTGGCCTCAAAAGAGCAGATGTGCTGGGGCACAAACCCCCTGAGCCCACCCCAAGGAGGACTGAGATCACCCTCGGCAAGCCCCAGGAGCCGGGTCTCCGGAGGGTTGAGGCACCAGCATCAAAGATCCCTGAGATGCCCCAGCGAAGAACCGAGACACCCACCGCTCCTGCGCCCGACACGACCACCAAGCGTGTGGAAATCCAGGTAGCAAAGGCAGCTGAGGTCCCAGCCCCACCAGCGCGGCAGGTGGAGAGCTCAGAGCCTCCCCTGGCTGCCCAACCTCCCCAGGCAGAGCTGAAGCCACAACCAGTGCTGATGGAGAGCCCACCAAAGAGAGAAGAAGGTGAGTACAGCTCCAAGCAGCTGCTTGGGTGAGACACTGGCTGATATCCTGCCTTCGGCCCTTGCTGTGGGCTCAGGGCCTGGTGGGGACACCGAGCGGTGTGGGGGTGATGCCCTTGGAGGCTGGTCTTGGATCTGTGCTCAGATGTGTCTACAGAGATGGCTGTTCTCCTTGGGTTTATCCTGGCTGAAAGGGCTGTCAGCTTGAGTCAGAAATGTTAGCAAGGCTGTAAGGAAAGAAAAGAGATAAGGCCAGAAGCCTGGGTGCTTGCAGAAGATGACACTTCTGCCAGCTCAGGCCTCATGTGCAGGCCCACCCGCCTGTGCTGCATCCAGAAACCCTCTGAGGTGCTGGAGAGCAGTGGTTGTGGAGGTGGTGTTGTGATGGTTTGTTGTTCAGTGTTGTTGCTTATGGTTGTGGGGCAGAAACCGCCTCTTCATTAGCAGGAGTCAGGGGTTTTTTGTCTTGGAGCCAAAGTCATGGACCAGAGCCAGTATTAAACTGGAGCCCTGCCTTGGATTAGCTCCATCTTGTTTTCAATTAATCCCATATTAAAGCCAGCGTCCCTCCCCCACCAGCCCTCACTTATTCTCCCCAAGGTTTGGGAGATGGCTTTTTTCTTCTGCCTCTTCTGGCCTGCTCATTAGTTTTCCATTCCCCATCACCCAGGAGCTCTCTCCTGTGAGGGATGCAGCAGTTGGTCAGAGGACACCACCTCCCCTCTCCACCCTATGCCTCTCCCCAGGGCATGTGGGGTGGTGTTTGGTTGCCAAGCCAGGACCTGGGATGTCCGTGCGTGGCCCTGGAGCTGGACCACCAGCCCATGTCTTGCCCCATTGTGGGATGGTCCCTTGTTCCATCTCCTCTCCCCAGTCACAGGGTAGTAATGGGGTCTGTGGAGATTTTGGCATGTGTGTGTGGTCTAAAATCAAATCAGGAGTCGGGGGTGGAGCTGATGCTGGATCTGTAAGACGTGAGTGGTGAATGGCTTAGGTGTGGCTTTTCTGAGCTGGGGTTTAAAGAGTTTTAAAGGCCTTCAGCATAGCAAGTCAGTCCATCTTAGCTGGGCATGGCTGTGCTCTCAGACCCAGCCCAGTGGTGAGGTTAAGCTTGGACCCCCCCATAGGGGCTCTCTGTCCCCAGCCACCATGTGTGTGGTGCCCACGAGGCCCATCCCCTCCCGTGGGAGGATGCTCAGCCTTGTCCTTCCGAGCTTGAGCTGCTTGGAGCTTCCCAAGCTCTGAACTACAGATGGTTGGGCACTTTAAGAGCAGAAGACCTTATAAGCTGCTGAATCCCCCAGTTGCCTGGGGAGGAGGAGAGGCTCTTTGTGTTAAAAAGGACTCCAGAAGCCCAGAACAGCTGCTGGGGATGAATCTTGCCCAATAGCCCAGCTGTCTGGGGTCTGCCTTGCAGAGAGAGCCAGCCCTTGGACCTGGTACAAAAGGGGCTTTCAGTCTCAGTGCCTCCAAGAAGACCCAGGAGATGTAGGGTTGGGGGGGGCTCTGGCTCCTTCTCCCTCTGTGTCAGCACAGATGGACAGCTCGGAGTGGCTGCCAGAGCCCCAGTCCCCTTCTGGCTGTGTCCAACCTCCTTTGTTGCCATTTGAGGGCACTCCTCCTCCTAGTCCACAGCACCCACCCTGGGGTGATGCTGAGTGGGTGGATGGCATCTCTCCTTGTCACTGGTGTGAGCACACAGAGGAGTTTTGGGGAGGCTGCACAGGTACCCTCAAGGAGCCCTGCTGATGCTCACCAGCTCTGCTGCAGCTCTGGCCCCACCACAACCACCCAAGTGAAGACGTTGGCTCTTTGCTGCCTGCAGCAGAGACACCACATGGTATAAAGTCCTGCTCCCTCTCACAGCTCCAGGGTTTGGGGCACCTGGAGGTGCTCCCGTGGCACTGGATGCCCCTTGATCCCATTGCTTGGTGGCTTTCCAGTGCAAACAGCTGAGCAGGGGATGATGCAGGCAGCTGTCTCCAGCTGCCCCCAGCTCTGTGGTGGGACTTGACTTCCCCCAGCTGCTGGGGCTCAGCTGCCTTGCCCCTAACCCCTCGTCTGGCTGCTGAAGGTATGCAGGAGAGTGTCCTGTGTGGGAAGAGGCCAGATGGAGAAGGGCAGTCAGAGCTTGGCAGATCAGAGGAAACCACAGAGGAAAGGAGTAATTATACTGCTGAACTTCGTTAGGCTGGTGGCATGGACTGAGCCTGCTCTGGAGCTGTGGCCCTCTAGGTGGGAGGAGGGCAGGAGGTGTCTTGGTGGGGTAGAAGAGTGAGAAATATTCCTCCTCATCTCTGTTCTTCCTATTTGAGTCCTCACACTCTTCTGCACTCCCTGGGGAGCACTGGCTGTGCTCCTGTGGGTTTACTGGTGATAGGGAGCCAGGATGGGTGCAGGGTACCACTGCACCAGCATCCTGTGGGAAGCTGGGCTTTGTGTCCCCAGGGTGGCTGGTGCTTCCCAGTGGGGGCAAGGCAAGGGGGATTGAGTGAAGCTGGAGGAGGGAAGGGTTAGATGAGATACTGGGGGGGATGTTCTTTCCAGAGAGAGTGGTGAGGGGCTGGAACAGGCTGCCCAGAGAGGGGGTGGGTGCCCCATCCCTGGGGGTGTTCAAGGCCAGATTGGATGGGGCCCTGGGCAACCTTGTGTAGCTCCAGGCCTGGAGGTTGGTGGCCCTGCCTGTGACAGGGGGTTGTAACTCTGTGATCCTTGGAGTCCCTTCCAACCCAGCCCAGTATGATTCTGTGGTTCTTTGCAACTGAAGAGGCCAGGGCTGAGTGGAGCTGCAGTGAGTAATCATTTCCAGTTCCCTGAGCTGTGCTGCACTTTAACTGTACAAAGAGATTAAAGCTGTAGGGAAACAAACGTTTCCTTAAACCCAGCTGACACATTTGGGCTGCGTTAGGGATGGGCTTTGTTGTTGTTGCTGTTATTATTTTGAACAGGAAAGCGCCTCCAGCCTGAGTGGAGGGGCTGAGGGGGATGGGCAGAGCTCGTGAACTCGGGTGCCAAAAATGAGATAATCTGGAAAAACAGGAGACCTGCAGTGCCAGTAACTTGGAATGAGGGAGCCTGTGTGGAGGGAACCATCCCATCACGGAGCTGCTGGCTGATGCAGGACACCACGTGCCTCCTGCCCACGTGGGGAGGGCAGTGGGGGGCCTGGTGCTTTCTGCTTTCCCCCTCCCACTGTATGCTCTGTCCCTGGCTGTGGAGGGGGTGGCCAGCACGCTTCAGTTACTTTTGGGATGTGTTTTGGGCACTGAGGGTCAGTGAAGGCCAGATGATGTAGATGCAGCAGTACTTCTGCTGCACAGCTTTGCCCCGCAGCAGTGCTGCTCCCAGGCTCACACACAGTGTTGAGCTGCAGTCACGTTGGCCTTCACGTGTCCCCTTCATTGTGTCTGCATGGGCACAGTGTACATGGATGCCATCGTGGTCCCATGTGGGTGCTTCACCCAGGCAGCAAGCCTGCCTGCCCCCAGTCTCTGGTACAGGCAGCCAGGCCCGGGTGCCATCACATGGAGAATTCATTTGCCCTGTTGGAAGTCCCTGAGGGCCCATAGGAGAAGCAGCGAGCTCCCCAGTGGAGCTTCATGATGTGAAGGAATAGTTTCCCATAGGAAACGTTGCAGTTCCCACTTCCCTTCCCTGCCTGGCAGTGTTGTAGACCAGGCGAGGGAGAACCCGTGGATGCTGAGCTGCAGAGCCCTCCCGGCGCTGGGCTCAATGACCTGGCAGGTCTCCTCCATGGCAAGGTTGGGCCTGTGGGTGAGCATCAGTGTCCTTGCTTCCTGAACCTTGCAGGATCCATGTCTCTGTGTTCAAAGCCTCCTGTTCCAGGCAGATGGTGACCAACAGAGTGTTGGCACTCGTGGGATCCATGTTTGTCACGTTGGGGCGTGAGGCCTGTGCAGCTCCGTGACCCTCCTGCCTCTGCACTTTCATGTGTGCAAACTGGGGCACCCACTGCCTTCCAGGCAGCCCCTGGACAGCGAGGTGCCTCTGCTGGGAAGCACAGGCGAGCCCTCTGCCTGCTGTTGGATCTGTGTGCGTCCAAGTGACACTGAAAGGCGATGGGAGATGCGGCCCTGGCTGAGGGTGGCGTGTACGAGCCAGGCCCAAGAGTTTCCCTGTTTATCTTGTGCTATCTCCACGTCTGGGGCCCATGGCAGCCGTGCTGGGGAACATGCTCCCCCCAGATCAACTCCTTTGGCATCTTCAAGCTTTCTCACATTTAGGTTAATCATCCTACAGGCTGATAAGGGAAATAAAACCCGTTATCTTGACCCAGATAAAACAACGAGTTTGCTTTGATCTCCTGCAGTAAAGCCTGGCCACTCATTTTGTGACTTCTCTGCTGTCTGCTGGGGGAGGGAAGCGATGGCAATGGTGATGAACCTTCTGTAGTTAAGAAATCATTCTCTCCTAAACTATTTCAAGACCTCTGTCCCAGCCTGAGATGTTTCTGTTGGCCAGTAGTTGAAGGGACACCATAGGCTGGGTACGGTGCCAACTCATAAACTGTGTTAAGAGGACTTGAAGAACTAAATTGAGATTATAGAAAGATAACTTTGTTTTGAGAAGATCAAACACTGTTGTGAGCAAAACAGATAGCTTGACAGCAAGCCAGTTGTGTTCTTTACTCCTCCAGCAAACAAACAGGCACACAGACACTTTTGTATTGTCCAAGATGCTGCGACGAAGCTGAAGTGAATGTGGCTATAAATGGAAAAAGCAGCTGGTTCTTGGATTGCAGCCTGTGCTCAGGCTTCTTTGGGCCCAGTTTTTCTTCCATCTGTTCCAGGTTTGAAAGGAGGGACTTGGGGAGGAAGCTGCTTTCCTTCGAGTTAGTTGAATTTGAGCCATTGGTTCCGTTGCTCTTCTGAATGGGTCTGTGTGTAAAAGTTCCCTGGATTCCTGCAGGCTTGCACACATAAATATTCCACCCTCTTGAATTGTTTGGTTTTATCTTGGCATGAAGATAGTACAGGACATATTGAGAGACAACACTGGACCAAAGGCTCTGGTCCAAAGCATTCTGCAAACAACAAAACTTTGCACATGTTTATGCATTTATGAAAAGCAAATCATTTCAACAGTGATTTTACCAAGCTGTTTAGGGTTCCTGTGCCAGAGCAGGAGTGACATCATGGGGATCTTGGGTTGCCTGGTTCCTCCTTGACTTGTGTTGTCTGCAGTTTCTTCTGTGTGGAAGCAGTAGCTTGGTTTCTGCATAACAAAGGCAATTTGTATGACATGGAAGAGGAATGTCTGAAACAAAACCTCTTTCAACACCTTGAAGTTAAAAGACTGTTGATGCTCTAGCAAATATGAGCATAACCTCAGATTTATCTTTAGCTTTTCAACCCAAGAGACAGTGTTCAGGTTGTGTCTGAGGTGGGTGGTCTTGCCAACCCCTGGGTGTTCTCTGAATTCTGGGTCTGCAGAGGCTTTCCAAAGGGCCCAGAAATACTTAGTGGGAGCTGAGCACCTACATCCTCTTGTCTCTTTGAGAATCCAACCTTTGTCCATCAATGAGCAAGGCCTTTGCAGGGAATGCTCCCAATGGGTCCCTTGCACATGGTTTCATCCATACATACTGTGTGGCACTCATCCTCTCTTGCTTGAGGTGCCTGCACTGGAGCTAATCCTCTGGATGTCTGAGGTGGGTGGTCTTGCCAACCCCTGGGTGTTCTCTGAATTCTGGGTCTGCAGAGGCTTTCCAAGGGGCCCAGAAACACTGTGAATTTTGTCCCCCAAAGGTTTATTCTTCTCTGCTGAATGTAAAGAGAACCCATGTGGTTGGTTCAGCTGGAGATGTCTCCACACAAGTTCTCCTCCTGCATTACTTCCAGAGTCAAAGAGAAGGAGGTGTAAAGTCATGTTGCAGCAGGACAGAACTGCACGAGCTGCTAATCCCCCAGCAGACATGGTCCCCTCGTGCCAGGTTGTTCTGCAAACAGGTCACTGTGGACAATGATTTACTTAAGCACATGGGTCAGACTGTCTTTGATGCTTATCAGTAGTGCTTTGACTTTTTATGATGGCTTTGTCTTCTCCCCTGTCCTCCTCTCTTGCTCTGCATGGAGTTGAACAGACATTCCTGCCTCCTCTCAAAGGAAAGCTCCTTTTGGGGAGATCTCAGGGAAGGAAGATTAGATGGGAATCCAGAAGGGTATGGTGCCTAGGAGGAGAGGGCAGTGATAAAAGTTAATGATACATAAGCTCTTGAAAGGAGTTTTCCCAGTTACAGCTGTATGGCAGCTCACAAGTCTTAAATTGTCTTGAATCCAACTCCAGCATGAATGCTCCTGGGGTGTATTTCATGTGGGACAGGTATGTCTGGATGGGCATCACAGGTATTGCCCCTGCCTGTGTTTACTTCCCTCTCTCCCCTGTGAGGAAAGGCTGAGTGAGCTGGGGCTGTTCAGCCTGGAGAGAAGAAGACTAAGGGGGGACCTAATTAATGTTTATAAATATCTTCAGTATGGGATGCAGGGGAAATGGCCAGCCCCTTTTCAGTGTCTGTGGGGACAGGACAGGGGGCAATGGCTGCAAGTTGGAGCATAGGAAGTTCCACACCAACATGGGGAAGAACTTTTCCCCAGTGAGGGTGAGGGAGCCCTGGGACAGGCTGCCCAGGGTGTGTGGAGTCTCCTTCTCTGGAGAGATTCCAGCCCCGTCTGGACACCGCCCTGTGTGACCTGTCCTAGGGACCCTGCTTTGGCAGGGGTGTTGGACCTGATGAGCTCTTGAGATCCCTTCCAACCCCTGTGATTCTATGATTCTATGATTCCCCTGCATGTTATGACTCTGGATGGGAATTTTTCTTTACTTTGCTTGTTATTTGCTCTGATCTGGAAGGTTGTGCTGCTTTCTACTGATGCCCCAAAAGGGTGATGTCCTCTGAACCCTTCTGTGCAGCTGTGGTACATGGAAATACAGGATGAGTCCCTGCTATGGTCTCTGAAGCTGTGGATGCACAGGGTCATGCTGTTAGGGTGTAGAGGTTGCTTTCCTCCATCACATGCCTGATGTTCTTGGGCTGTTAACTGGCAACTCGCTCCCATCTGTAGTGGAAATAAGTTCAGGGACTGAGAGCCAGAAGAACACTGAGAACATGACAACAGGTAGGATGGCAGGAGAACCTGGCCAGGATCCCACCTTTGCTATTCACTTGCTCATTGTCCTGGGTGAACCTCTCTCCCCACTCCATTTTCTCCTTTTGTAGCAAGGAGATGGTGAATGTGGCAAGATGCCTTGGGTTGGCTCCTTCTACTGAGTCCTTTCTTCTTCAAGGTTGAGCTGGTGATAAGGAAATTGCTGGTAGCAGAGGTACAATGGAGTTGTGCAGGTGAAACTGCTCTGCCTGGCTTACTGGAGTGGCTCTACAAAGACACAGGTCCTCAGCTGTCCAGGAGGAGAGGGAAGGTATCAATGGTTTCTGTATCAAAACCTTCTCCAGTCTACCCTGCTCTTCACGCTGCTTTCTCCTAAATTGGAAAAACCTGTAGTTTGGAGGGGAAAAAAGGATTTGGAAGGCAAACTTTGCATGTGTGGGGAGCAGATGTGGAGATGGATGCTGCCTCCTGATTGATGAGACTGCTGACACAGAGGGAGGACCAGGCACTGACAGTGTGTTTGGATGCTCTTTGCCTCCTCCCCAGCTTCCATCTTGTGCAGATGGGAAGGAAAATGGAGATTACCTTGGAGTTGTCTAGATTTGTCCTGGGAAAAAAAAGGAGTAGATCTGAGCAGCTTTTCTGATACAACATAATTGTTTAGACAAACTCTGGCTGAACTCGCTTCCTCCTGCAGCCCAATAGGCAGATAAAGGGGGTGGAAGTGGGAGGCCGAGTTCACAGGCTGCTGAGGCCCTCCCTGGGGTCACACCACCCCCAACATCCCTTGTCCAGCCGTTTGGTGGCCTTTGAGAAGATGAGAGGATGCAGTTGAGCGCTGAGGATGATGCTTTAGGTAGTTCAGTGCTCTGAAATGAGGAGGAGACCTTGATTGCTGAACACATCAGTACTGGGAGCAGGGACACACATGGGTGGTCCTGGAGGAAGAGAGCATTGGATCCATCAGGCTTTGTCTGCAGAGGATAGACCTTGGTTTCCTGTTGCTCTGTGGGATGTGGAAAGTGAATTTGCTCCAGCCATGATCCTTCCAAACCTGATGGTCCTCAGAGTAGGGTGGCTGGGCAGAGCTGTGCCCTTGAGAGATTCCTGTTTGCAGTGGGAACAGTGGGTCATGCAGGACTTGGGTGTGATGTAGCCACAGGAGAGGTGGTGTCCTGCCTGGTGGGGCTCCTGTGGCTGTCTCCAGGAGTTGTGTTATGGAGTCGGCTGCAATCTGAGATCCTGCCACAATACTGATGTTCTTCCCACCATCCCCAGGGGAAAATGTCCTCCTTGCCCTACTTTGTATAGTAAATAAAAGTTTATTTACAGCCCAGGGATGCACATCCTGAGGTTGGGAGGTGAAGGGTTCCTGTGTGGCACTGAAGGAGCTCTGGGGTTTCCTCTCTGCTTCACAGCTTCAGATCCTGGGCAGAAAACTCTTGCAAAGGAGCAGCTCTGTGGATGGGAGCTGAGGCCTTTGCATGGGCCCTGTGGCTTGGCTTCATGTCCTTGTAGCAAGGCCACGTGTCTGTGCATGTCACCTGCAGAAGAAGAGCTGGAGGAGATAACCAGTGCTGATAACCCAGCCCAGTTTGTGCTGCATCTCCTCTGTGAAGCCACTGCAAAAGCAGGGGTGATCCCTGAGCTGTGGCCAGGAAGGAGACTGTAACCTCCCTCCTTTTCCTGGCTGCTTGGTACAGGCTCCATCCAAAAGTCTTCAATCTCCCAGGGGAGAGCCAGGGTGGTCTCCTATGGAAAAGGGGCTCTCTGGGTTGCTGTGTTGGGCTGGACCCTTCCTCTGCATGCGTGACCTCAGGCACGGGGCAGAAGGATGGGGCAGAGCAGTGAGTGCTCCCTGTTGAGAGGGTGATGTGGGGATGGGGCTGAGCTCCTGGTTGGTGGGGCTTCCAGCTCTGACCTGACATGGCCAAAATGACTCTGCGGAGCTTTGGGGAATCACAGAGTCATGTTAGAATGAGTTAGGTTGGCAGGGATCTTCAGAGGCCATCTGATCCAACCCCCTGCAGTCAGCAGGGCCATCTTCACTAGAGCAGGTCACTCAGAGCCCCAGCAAGCCTGACCTTGGATGTCTCCAGGGATGGGGCTGCCACCACCTCTCTGGGCAACCTGTGCCAGGGATCCACCACCCTGAGAGTGAAGAGCTTTCTCCTAATATCCAACCTAAATCTCCCCTTTTCCAGTTTCAAACCATCCCCCCTCGTCCTATCATTCCATGCCCTCAGGAACAGTTCTTCCCCAGCTTTCCTATAGGCACCTTTCAGGTACTAGAAGGTGCTATAAGGTCCCCCCAGAGTCTTCTATTGACTGAACAACCCCAACTCTCTCAGCCTGTCCTCACAGCAGGGGTGCTCCAGCCCTTGGGTCAGTTTTCTGGCCTCCCCTGGACATGCTCCAACAGATCCATGTCCTTCTTGTGTTGAGGCTCCAATGAGCGTTTGGCTTCTCTGCCCTGAGCCTCTTTAGGGTTATTTCAGCCCCTTTCAGGGACAGACACTCTGTGAGATGGTTGGTTGAAGAGTGAGCAAACCAAAGCTGTCGTTCAGGCTCCACTGACTGGACAAAGCTCTGGGGAACTCTCAGATCACAGAGACGAGGGGGACAGGGCTGCAGCTTTCTGCTGGGACACAGAGCTGCATCCCTTGGGGGACACACAGAGAACCTTGTTCTGAGCTTCTGCTTTTCCTTCTCATTTTCAGAGAAGGATTTTTGTGTCCAGTGCTGGGCTCCCTGGGATAAAAAAGACAGGGATCTCCTGGAGAGAGTCCAGAGGAGGCTATGGAGAGGATGAAGGGCCTGGAGCATCTCCCCTGTGAGGAAAGGCTGAGTGAGCTGGGGCTGTTCAGCCTGGAGAGAAGAAGACTAAGGGGGGACCTTATTAATGTTTATAAATATCTTCAGTATGGGATGCAGGGGACATGGCCAGCCCCTTTTCAGTGTCTGTGGGGACAGGACAAGGGGCAATGGCTGCAAGTTGGAGCACAGGGAGTTCCACACCAACATGGGGAAGAACTTTTCCCCAGTGAGGGTGAGGGAGCCCTGGGACAGGCTGCCCAGGGGGTGTGGAGTCTCCTTCTCTGGAGAGATTCCAGCCCCGTCTGGACACCGCCCTGTGTGACCTGTCCCAGGGACCCTGCTTTGGCAGGGGGTTGGACCTGATGAGCTTTGGAGGTCCCTTCCAACCCCTGTGATTCTGTGATTTCTCTCCTTCACAGCCTGTTGCTATTCCATGGGCAGCAGGGCCTGGAGAGGTTTCCCAAACAGAACTTTCTCTCTCCAGGCCCCTCCTCTGCTGTCACCCTTCCAGCTGCCAGGTTTGGTTTCACACAGCTTGTGCTGAGGCTGAAAATATTTGAAAGGCAGAGCAGTGCCTTGCAGGAAATGGCTTAGGGCTTCCTGCTCCCAAGATGGTGTGAGTGTTACAGCAGAACTGGAGAAATATTAGACATCCCACATCCGGCATGGCAGAGGAGGGTGACCCTGGGGTGATGTGATGGAAAGCCTGTAACCCCCCCTGCCTGTGCCCAGCAGCTTCAGGCAGGACAAGGACCCCCCCCACCTCCTCATCCCTCTGCACCCCTGACTATGTAGGGGGGGATATAGGCAAATTATTTCCTACCCTGCTGGGTTTGTGGTGTTTGTTTATGTGTGGGGGGAGCTGGTTGAAGCTGGGGGGGAAGCAAAGTGTCAGCAGAGTGAATTTCCAGCAGGAAATGAGGGTTGGGAAAGCTCTGGCTTTGCTGCAGCGTTTGGTACTGGTTTATCTGCTACAGGTTTACCTGGTACTGGTTTATCTGCCACCCCTCAGCTTGAAATGAAAGGTGAAATTCTCCAATCGCTGGTGGGGGTCTGAGTGGGTCCCGTTTGGGGCTGGAGTGGGACCTTCATCATCATGTCAGTGGAGTTATTGGCTTCAGCAGAGCCAACTGAATCCTTCCAGCCACAATGATTCTCCCTCTTCATGCTGGCTGAGCACCATCTACCTGGCCAGGCCGGGAATAGCAGCTGCTGGGCCAGAACTGGGAAGAGAAATGAGGATATTTGTGTGTGGGCAGCGTGGGGAAGGGCTGGCAGAGAGGAGGGGAGGGCAGAGGGTCTGCGGAGCGGGGTGGTCCTCACTGGAGCTCTCTGGTGGGTGTTGTGTCTTCAGCTCGCTGGGGATTACTGCTCTGGTGTGGAAAGCTGCTTCAAACCCCAGTTTATTGACTGGAATGTGGAGATTTAGGTCATTTTATTCAAAATTAATATATCAATTGGCTAAAAACTGCCTGTGCCCCATGGCTGGGAGCCCACAGCTGGAGTGGGGAATGGGGTGGGAGCTGTAGGCAGAGCGAGAGGCCTATGGATGGCTCAGGGCTTATCTCTGCAGCACCTGGGGCTGGCCTGAGCTCACTTGTGCTGATTTCCTCCTAAGAGTCACCAAAACTCATAGAATTGCTGATACTGGAAGAATAATCAGAGCTCTTATGCCTGTGCTGGGACCTCTTATGCCTGTGCTGGAACCTGGGTCACCCTGGGAGGTGGTGTCCCCGCTCCAGGAGCAGCAGCAGAGCATGTGGGTGCCTTTTTGGGCGGGTTTCCCATGAATGGAACATGATGCTGTGCTCTGAACATCCTCCTCTCTGCCTTTCCTCCTTGACCCCTTCTTTCCCTGCACCATTTCACGTGGGGTGGTGGGAGCCCTGGCTGCTCTGCAGGACCAAGGATTGGGTGGGGTAAGTACCACCCTCAGCCAGCAGCTCAGTGCCTGGGGGGTGGGTAGTGCAGATTGCTGATGTTCACCATGGCACATAACCCCAGGAAGCCCCCCTGGGGTTAGGGATTTGGCTAGGCACCCCCTGTTTGTTTTCCCAGGTTTTTCCATGGGGTGCTTTTCCCTGGGAAAGTTTTGGCCAGCAAGCTTGGGGGGGGGGGTGGGGTGTGGGGGGGAAGATGAGGCTGATTTAAATCCCCAAAGTAGTTACAGCTGGCTGAAAGCTGTGTGTGCAGCCCCACAACACATCAGTGGTGACCACTGCTCTTGCACAACGTGCTGGGGCTGGGTAAAGCTTGGGGAGCATGAGCCAGCCCTGGTCCTGGCATTGCTTTGTGCAGGGGCTGTGGGGGGACAGCTTGGACACACTGTGTTGGGGCTGCAGGACTGAAGGGGCTGATGCTGGGGCTGTTTTGGGGCAGAAATGACAGTTATTTGCCTTGGAGCCATCCCCATTTGCCTGTGTGGCTGCACCACCATGCAGGGACCAGAAGAGTGGCCACAGTGAGCGGAGAGGGGATGGGAAAGGCTTTGCTGCCCCAAATGGTGCTGGGTAGAAGCCCATCACTGCCCCATGGCAAAACCTGAGGGGTGGAGCCAGTGAAGCAGATACCCATGCAGCACCAGGGGGTGAATGGGACTCTGGGTGCTCTCAGGGAGGGCAGACTGGGGGGAGATTCATCAGAAAAGGAAAACACCCATCCATTCACAGAAATGCCTTGGAGCCCTTGAGGCAATTCAGCGTCCCCAGCTTCTGTTGAGCAGATGTGGTGCACATGTGGCTCTGCAGGAAGGAGCCAATGCTGCTGCCTAAATCCCTGCACAGTTCATTTATTATTCTTCCTCTTGTTGGCTGACCCCCTGGGGTCCCCAGCCCAGCCCTTCCCTCCCTGCAACTGTGGGGCAGCAGGGACCTGCCCTCCTTCCCACGGCTCCCACAGAGGGATGCAGAGCCCTGGGGCTGCAGCAGTGGGAGAGGCATGGAAAGGTTTGGGAAGAGGTTTGGATGTGGCTCATTGAGAGGCTTCAGGCAGGGCAGAGGGCAGTGCTTGTTGTGCTTGACCACAGGTCTGTAGGGAGGCCAAAGTTGATCACTCAGCTTGGCTTAAACCTGAAATGAAGGGGCAGCCTGGGGCCCAAGGCATGGAGTGAGTCTTGGCAAGTCTCTGTGAGCCCCTGGGCTCCTGCCTTGCCCAGGCTTTGTGTGTGTAACTGCCCACAGGGCGAGCAGGATGGGATGGGGAGGGCAGGGACATCTGTCTCCTGTGTGATTTAGTCTGGGTGATCCTGCTCTGGCAGGGAGTGGGGGACTAGATGATCATTCAAGGTCCCTTCCAACTCCAAACTCTCTGGGATTCTGTGATCCTGCATCACCTGGTGTGGGGCTGGGCTGGTTCTGCCCATGGCCCTGAGAACTAAACCCAACACCCAGCCTCTGCCCTCAAAAGGACAAAGGCCAGGAGAGCTTGGCCTGGCCAGGCTGCCAGGAGTTGATATTCCTTGGTCCTCAAACACAAAACCTGTGAAAGGAAGAGAGAAAAGCAGATCTTTTCATGGCTGGACTCTGCTCTCCTGTGTCTTGTGCCTTAGGCTTTCCCTGTTTCCTGGTCCTGGCAAGCCAGAGGGCTGCTAAAGCCATTACCTTAAGGATGCTTTCCAGAAGCTCCAGTATCTGTGCTGGGGCTTTAGGAAGCATCTGGTGGGATGTAGGTGCTGGTCCCTGTTCACCAGCACACAGGGCAGGGAGGGGTGTGCTGAGCTGTGTGGTTTCCAGCTCTTCTGGTAGACACAGCATTACCTGGTGTGTAACCTCTGTCCTACCCACAGGGACCCCTTGCTGGAGCTGAGGTGCTTTATGCATCGTTTGGGTGAAGGTCTTGCCAGCAGATGAGTTAACAGGACCATAACAGACCACAGGGGCATTGCAGGGGCAGCTCCTCCCTGCCCTTACTTAGCTCCAGTAGGATTTTCCTAGAATTCCCTCCCCTTGCATGATGGAGCTGATTTATACTGGGGGTTGGAGGAGCTTGAGTTGCCCAGTGTCCTGCAGGACATGGCTTTCCTTGCTAGAAGGCTTTCCCTTGGTGAGGCTGGAGATGCAGCTGGTTTCCCTGCTGCTCTTCATCTACAAAAAGAAGCACCCCAACCCTTGCTTGAATGATCCCAAACTCTGGATCTGGGGTCTGTTCTGGAGCCCTCAGTGATGCTTTTCCTTCAGGATCAAAGACATGCCTGATGGTCAGTGCCCCAAGAGTGCTCCCAGTGCTACAGGGATGTGGGGGGACCTGGGGTCCCAGGGCCATGCTGGAGTCAGTGACACTCTCTGCTCTGGGCTACAAGATGGGGTCAGAAATGAGCTGTATCCTGCAGAACCAAAACCTCAAACCTAGCAGGGCCCTTTGGCCTTGAGGAGGCTGTGGGTATCACAGAGCAAACCTCTGCCTTTATCTGCAGACCAAGGCCTGGGGAGGAGGGAGGCTCTGAGCGGTGCTGGGGTCACTGCAGGGCTCTTCTGGTTTCCTGGGGTGATGGGGCTCAGCTCAGTGGCTGCTTTGTGCTGGCTGTGGGGAGATGAGGGGTTGGGAAGCTGCTGAGGAGCGTGATGCTTGGTGGGGTGCAGCCAGGGGCACGTGTTGCTGTGGGTCAGCAGGAGCTGCCACCCCTCCTTGGGTACCCATGGGGGACCCAGTGGGACTTGAAGTCTGGAGCATCCCCTAGCAATGTTCTTTGGTCCTTATAGGAAACAGAGACAAGACTGGGGGGGGAAACCTTGGTGCCCTGCAGGTTTGTGTCCAGAAGAGCTGCTCTGAATACATCCCCTGAAAGGATCTCCTTCCACTGGACCAGAATGTGTGATCTGCTGGTGTGATGTCAGGTGTGTGGGTGCTGTGAAGCTGGGAGTGAGGTGTGACAGAGCCAAAGAACTGAATCCCAGAATCAAAGTATGCACCAAGAATGCATGGTAGGACTGAAGAAATGGGGGGTTAATTCACACCTAAAGCCAAGCTCTGCTTTCTTAGAGGGGATGGTCTCTCCAGCAGCTCCTCCAAGGGTTCCTGATGATCCACTGAGAGCTTATTCAGTAGCAGCTACTAACCACCTGCCCTCTGTCATCTGTACCTGGACTCATCCTGAGTGCTGGTCTCTGTGCTTATATATATGTGTGTGTATATATATATAGTGAAATCTCATGGGGATTATATGTGTGTGTGTATATATAGATATATATAGTGAAATCTCATGGGGAACATTGCATCCCAATTGGAATTACATGGCTAAGTACCTTCTAGGTTGCATGTCTTGGCTTTTCTGTGTCTCTGGACACAGCACTGCCCTGTTGCCCTGAAGCTGGAAGTGCTTCAGCTGCCAAGAAGTGCCCTGTCCTGAGGAGTGGGATGATGGGAGGAGCTGGGGACAAGGGAGGAAGGGGCTGGGTGCTGTGCTGGGGGCCTGCAAGCTCTGGTGGAGTATTAGTCTGTAGAGAGGCTCAGGGCCTGTCTTGGTGTTGGGATGGTGCTGGGTGAAGATGCCCAGAGCAAGTGTATTGGCCTTGGGGCAGAAGCTTGCATTGCACATCCCACAGGATCAGTGGCTGCACCCAAAACCCAGCTGTCCATGCCACAGCAGGCCCCAGTCATGCTGCTGGGAGCACCCAGGGGCCAGGCCAAGCACGTCCCTTTGCCATGTGCACATGGGCAGGGGCAGAAGCACCTGCTGGGACAACCTTTCCCAAGCAAGGACCATGCACAGACCATGGCATCCTTGTTCCCCTGGCCTGCTGCTTCTCATCACCTTTAGCTATAAACAGAGGGACCTGGGAGTATCAGTGCAACTTCTCTCATGTCATGAAGGAGCCCACCACAGACAGACCTCATGTTACAGCTTAGCACAGCCAACTTAGTAGCTAATTTGCTGTAGACACCTTCTGTAGAAGGGAAGAGAAGTGTTTCTCCCAACAGCACGTCAGGACATCTCAGCTCCAGGTCTGCTGCTCCACCTTTCCTGTTTCTCTCTCCAGCAATTAGGCAGCTTGAATCCATCCAGCCCTTCATCCAAACCCCTCCTTGAGCTACAGGATGTCCTGTGAGATTACTGACCGCTTGAATGAGGGGTTTTCTTAGCTTGTTTGGAGGCTGAGCAGACCCCAGAGAGCTCCCAGGCCGGGGGAAGAGCCTCTTGCCAAGTCGTAGGAGGAATTCCCACGTCCCTGTTCGTTCCCTCTGGCTGCCAAGCGCTCGTCCTGTCTGCAGAAGCTGATCTATTCGGTTGGATTTAACCTTTGCTCAAAGGAGTGAACAACAGAGAGCTTTTCCTTTGGGTTTCTGGGTGTAAATGCACGATTCAGCCATGGCTTTGTATGTGCAACACAATTCAGTGCTGGGAAAAGCTGGAGGGGAGACAGAGTTAGACTCCGCTTGGGTGAAGTCCTTTATGGCAGGGACTGGAGCCTGTGGAGACATTACCCTTCCTTCCTGCTCTGACAACCCCCCAAACAAGGCTTTAGGTGTCAGCCAGACCTTCTGTTTCAGTAGCAACAAAAAGGACTGCCCATGGGATGTGGGATTTCTCACACCCACAGTCCCAGCAGGTGCTGGCTGGACACACGGACACGCACAGGCTCCTGTGCTCTCTGTGCTGTTTGACTCCAGCAGTGGGGAGTGATGGACTTTCAAGGATCACAGAACCCCAGAACGTGTGCCACATCACCCCAGACCCAGCAGTGAGCCAGAAGTCGCCCTGATCAAGGTCAGCTGCATGGCAGAGCATTGTGTGGCCTCAGAAAGGTGGGAATGACCCTGTCTGTGATGGGATGGGGTTTGGTTTTAATTAAGTGGATGCCTGTGATGGCCCCATAGGGGTGGGGAGAAGCTGCTGATGGAGGGAGGTGTTTGGAGGGGGAGGAGTTGCTTGGGAGTGAGCTTGCAGTGGGCCCCTGGAGAGGTCAAACCTTATGAGTACTGACTGTCCCTGCACCAGCAGTTCCCTCCTGGAGCTGAAGCTCTGGAGAAGCAGCAGAGGCAGAAGTTAAACTGAAGCCTTTGCTGTGAACACATGGAAACAAGATGCTTGTGACCCACTGAAGACCCAGAATTAAAATAATTGCCCCCCAGATGACAAGCTGTTGATGGGAAGAGGTGCAGCCCATGGCACTGCAACCAGCCCAGGGGTGATGACCGGTGCTGTAAACCCACAGGCCTTTTTCTGTTGTTATTTTTTGCCTGTCTGTGTAAATCTGCTCTGCCATCAGCTCCTGCCCTCAGCACTCCCTGAAAACTGCCCAAAAATTCCAGCTTGGTGCAATTTAGGATACGCTCCAGCCTGCCCTGAGAACATCTGGGATCTGTGCACTGGGTGATATTAATCACAGCAGGAGCTCAGCCAAGTGTTAAACAGCAGAACCCTCCCACCTCCCCCCTGCAAACAGAGCTTGGTTCAATGTTCCAGCAATAAAATTAACCTAGCAGCCTGGGCAGGCAGTGATCTGGCAGGAACAACTGCTGTGTGGGATGAAGGGATGAAGAGCTCTCTTAAATGGGCCAAGAAACCATGTGGTCCTATGACTTTTTGAAATCCCTGCAGCGTTTGAAGCTGTTTTCTAGTCTTCCTCATCTGAATCCATGGCTGTTGCTGCAACTGCTCCCTCTCTCCTGGTATTTTGTGCTGGAGCTGTTCTTGGTTTGGGTGTAAATGCTGCTCCCTGTTTCCTGGAAGATAATCACCCCCTCCCTTGCCCTGCTCTGCCCTCCAGATATCAAAGTGCTTCTCAAAGGGGATGAGATGTTGTTTCTCTTCAGAGAGAGGAATGGAGCTGTGGAGGCTGCTGAGAAATGAATCTGCTCACGCTGAGGGTGCTTGTGGTTTTGCTCCAGGACACTTAGTGGCTTCCTTCAATGCTGGGCAGTGAGCAGACAGCACTGGCACAGGGGGTGTTTTGGTTCCCCTTTCCCTTGGGTGACCACACGCCAGACAGTGGGCAAACCCCCATCAGCACCATGTTCAGCCTGGAGCAGAGAAGGCTGTGGGGGGACCTCACTGCAGCCTCCCAGTCCCTGAAGGGAGCAGAGGAACAGGAGGGGAATCAGCTTGTTAAAGGGGAGAGACTGGCAGGACAAGGGGGATGGAGTGAAGCTGGAGGAGGGAAGGGGGAGAGGAGAGATTGGGGGGAAGTTCTGTGCAGAGAGAGTGGTGAGGGGCTGGAACAGGCTGCCCAGAGAGGGGGTGGGTCCCCCATGTCTGGGGGTGTTCAAGGTCAGGTTGGATGGGGCCCTGGGCAACCTTGTGTAGCTCCAGGCCTGGAGGTTGGTGGCCCTGCCTGTGGCAGGGGGTTGGAGTTCTGTGCTCCTTGGGGTCCCTCCCAACCCAGCCCAGTCTGGGATTCTATAGACGGTGCCCCCTCAGCAAAGCCCGGCTTAGAGTTGCCCCAAGTTCCCCTGTTTGTGGCAGAGTCATTTTTTTTCTTTAAAAAAAGAAGAGAAAAACCCACAAGAAAAACAAATCCCAACTATGTCTCAAGTGGAGTCGGTCTGTAACCACCAAGGCTGCTGAGCTTTCCTGGGAAGGACGGGGAGGGGGAGAACTCTTGTGTGGTGCCTTTGATGTTGGAAGCTTTTACCCGCGTTACCCGGGGAGAAACCAGAGTGCTTTTCATGCCTGGTGGTGAGGGAGGCAGGGAGCCAGGAGGGGTTTGTTTGCTTTGTGAGCCTTCTCCAGAGGGAATTGTGCAGAACTCTTCAGGAACTGAGGGGGAGACTCGCTGGGGCAGCGGCTGAAATAGGTGTTGAAGCATCCTTGGCTCTTGAGGACACCAGGCAGCGTTGCTTGTCATCCTTCTGGTAATCCTTGGCTGAGTAAGTGTCCCTGCTGAACTCTCCCCAGCCTCAAGGAATAAAAACCTGTGGCAAGGGCTGTGCTGGGTTCCCCACAGCCTTGCCAGGGGGTTATGGAGGGGGCAAGCTGGAGCCCTGCCTTGTGTGATGGGTGCAAGGGAGGTTGGAGGGTAAGGAGGGGGAAAAGAGAGCAGGGGCTTAGCATGGGGAAAATACTGGGGGGTGATGCAGGGGGAAAATACCAGGGGGGTGATGCAGGGGGAAAATACCAGGGGGGTGATGCAGGGGGAAAATACCAGGGGGGTGATGCAGGGGGATAATACAAGGGGGGGTGATGCAGGGGGATAATACAAGGAGGGGTGATGCAGGGGGATAATACAAGGGGGGGTGATGCAGGGGGATAATACAAGGGGGGGTGATGCAGGGGGAAAATACCAGGGGGGTGATGCAGGGGGATAATACAAGGGGGGGTGATGCAGGGGGATAATACAAGGGGGGGTGATGCAGGGGGATAATACAAGGAGGGGTGATGCAGGGGGATAATACAAGGGGTGGTGATGCAGGGGGAAAATACCAGGGGGGGTGATGCAGGGGGATAATACAAGGAGGGGTGATGCAGGGGGATAATACAAGGGGGGGTGATGCAGGGGGAAAATACCAGGGGGGGTGATGCAGGGGGATAATACAAGGGGGGGTGATGCAGGGGGATAATACAAGGAGGGGTGATGCAGGGGGATAATACAAGGGGGGGTGATGCAGGGGCATAATACAAGGGGGGGTGTGCAGGGGGATAATACAAGGGGGGGTGATGCAGGGGGAAAATACCAGGGGGGTGATGCAGGGGGATAATACAAGGAGGGGTGATGCAGGGGGATAATACAAGGGGGGGTGATGCAGGGGGATAATACAAGGAGGGGTGATGCAGGGGGATAATACAAGGGGGGGTGATGCAGGGGGATAATACAAGGGGGGGTGATGCAGGGGGAAAATACCAGGGGGGTGATGCAGGGGGATAATACAAGGGGGGGTGATGCAGGGGGATAATACAAGGGGGGGTGATGCAGGGGGAAAATACTGGGGAGGTGATGCAGGGGGAAAATACTGGGGAGGTGATGCAGGGGGAAAATACCAGGGGGGTGATGCAGGGGGATAATACCAGGGGGGTGATGCAGGGGGAAAATACTGGGGGGGTGATGCTGGGGGATAATACTGAGGGGGTGATGCAGGGGGAAAATACCAGGGGGGTGGTGCAGGCATCAGCACGGGGGGGTGAGCACTTTGTCAGGGCCTGTGTGAAGGGAGGAGGCAGAGCTTGCTGCTCTGGAGAAGTGCTGGGCTTTGCCACTGCCTGAGCAGGCAAGGGGGGGGTCACAGTGGCTGGTGCTTGGTCCTGGAGGTGAAACAGGGTGGCAGTAACCCCAGTGATGGGGCGTGGTCAGCTCCCAGCAGGCTGGGACCCCACTGTGGGCAGGCTGCCCTCACCCTGTTCCTGCAGCCCTGCAGTGAAAAGGGACCCAGGCAAGGGTAAGAGCATGCCTGTGAAAGGCTCCAGACTCAATTTGGGAGCCCTGCCCCAGCCAGAAGGGCCAGTTGTGGTTGTCTGGCTCTGCACAGGCAGTGGGAAGGGGCTGTGTGGGCTTTGCTGGCTGCCTTGGAGATGCTCTTGCGTTGCTTCCCCTGGGAAACACGTTTCTGTAGCATCACAGGGAGCTTGTCTGGTGACGTGAGGGGAGGTGACAGACTGTGATCATCTCTCTCCTGGGTTTCTGCCCTGGAAGTTGGTTGTGAAAGGAATCTCGTGGTGTTTGATGGCCCCTTGATGACAAGAAACACCAGGAGATTCCTTCCCCAGGGAGCACTGGGGTAAACCCAGTCTCCTGAGCACCTTTGTGAGCACTGGTGGGTGGTGCAGGACACCAGGATGAAGAGGTGAGGTGCCCATGTGGGAAGTGCCCCCCAAAAGCCTCCTGCTCTCCTCTCTTGCCCATCCTGTCCCAGTGCACACGCAGCAACCCCCAAACCTGAGCCCAGGGGACTTGTCCCCACCTGCGTAGGGGGGTGCACTGCAGGGTGCACCAGAGGCCCCCTGAGGACACCCTGAGGCATCCTCACCACCCCCAAAATACAGGGCAGGGGGATGAGGATGCCCGGCTTTCTGCCAGGGAAAGTCTGAGCCCTCCCAGGGGCTGAGATGCCCCTCTTGCCCCCTTCTACCCCTGATGGCACAGTGTCACCCCTGTGCCTTGACACCCACTCACTCAGCCAGGAGGGGTTTCTGCTCCTGCCTGTACCATGATCCTGCCAGTCCTGCCCTCAGGCAGCCTCTGTGCAGGAGCAGCTTCATGTCAGAGGATTTCACAGCAGGCTTTTTACATCCATCCCTGGTGCCACCACAATTCATCCAGGAGAGAAGCAGCTGGGATGGATCTGGGCTGGGTATGATGATCTCTGGCTCTGCCAGGGCAGGGCAGGGCCTGGGAAGCAGCTGGGCTCCAAGGGGGCTGATACTGCTGCCACAGCTCTCAGCACACACCGAGCTGTTTGCACAGGGTTTCTCTGAGATTTCAGCATTTCAGACCAGGGGGGATTCACAGAGTGTTGTGTCTGCCCTTCCACAAATCACAGGTCCCTCCATCTCATCCCCAAACCCCTCTAAGGAGCCAGCTCCCCATGAGCTGAGCACATCAGGCTCACTCTCACTGCTTTCAGGGGTGACCTTGCACCAACACACAGCTCAGAGGAGCACAGGGACACATCCTAGGGTAATGCCAGACAAGTTTTGGGTTAAATATTCCTTGTGTTAAGCAAGTTGCTTCATTTCATTGCATTCCTGCTGCCTCACAAGGTGGGTGCAGCAGATGGAGCAGGCTGGTGGTGCAGCTCTAGGGTGGGAAGAGGTTTTTCTGCTGCTGTTGGAGATGCACTGGGGAAGGGTCCTGGGTGCTACAGCCCCTTGGTTGGTTTGACTGGGTTTCTCTGGGAGATACTGGGCCTGGGTGGGGTGATGGGAGATGTGCATGTGCAGATGATACTTGATCAAGCTTTGGTTTTGAGATGAGTGGTGGCTCAGACACCAGCCAGGAAAAATAAAAGCAAGAACTGTCTTTACACATGAACCTCTTAAGTGCCACCACCCCGTCCAGGCTGATTCCAGATTGTAGGATACAGCATCCAGGAGGAATAGGGCTGCCCAGGGTGCATGCCCTGCTTACAGCCCTGCTGTCAGGCATCCAGAGTGCAGGTAAGGATGGGTGAGGATAGGAAAAACTGTCTGGAGCAGACAGAGGGCTGCAGCAGTGCTGGGAGCTGTGACCCTCCATCGCTTTCACAGTTGCAGTCTGTGATTTTCCAAGTTGAAAGCAAAGTGCCTGTGTGGCCATCAGACCCATGGGCAGCCCAGTGGTGGGACACTGGATGTATTTGACCTCACAGCCATTAAGCCTGTATATTCTTGCTCATATACACTACCCATAGCTCAACATATGCAGATGTGGCAGGGATCTGATGGCTTGGTGGCTAATAACCCAGCACTGGCTGTTCCTGGACAACCCCCCCGGAGGGAATCCAGGTTTCCCCTTCCTGAGCAGGCTGGAATTTTTATAGCATGTGGTTTTAACTGCTGTGATTTCCATGTGGCTGTGATGCTGTGTCCAGCCCTGTCACAGCTCATGCTGGAGATGTTGATCCTGTAGGTGAGAAAGGAAAGGAGCCTTGTGCTCCTCTGGAGCCTGCTGGGTGCTGTGACTTTGTATCTGAATGCATGATACTTTGATTTATCTCTTAAAATTTGGCTGGGGCTGTGGCAAAGGTGGCTCATTCATTAACAAGTAACAAAACCTAGGCTCAGAGAGTTAACCTTGCACATACAGCTCAGTGGCACCCTTGGGATGCCTCTCCAGAAATCCCCTGGGCAGTGGGTACCTGGTACCCATTTTGAGGTACCAGGAGAGTGTGGGGCTGGGGAGGTGGCAAGAGGGGGCAGGCTGGCAAACCCCATTTGCTGCAGGGGTGTAGCTGTGGGGGCTGTGCTGTAACTCAGAGAGGGACACAGTGCTGTGGGATGTGTGCCCAGACATGGGCTGGGAAATGAAGGCAAAGATGGTTCATCCACATCTGGAGTGGGTGTGAGCACCATCTGGTTCCCAGCAGCATCCCTGGCTTTGCCCCCTGGGTCCCTGTCCCTGTGGAGAAGAGGCAGAGCTCTGCCATTAACTCCCTGAGGCTCTTTGGCTTGTGCCAACTCACCCTCACCATCCTGACACATGGTCCCCAAAATGATGAGCAGTGTCAGGATGCTCGTGGGTGTCTGTCTGTCCACTGCCCCTTGTTGTGTGTGTGTCCCCCATGCTGTCATTGCCACTGGTGATCGCTGTGGCAGAGCATCACCCTGTGGGAATTTGGCACTGGTGCTTTCTCCAGTCCCAGATAAATCCCATAGGAACTATACTGGGGTCTGGCTGCTCTGGGGTCTCTTTGTGACCATCAGGTCCTGCATCCCCCCGTGTCCTGCTGCAGGGACCCTGCCTGGGTCCAGCCACCTCCACCCATCTCTGCCTTCTCACAAGCTTGTGGAAAAGTGATTTCCCATTTCCTGGCCCCATCCCAAACTGGGTTTACACTCTCTGCAGTTGCAAAACTCGCTGGAGGGGCCTGGCTGAGCTGAGCTGGGCTGTAAAAGCCACATTTTCTTTGGGAATCAGATTAGGGCCCCTTCTTCTGCTGGGCGGATGCGGGTGACATGAAGTCTCTCTTTGTCCTGGATGGTATTTCTGGCCCAGCTGCAGAGGGTTAACCCTTTCTCATCCCACCCAGTCAGGGTGACGAATGGCCCTTTGCTAAGCAACGGGGACCTTGTCCTCAGTGGCTGTGGGTGGAAGTGGGAGCGTTGCAGGCTGCGTCCTGCCCCGTGCAGCCAGGGCTGAAGTGGCAAAGCCTTGGTGCCTGGCATGGGGACCTCACTGTATGTGGTATGGGGACCCTCCTAATGCTGCTTTCTGCTGCCTGTGGTGTTTTTCAGCTCTTTATTCCCCCAGATAAACTGGGAAAAGGGGGAGGCACCCCAGTCCTGCACTGGGACTGGAGCCGTCTTCATGCTGGGACAGCACCAGGCTGTCTGGATGGCACAGAGAGAGGGACATGGAGGGGACAGAAGTCACAGGGAGCAGAGGGAGAGAGCAGGAGAGCTGCTTGTTTGCTCCTGGGAGAGCAGTTGCTGTGTCAGCAGTGCTCCCTGGGGTGCTGGTGCCCAGCCAGGCTCAGGAGCATCCTTTGGGTGGGAGAGCTGGAGGCCTTAATTGCTGGCAGCAGGGCTGGCTCCCCTGCAGCGTCCTGAGCTGTTATCAGGGCAGCTCCTGATAAGAGCAGAGCAGGGCTTTCCCCAGGGGATCCTGCACCATGTCAAAGTGGCACCCAGAGGAGCTGGCCTGGCAGCAGGGAGGCTTCCAGACCACAGCTCTGAATTCCCCCCCTGCCCTACCCTGAGGCTGATGGAGGGGGGTGCCACCACCTCCCACATCCGAGCCCAGCAGCAGATGGGAACCGAGCAGCACAGGGAGCTGTGGGGAAGCCATGCATTTCTCTCCTCCCCATCCTCCTCCTCCCCCTCATCCTCCTGACCTTTCCCCATCAAAATACAAAGCACTATTATTTGTAGGAAAGCACCTCCATCCGAGGAGACAGCTGGTGCTGCAAGCAGCTCGCTGGGGATGGCTCACTATTAATTATGCTGCAGGAGACAGCTTGGCAGCTTGAATGGAGTTTTCCTTCTTTTCAAGGTTAGGGTGCCCTAAATTCTTTCTTTACCTCCAAAGAGAATTTATAGGTTTAACAGGGGAAGCACTCAAAGGATGGAGAAGGGCCCTTTATGCACAGCTTGCACAGATCCATGTCCATCGTGCTGCTGGGGATCTGCCTGTGTGTGTGGAAGGTCTGACAGACCCTCAGGACACCCCAGCACCCACTTTGCTGCTTGGTTGATGCTGTGACACCCCCCCTGGGGATGCCACTGCCTGGACAGCTCTCGAGCATCCTCATGCTACTGCCCAGGCATCGACCCATCTAGAGAGGAGATGCCACTTTGGGGGTGAAATGGAGTTAAAACTACTGACCCAGGTTTGCTTGAGCTGTGGGTGACTCAGGCAGCTGAATGTTTCACTCCATGCCATGCCACCTTGCAGAGGGGATGTGTTCCTACCAGACATCCTCTGCCCTTGCTGCTGAGTCTGTGTTGACCATGCTGGTGGTGGTGAGAGGAACAGAGGGCAGTGGTGGAGGAGTGCTGGAACCCTGTGAGGTGCCCCTCAATGTCCATCTGTCCTCCCTCTCTGCAGGGCAGGGTTTGGAGGAGCACATTGATGTACAGAGGATTTGGGTTTACCCTTTTGAGGATAATTTGTCCTTTGTCATAGTGTGTTTGAGGGGGTAGCTCAAGGTCTTGAGGAGGAGGGATGAGGATTGCTCCTGAAGGAAAGTCAGCAGCTGAAGGAGCACAGTGTGTTTCCTCTGGCAGGGCCAAGCTGTGCCATCCACAGGGCTCTCCTGGTGGCTCTCAAACATTTCAGTGCCAAGGCAGATGGGTCCCTGCTGAGCCAAACCTGTGCTCAGAGCTGTGGCGTAGCAGGAGGTGCCTGGAAGATGCTGAGTGCACTTTGTATCTGTCCAAACCAGCACGTCAGTGGCCAAACCCCTGTGGGGAGGGGGGGTGTTGGGAGGAATGGGGAGGGGGGGTTTCCTTGCTTTTTCCAAATATTTGTGACCCCAGAGTGGCTTCCACAGCAAAGCCCATTCCCTTCTGGAAAATGATGGATTGCTGAAGCACAGCAAGGAGCCTCCTGCCTTCTGTGCTCAAGCACACAGACACTGCAGATCCTCTGCAGAAGAACTGTGCTGGAGGAAGGGACACTGCTGCAGGGTCACTACTGGGATGTGACACTGGGAAATGAGGCATGGCCTCCCTGGGGATGGGATGTGACGCCAGGAAGTGAAGCATGGCCCCCCCAGGGAGCAGGTGACTCACACCAAGGACACTGTGCCAGCTGCATGTGTGCTGGCCCATGGCAGCGTGTGAAGTGAGTCCTTCCTTCCCTCCTGCAGAATGGGAACGGGCTGGAGGGGTCTGGCCAGAGGAGCAGTTTAGGGGGCAGGGGGAGTGGGACCAGTCCTGGTGCTGTGTGTGACATGGGGTTAGTGAAATGACCGTGGGTCAGTGATGCTGGCAGGTTCTGCTGCCTGCTCCTGGAGGGAGTTGGGGGTGGTCACTCCCTGTGCTGTCTCAGGATGTCCCAGCCCTGTGTGAAGGAGCCTGAAGGTCTCCAAAATGTTCCCAGCAGCGCCTTGCACCCCATGGTACCTGCTGCTCCACTGCTGACTAGGGAGATTTAAACCTCCAGGTAACTCCTTTCATGAAGGAGCTGGTGTGATACCTGCAGAGATGTCTCACAGCCAGGGGCTGCTGAAAGAAGCAGCCAAAAGCAGGGAGCTTGAAAGAAAAAACCCAGCATCATTGGTACTCTTGGGAGTCCAGTACAGCCAGAAGGGAAGAAACATCGATGTTCTGTAGCTCTTACAGCTCAGACCTCCTGGAGGTTACCCAGCATGTTCAGAAGGGACCACAGCAGCTGCCTGCCAGAGCCCTTCCTGGGTGGTAACACCAGCAGCCAGGCCCTTAGAAAACTGTCTCTGCTTCTGCTACAAGTGATGGTGTCCCTTTTGGTGGCTGAGTACCTAAATTTGGGCCTTGTGGTCTGCAAACCCATGTCCTTTTCTCAGTTACACTGCCTTCCACTGAGCTTGCTGGTGCTTTGCAGAGGTCTCTGGATCTGCTTTTCCTTCTGCTATTGATCTGGGATTATAAATACAGCTGGCAGGGTTTCCAGGGTCATTGAGGACTTGCAGGTGGTCAGCATTGCTGCACTATTAAAACAATAACAGTGATTTCCTAAGCTCTAACAGTGCATTTTTACCTGGGATGGGTGGGGTGCAGCGTGGGTTGGAAATGCCCCCTCAGCTCTCCCTGAGAACAACGGTCCAGCTCCTGCTCCCTGCTCAAGGGATGGATGTTTCCTTGGAGCTGGGCAGCTTGGGGTGAAGCAGCCTTTGCCAGCAGCCCCAAGAAGTCCTGGTGAAGCTGTTTTCATCTGCTTGTTCCTCAGAGCCTGGGGATCTGTGGTTGGAGCTGGCCAAGGGCAGAGCTGTTGGGGAGTTTTCTGGTACAAGGTAGAGGATGGTGGTTGGGCTTTTCCCCAGAACTGAGGTACTATGGAAACCCTCCCTGCTGATCCTCTCCTTCCCTCACTGCTGACCTGCTCTTTCCTCTGCTGCCTCCTGGCCTTTCCTGAGCATCAGTGCCGAACCACCCATGGACCCAGCTTCTCCACTGAGCCCCACCAGCCCTGCTCTGACACTGCCCCGAGCAGCACAGCTCTCACACAGGGACCTGCTTTCAGCTGCAGAGATGTCAGACAAAGCCATGCCCACAGGACTGCATGAGGCAGGCAGGAACCTTCTTATTTTGGATTAGTTCTAAGCCCTAGGACTGGCTCTGTAGTTAGTGCAGGTCCCTTGGTACAACATAAACCAGCAAGAGCGCCTGGCTAGAACTGCTCCTAACCCTGGGTTGTTTTTCTTTCCAAGAGAGGAACAATGACTGTGTGATTTTAAAATTCCAAATGGGGGGTTTGGATCCAGTTCTTGGCTGTCTGACTTACCCAGGGGTAAGGCTGCTGCCTTCCTCTGCCAGCCCATCCTGCCTGTCTGCAGCCAGAGACGTGCCAGGGGAGCACAAGCCTGGTGGAACCCTGCTATTCCCAGCAGGAACAGAGATGCTCTCGTGGTATCAAATCCTGGAGGTGGCTGTTTGTCACTCTGTGAGCACTCTGCTGTACAGGTGGCCCCAGAGCCATGGAGAGGACCCAGAGCCTTTGTGAGGACAAACATGGTTAGCAGAGCCCAAAGCACTTACTTGCTTTGATGCCAAGGCTACATCAAGGATGCTGCATTGTCCTGAGCTGCTCACTCCCCCACCTCAGGTTGTTCCTGGGAAGGATGAGATAGGAGCTGAAACAAAATATTTTCAATTAATTCATCTGAAAAACAACTTGCAGACGGTGTGAGCACCCATCCTGCTTCAGGTGTCTCTGCAGAGCTTCACTGACCAAGGGAGGAACTTTTCTATGGGTTGTTTTTGTTACTAAAGTATGCCCATGGTCACAGGGAAGGCTAAAGCATCCCCATGTTTTCCATGTGTTAAAATAACACCAGGAGCAAGATGTTGATTGATGTGGTCTAGCACCCTGGGCTCACCCCTTTGCTGCAGGTCTCAGTTTGGGCAAGCAAAGCCCATGCTGGATGCTCAACATCTGCACAGCATTAGATGTGGTTAATAGAAGGGCAAGGACATGATCACATCTTTGAAGCCATTCACCTGAGATCTCCCCTTATTCTCTGTGCAAGCACAGCACCTGCATCTCTGCAGTGGAGCTTTGCAAAGCTGGGATGAGCTCCTTTCCAGCTCTGCTCCTGCCTTTCTCCAGCTAACACAAGGCTGCAGTGACTTCTGAACAGACCCAGCTGCTGCTCTGGCAAGCCCAGTTTGGCATCTAGTGTCGGATTTTCCTGGAGATTAGGGAGATTAAACCACTAATGCCCACTGATAGGGGTTAAAGCTTTATTAAGTCATAAAAAGTGGTGTAATCCAGCAGAGAGCTACACACAGCTGCAGCGTAAGCAGATTGAGCTGGGTTTCCTGCCTGGCTGCTGGGGTGGAGGTTTCTCAGAAATGATATTTGTGGCACTTGCTGAAATGGGGGGGGACACGTCTCACACCTTCTCAGCACCCATCCTTTCCAGGGTAGCCCACACCAGCCTTGCTGGGCATTGCAGGAAAGGGATGCTGCCCAGTCCTGGGCAGAGGAAGAGTGGCTGGTGGTTGGGAAGGGGAGGAGGAAAGGGACAGCCATGGGTAGTGGGACAGGGTGGGCTGTGGTGCCACTGGCATGGGCAGAGGGGTCTGCCTCTGGAGCAGGAGTTTGGCAGCGGCTGGTGATGCTGACAACAGGTCTAAAAGGCTGGGCCCCTGGCTTGCAGTGTGGGAAATGGAGTCAGTTGAGCATTGAGGACTGTGAATATGCAAATCTCTGTTAACCCTTTGTCACCTGCAGGCCTTTCCCTGAGAGTGCAGAGCTGAGAAGTGCAGGGATGTCCTGGGATCACAGGAGAGCTCAAAGCGACATGTCAGGACCAGGGGTCTGAGAGGGGCAGGTTGGCTTTGCATCAGAGCTGTGAAGGGAGGGAGAGCCCCTGTGCCTGCTTCCCCAGGGCTTCCCATTGCTGCCAAACAGCACCAAGGGGGCTTCAACCCACATCAGGACTGGCCAGACCCTCACACTGCTGGTGGGAGCAGGGCTGGTGGTGCAGCCCACCTGCCCAGGCCCTGCAGCGGGGCTCATCCTTCTGCTGGTGGGAGAGAGGTGGTGGTGAAGCTCTGATGATCGAGATACAGGGCAGGAAGGGCTTGTGGAAACAGATAGTATCTTCAGTCTGCTGAGCTGACATGGTTTTACACAGCAGCCAGGCTGGTGGGTGTAGGATGGTGCTTGGATGTGAGATGCAGCCCAGGGGTCTTCAAACGGCTGTGGGCCAAAGCGACCCCATGGTCAGGGGTGTTAGCACCCACCTGAGGTGGGTTTTGGTCTCTGCTGGGACAGTTTCAGGGTGCTTGAAAGCAAAAGGCAAATTTCAGCGCTGGGGAGTGCCAGAAGGGCTGGGGTCCGGCTGTGCCCCCGTCCCTTCTCCCTGGAGCAGCGTGCTCATCCCTTCCCATCCCTTCTCATCCCTTCTCATCCCGTCCCATCCCATCTCCAGGGCTGGCACCGTGCTGCGGCTGCCGCGGGGTCCAGCCGGGCTCCTTCCCCCGGCAAGCCCCAGCCCCGGGGCCGCGGGTGTCGGGACGGGCGGCTGCGCATCCTGCCCAGGCTCTTCCCTCTCTTAATCTCGCCGATCCCCCCCCGCCCCGGCCCGGGACCGGCTCGTAGCGGCTGGGGGCTGGAAAGTGGCCTGGGGCGAAGAAAACTTCCCGGGAAGAGGCTCCATCCCCCCGGGCCGGGGCTGGAGGGGGAGGAGGCAGGGTGATGGAGAGGGGGAGGAGGAAGGGCGATGGGGGAGGAGGCGGAGGGCAACGCGGGAGGAGGCGGGGAGCCGCCGGCTGCCGGAGCTGCCGCCGCCGCCACGGGTGAGTCGCCGGTGCTCGGGGGCGGGGGCTCGGCGGAGGCGGGGGGCAGCGGGGAGTGGGGGGGGGGGCTGATGGGGGAGATGTGCTTTTTTTTTGGGGGGGGGGTGTGAATTATTCTGGGCGATGGTGCGAGAACACGGCCGGGGAGGAGGAGGGGGTCCCGCCCGTTCCCACGGAGAGCCCCCGGCACGGCACCCCAGCGCGGTTGGGGGGTGCTGGGGCAGGGGTACCCGGGTGCGGCCGGGGTGGAGTTGGGGAGGGGGCTTTCCCCGCGCCCCCCGGCCGGTCCCTCTCGTCCTGAGCCCCACAAGCGGGGCTGTTGTTCGGCGGCAGCCTGGCCGCGATGCCGGCATTGTCCGGGCATGAATAGCGGCTGTGGCCGGGGGGGGGGGCACCTCCTGCAGGGTCCCTCCCGCGCTGCTGCCGCCCCCTCCCCAGAAAAGAGCCCTTGGGGCGCCTGGGATGCAGTTACCCTTCGTTTAAAAAACCAAACCCAACCATCAACAAGCTAAAAAACCCAACCAAAACTCTCACCTCCTAAAAAACCAACAAAACAAAGAGGAGGGGGGGGGGGAACAAAGCAAACAAAAAAACCCCCCAAAATTTAAATAAAACCCCCAAACCCAGGATGGAAATCCCTCCTTGCGATTCCTGTGCCCGGCTGCTGGCAGCCCTGGTGCTGCTGCCTCGCTGCTTGCTGCTTTTCTTCCACCCTAGGTGCAGAAGTCAGTAGCTCGGTCAGGCTTGGGGGGCAGCCCCGGGTTTGAAGCAGGGGGGCTCTGGGCACACGCAGCCGTGCCAGGGGCTGGTGCCGGGGGTGCCCCGCACCGCTTTGAGGGCTGCGGGAGGTGGCGAGCCCTGCCTGCCTCTTTGTTTTCAAAGCCTGGAGCTCTGCAGAGAAGCCATGGCGGAGTGAGAGGGGCTTTCTCTTGCCGTGGGGCTGGGAAGCGCCATCTCCCAGGGTGGACAGAGGCTTGGGAGGGGGTTCCATCCCCAGGGCCACCCTGGAATCGGCTCTGCGTGGGCACCCTGAGCCTATCCGCAGGGAGCCAGGGCTGTGCTGACCGCCGGCATCACGCAGCACAGGGCTGGGTGATGGGGTGGCTTTTGCTGACATCGGTGTGTGGGAGAGTTCCCTCCACTCCAGGCTGGTCCCCAGCGAGGCAGGGGCTGCTCAGGGGGTCAGCCCTTGCTCCACCTCCGAGGCAAGATGATGCTTACAGAGCTGGGGCTGCGTGGGCAGAGACCTCAGGCCGGGGCTGGGTTTGCAAGATTGGAGCAGGCAAGAGTGGGGATGGCTTGTGATTCAAACTTCCGTGGGCAAACAGAAGGAGAACAGCAGAAACAACTCCTTGCAGGTCTCTCTTAAGTGGTTCAGAGCTGCTGCCTCACGTGGTTGGAGAAATGAGGATGCTGGGGCTGCTGGCTGCAAGGGCTGGCACGTGTCTGAGCAGGGAAGGGCGGTGGGCGGCCTCACGCCATACCTGGGTACCCCGAGGCTTGCAGGTGAGCTGAGCTCACAGGCAGTGGTTTTTGGGCAATCAGGCAGAGCTGACACCATGGTTTGACCTCTGGGACAAGCTTGCTGCATCCCAGCCCAGAAACACCCACAGCAAACCCCCCACCCCCCCACCGTGGCAGCCCAAGGGTTAAGCTGCGAAGGGAAGCAGCTCTTTGGAGCTGCCTGGGATGCAAAACCTCCATCTCTTGTAAATGAAAGAGTGATCCAGGGGTGAGCAGCAGAGGGGCAAGCTGCAGAGGAGCGTTTCCGGAGCGGGGAAGGGGAAGCACACAGCGAGCAGGGACGGAAGCACAGGCCATGAGCAGGGATGGCTTGGCCTGTGTGGCTGCACACTGTGTGTGCCCACAGCTCACTTGCCTGTGGCAGCACTCACTCCAGAGCAGGAATTGCTCTTCCTTCTGAAAATGGGCTTATCCCCCTGCATGAAAGAAATAATAATGAAAAGCCTTTGTGCCTGGAGCATCTTGCATGCTCAGGAGGCACCTGGCTGCCTCTCTGACAGCTCTCACGTGGATTTGGTCTAACGAAGTGTAGTTAAGCATCCTCTGCTATTTCTGGGTCGTGTCTGGTGGCACCTGGGTGGAAATGCAAGCTGAGAAGGAAATGACGTGTTGGGAGGTGGGCCTGGGCTGGCAGCCAGCCTGAAACCATAACCCGGTGCCCAGGGAGGTGAGGGACCAGCTGCAGCTCGGGCTGGTTGTGCTCACGTGGTCAAATAACAGAAATGTCCCTTAGTTACAGTGTGGTGCTGCAGGGTCTGCAGCAAGGGGTGCCCCGTGCTCCAGGATGGGCGCTGCTCTGGGGCAGTGGGTGCCCCTTCCCCCAGCTCTCCCAGTTTTGGACCAAGCCTTGCTTCATGTTCCCTGGTACCCACACATCTCTGTGGGACCAGGACGGATCCATTCGGCACCAGGGGATGCCATGGTGGCTCTCACCAGGCAGCCAGACCAAGCAGAGGTGCCTGGGCCATGCTGGGTGTGCATCCAGCCCCAGCTTTGCTGCCTCCCCCCTCCCCACACCTCCTGTCCCCTTGGACCGGGAAACTGTGGCTTTGCCACCTCCTCCATGGGTTGGATCCGTTTCCATAGCTCATGTCAGGAGGGATGGAGGGGCGTGAGGGTCCAGCACAAGGTCCCTGCTCAGGTGATGAAGCATCCCTCCTCATCCTCAGGGCATAGCACAGCAACTGCACTTTCCTCAGCTCCAGGGAGGTTAGTACTGGTCCAGAAGGTCCATGTAAGTTACACTTCTCTCAGAGTCTCTTGCAAAATATCCATCCCCTGTTGCTTTGAAAGATGCCAAAGCCTTCGTAGCCGAGCGGTTGCTGGCTCGGTGTGTGAGGGGGAGAGGCCCCAAAGGCTGTGCTTGCTGCAGTCCCGCCAGCCAACTGTAGCCAGGAACTATAAATTCACTCTTTGGTTCTAAAAGTGTCTCTGTTACACCCACCAGGCACAATTTTTGTAAGGCTGCCGCTCCCAAAAATCGAAAGGTTACTCAGTCTAGCACTGCTCCCTCGAAAACATCTGTGGATGCTCAGCTGCCTGGGGAAGAGGTGGTGTTTTCATGCCCTGATAAACCACCATTCTCTGCTTTGAATCTTCTCTCTGTGTTTGTGTGAACCTGTCTGACAACTCCCAAAGCCTGTGGTCTGTGCTGCCTGGAGCCAAGGCCAGTTATCCCATGTCCTGGTCCTCTGGGTGCTTGAGGCTCTATGGAACTGGTTGCAGGGTCACCAAAGGTGGCAAGTGCTTGGTGCTCTCTGTGACCAAAGGATGTGTCTTTGAGTCACCTCAGCAAGCATTAGCATCTCTCTGGCAATGCGTGTGTGTGGTGTGTGGATCGTTGGAATCTGGTGGCTGGGAGGATGGAGTGAGCCACAGTGGCAGAGGTGCAGCCTCCTGGCCTCTCTCCGGTGGCTCCACAGCTCCTGAGTGCCAGGTCCCTGCCCAGTCCCACTCCAGGATCAGCTCTACCCTCCTGAATCACCAGTATCCCGCTCCTGTGCATCGCTGGAGCAGGGCACAGAGCTGCTGGGTCTAACTGGGAGCTGGGCTACACAAGATGTTTCCAGTTCAGCCTTGAAAGGGTTATTTGACCTGTGTGTATCTGCAGAGGAAACACTTGTCCCCTTCCCCAAATCCTCACTGAGGACTCACAGCACTGGGGTTTGGGTGAGCCTGCAGCCCCGTGCTGCATCCCGTGCTCCCAGCTGACCTGGGTTGTGGCCTCATGGCATCAGCACCGGTTTGCTGGCAGCCCCTCACCAGTGAAAGCCCATCCCACAGCTGCCCGCAGGCAGAGTCCAGCTGGCTGGAGGAGCAGGGGGCTTCCAGGGGGGCTCCCGGGGCTCCCCTCCCTGCAGGGTGCCTTTTATCTGCTCCTTCACAGATGTTGGGCTTGGCTTATGTCTGACATGCATTAATTACAGCGCAACAGCCCGGAGTCTTTGGCAAAATCAGCTTTAGAGCAGCTGTCCTGAGTCAGCCTGGCGCCCTGGGTCTGTTCCCGCTCCGTGCAGCGCAGCCCTGATGCTCTCAGCATCTCCTGGGCCTGCATGGGGAGGGTTTCCCTGCCAGATGACGTTCAAATCCAGCGCAGACACGTGTTGCAACGTGCCTCTTGTTATATCTGGGAGCTCAGGAGCCAAGCCAGCACCCTGCATCCCTCCCCAGCCTCCCAGCCCAAGAGGAACGAGCAGCTGTGCTGTGGTGGCACTGGTGAAGTTCTGGTGCATGAGGTCTCATCCTGCTCTTAACCAGGGACTGGGTGGCCATCAGGAATTCCTGACAGTGTGACATGTTCCCTCAATCCATCCCTCCTTGCAGCGCTGGCACTGAGCACCACAGGGTTGGTGCCGTCCCTGTGGGTCACACCAGTACAGCATCTCCCCGTGGTGCATCCCAGGGCAGCCACTGGTTTATTTCTAGGATCTTTCTTCTGCTCCAGTTTATTTCTAGGATCTTTCTATTTCTGACAAGCATCTGCCAAGAGTGCTCCCTGCCACCCAGCGCTGTCACCCCCTGTGCCTGTGCCCCCAGAGTGGTCCTGCAGCTCAGCCACATCCTTACTTTGCTGGCACAGACCCCTTGGAGCCAAGTGGGGTGTTTGAGCCCTTGCTAAGAAAAATCCAGCTGGGTGCTGGGAAGCTACAAAGGAAAGTGAAAGTCTGGGGTGTGGCATTTCCCTTGGGAGTCTGCTGGTGCCACTGGGCCACTTGTGTCTCTGCATCCCCACTGCCCTGCAGACCCTCCTGGTTGCAAAATATATTTTAGTTTCTTTTTTTCCCCAAAGGGGGAGCCAGGTGCTGGAAGAAAATGCCCTTTGTATGGCTTTTATCCCCACAGGGGAGCTGAGCTGGAGCAGCGTGGGCTGTGCTGCTGGCTGTTTTGCTCAAGTGCATCCTGGGTGGCAGGGCGCCTGCGTGCTCCGTGGTGACAAACAGCCGCCTGCCATCACCCGTGCTTCCTGTGGCTTTTGTCTTGCTGGAGGGGGTGGAACTGGGCCATCCTGAGCCCTCCTGGTCACGCTGAAGTCAACACGGTGAAACAGCTGGGTACAGGTTTGCTTGCACATCTCCCCCAGCCCAGGGAGGGGGTCAGCCCCTTCTGCACGCTGCTGGTTGCTCGTTAGCGGGGCTTGATTAGACGAGCAGCAGCCAGGAGGTGCTGGAGATGCTTCTGGCCTTGAGGAGGGTGGCTTTCTGCTTCTAATTTCTTCATTTCTCAGTGTACCTTATGTCACCAGGCTGCTGTCCTGCTGGGCCAGGGCTTGGGCTGGCAGTGCCCTCAGGAGGGACAGCCGGTGCACAACGCAGCGCTGCTGATGGTGGCAGCGTGTTTGCCACCTGATTTAGGGGAGTTTTGGGGTGCATTGAGGTTGGTTTTTTCTTTCTCTAGTTGTGTGTAGGGATATTTTCCACTTTGGGCCTTGTTATTTTGGAATGGTGCTAATGGGGGGGTCTGTGCCTGGTCGGCTTTGCAAGGGGCAGCTCTGCTGTGTGTGCCCCGGGGGAGCCTGTTGCTGCTGCTGTGTCCGTTATGGTGTGTTTGCTCTCTGGCTCTAGGATCAAGGGTTGGAAAAAGGTGTTTTAAGTGACCCAGCAGTCCTTGGGGTCAGCTCTGGGTTTGCTTTTATTATTATTATTATTATAATTAATTATTTTCCCTCTTAGCCCCTGTTGAAGTAGGTGGAAACGCTGCTGCGCCCGCAGGAAATGAGCGCTTCCGCCTCGCAGACCCCGTCAGGCTCCAGCCTGACGCTGCTCCCACAGCTCCTGGAGGAGAAGGGGTGACAGGCTTGTGTTTGGAAGAGCCCCTTTGGACCAGCCATGCTCCTCCAGACAAATCCCTTTGGAGGGAGGGAGGCAGGGAGAGAGAGAGAACCAGGTAGCACCTCTGAAGGGCCAGTGAGCTAAGATGGGCTGAGAGTCGTATTTCTGTTGGGAGGAATGAGGAGGACTTTGCAATAAGTCCTTTGCAAATAATAATGGGTTTAGAATATAATAAATAATTAAAATTAATAAATAATCATTGCAAAAAGCTTAACAAAATAAAATGCTTGCTTAGGCTGGTGGTTGCAGGGATCAGGCATCAAGCAACAGCAGCCGGGATAGGAACACAGAAGCCTGTGTTCCTAAAACTCACCTCCCTGCTTGCAGCAGAGGAGCTTGCCGTGCATGGCAGATACCTCCAGGAGCTTGCAAGGACCAGGCTGAGCTCGTGTGTGCTCTGCCTTTGGTGTATCTGGGGCATCCTCTGTGGGCAGCATGGAGCAGCTGGGGCTGGGTGGGAGCAGATGCATCCCCCTTAGTGCATCGGGGGCAGTTTGTCCTTCCTGGTGGCAGATGCTCCTGCCTGGTGCCTGGGGGAGTGGGTGGTCCCCCCAGTTTTGTTATGAAGGTGGTAGGTGTACATTTGCTTCTCCTGAAGTGCTTTGCTAACCTAGAACTGTCTCACAAGGGAGGTGAGCGACCTGCTTCTGGGAAGCCGAAGGGTTTGTGTTCCTGGGTGGGTACTGGCAGTGTGAGAGCAGCATGGTGAAAGCTTCATGGCTCTGTGGGTGCTGTCTGGTGTGAGCCCTTCCAAGGGAGATGCCTTGGGTTTTTTGACAAGGAGCAAGCTGGGGCCAGCAGCCTGTGTGCTGTGTCAGCTAGAGCTTGAGGAAGGCATGTGTTGGTGGATGCTGAGGAGTTTTTTCTGTCTGCAAAGCTAGCCAGTTCCCTGAAACGTGGCTGCCAGGCATTCCCACCAGCAATCTGGGCAGTGCTGTAATTACAGCAGCACAGAGGAGCGGGCAGGGCAGTCTGTGTTGGTCTGCAAGCCTTTAACAGCAGTGCCTGGGCACAGGGCCGTGCTGCTAAAAGCCTTTGTCACTCCCTAAACAAACTCCTGGACTCGTGCCTGGGCTTTCTCAGTGCTGAGTCCCACTCTGCAGCGGTGGATCAGCTGCTCGTGGGACCTGGTGTGCTTGCTGCCCTCCGTAGCAGCATCCCTTTGCTGTGGCAAGCTTGGTGATGTGGGCAGGGATCAAGGTGAAGCCAGTACATTCAGAAGGGGAATCCCAAATCTAATGTGGTGAAGAAAGATTCCATGTGCTCCTTGCCCCCTTAGCCACCTGGTATCACAGAATCATAAGGTTGGAAAAGACCTTTGAAGATCATCAAGTCCAACCATTCACATCCTGAACTAAACCATATCCCTGAGCACCTCATCTCCCCTTTTTTTGAACACATCCAGGGAAGGTGACTCAGCCCCTCCCTGGGCAGCCTGTTCCAGCCCTGACAACTCTTTCAGTAAAAAATGTTTTCCTAACATCCAATCTAAACCTGCCCTGGCACAGCTTCATGCCATTCCCCCTTGTCCTTTCACCTGTCACCTGGCTGAAGAGACCATCACCCATCTCTCTGTAACCTCCCTTCAGGTAGTTGTAGGTGGTGATAAGGTCTCCCCTCAACCTCCTCTTCTCCAGGCTGAACACCCCCAGCTCCCTCAGCTGCTCCTCATAGGATTTGCCCTCCAGCCCGTTCCCCAGCCTGGTTGCCCTTCTCTGGACTCACTCCAGGACCTCCATGTCCTTCTTGTGGTGAGGAGCCCAGAACTGGACTCAGCACTCAAAGTGTGGCCTCACCAATGCCGAGTACAGGGGCACAATCACCTCTCCAGACCTACTGTCCTGAGTCCCCACTTTGCCCATCATTCCTGCTTGGGATACAACAAGCATCTCCTTTCATTCCCTGCCAGGAGCAGCATCCCAGTGTGCTTGGCACTACCTACCCCCCCTGAGCACCCTCTCTTTGCCTCCACAGGTCCAGAGGCAGTTCCCAGCCACGTACCCGGCATGACGGACGCTTCCCGGGATGCCGGCCCCAAGCAGCCGGCGCCCACACGGCCGGAGAAGCCGGCTGCTGACTTTGGCTACGTGGGGATAGATGCCATCCTGGAGCAGATGAGAAGGAAAGCCATGAAGCAGGGCTTCGAGTTCAACATCATGGTTGTGGGTGAGTTCTCCCCTGCGCCAGCTGCTGGCAGCGTGCTCGGCGAGTTGGTTTTGTTCTTCTGAATTGATGTTTGTGCTCTCTGGAGCCTCAGGAGCTGCAGTATAGGCTCAGCTTTGGGGTCTTTGCCTTAAGAGTCAGCAAACCCTGCTCCTGAGGAGCTGCCTTGAAGTCAGCTGCTGTTAAAGCTGGTGATGCGATGTGGCCCCGGGTCCCAAGCATCTTCCTGCATCTTGGGGTGCGTTTCCTAGAGGCATAGAATCATAGAATGGTATGAGTTGGAAGGGACCCCAAGGATCACACAGCTCCAATCCCCCTGCCACAGGCAGGGCCACCAACCTCCAGGCCTGGAGCTACACAGGGTTGCCCAGGGCCCCATCCAACCTGGCCTTGAACACCCCCAGGGATGGGGCATCCACCCCCTCTCTGGGCAGCCTGTTCCAGCCCCTCACCACTCTCTCTGTAAAAAACTTTCCTCTAATATCTAATCTAAACCTTCCTTCCTTTAGCTTTAATCCATTCCCCAGGCATATCCTGGCAGGGAACGACCTGAGGGGTGTCAGGACTCACCAAAGCTTGCAGAGAGCTCCCTTCCCACTCTCCTGGGAGCTCTGTGCTGGTTGGAGTGGTCAGAGAGCACATTAGGGCTCGAGGCGCTGCTGAGCCTTGACCACAGCCCTGACCCTTGCTTAGAATTTCCAGCCATAAATTGGTGGTACAGTCCCTGCCTGTGGGTTTTCTCCTATTTAAGAGATTGTGCTGAGCAGTGGCAACAAGGAGGAAATGCTGCCTGTGATTTACTGCTGGGAACAGAGCAGCCAGAGGGTTTGTGTGGCCGGGTCACTCAGCTTGAGCAGCTTCTACTACCTGTGGCTCCTCTGGGGACCTGTGGTGTGGCACAGGGGAACAAGGACATCCCAGAGGGTGTCCACTTGCAGGGAGGGAGGGATGGAAAGTTGCATGTCCAAGTCCTGCTGCCTACACACTCCCATTCATTCGCTTTGTGGGTCTGCAGGGTGTGTGGGATGAAGGAGCTTTATTTCAGCTGGAGGCCACTGGCTGCATCACCTCTGGCTGCAGCATCTGCTGTGGGGTCTGTGCTCCTGCAGCCCCTTGGCTCCCAGTGCCAGGGACTGCATCAGCTGCTTGCCAGCAGAATGCTGGGTATACTGGGGAGCTGGGCAGGCACTGCAGGACATGGGCAAGGGGGAGAAAGGAAAAGAAATGAGGAAAAGGGAAAAGAAATGAGGAAAAGGGAAAAGAAATGAGGAAAAGGGAAAAGAAATGAGGAAAAGGGAAAAGAAAGCAGCCTCTTTTTCCCCCCCCCGCCCCCAGCTATCTGTGTCTGGCCTGGCCCTGTGGAGCCCCTCACAGGAGCTGGGCTGTGCTCCCTGGGGTCAGGCTGTGCAGGAGGAGCTCTCCCTGCCTGAATCTCCCAGGGGAGGTGCAGGGGGATGAGAAGAGTAAAGCCTGGGCCATGGCCTGTGCTGTGCTGATGGGGTCTCACCATCCCGCTTCCTCCTGCAAGGATTGTGTGGGGTTTCAGGTTGAGCAGGGATGCCCATGGGGAAGGAGCCCCCCCAGCCCTGGGTGGCTTCCTGGGCTTATGGGAGGGCCTGATAGGGCTGGCTAACTCTAGAATTGCTACTGGTGGGGTGTAGCTTCTCAGCAAGCTCTGCTGATGCTCTGCCTTTCTCATTTTGGTATTTTCAAACCCAGATTGATCTATGGGGAGGACTCCCCAGGCTGGGAGCTGGCTTCAAACCTGCTCACTGCAGAACCAGTTCTTGCAAAGTTTGTTAACAAACCCAGCTCTTTGCTGCCAGGGGAGCAGCACTGCTGGGGCAGAGGGCTCTAGGCACTGACCCTGGGTGTCTGCAGGTCAGATTGCATGAACTGAGCCCCTGTTTATTTCCCTGCCATCCCTCTGTGAGCAGGCTGTGCCTCAGCAGCACCCCAGCTTTCTGCCTTGCAGATGTGGAAGGATGTTCAGGAAAGGCTTTGCCTTGGCAGCGCTGTGTGTGGTATGAAAGCCCGTGCTGCAGCGTGCCTGGAAAACATTGTTCTTCCCTTGGCAGGCTCTGGGCTGACTGTTTACAGGCTGGGGAATTCGGGGCAGCGTAAACAAGCCGAGCTCTGGCCTTCCCAGCACACACAGGGAGGGGTGCAGGAGGAGCAGCACCTCATGGGGTGCCCCGTGGGGAGGGGATGCTCTGCTGGGGCTGGGATGTAGCAGCCAGTCCTTGTCCTGCTGCATTTCTCCAGGGGATGGTCAGACTTTTAGGGATTAGTTTGGCTCCTTTACTCCCACCTAGTCTAAACCATGAGTCCTTCCATTGAAATCATTGCAATCCCTGTTTTGTGGGTGGGAGATGCCTTCTGCACAGGAGGTGGGAGTTGAGCACCGCTCCCAGACTAGCATCACTGTCCTTGCACCGTGTCCTTGTGATGAGGCTTCTTGAAAATCTGCCCCCCTGTTCCAGGGTGCCTGTTCCAAAGGGTTTCAGCAGCCTGACTGAAGCTCTGGGCTGAGGTCAGCTTAGTCCCCTGAGGCTGCAGGACAAGAAAAATGGTCAAAGCTTAAAAAACCCCCAAAGCACATGTGTTTTCAGGCAGCAGAGGGCAGGGGCCACCAGACCCCAGCCTGGTCCACGTGTCTCTTGTGCACCCCAGCTGTGACAGTGGCTGGTGAAGAGGGTTTTCTTGCCCTGGATTGTGGCATGCTGTGGGTAGCATTGCAAGCTCAGCTCCCAGTTGCTGTTTGAGCAGGGAGTGGGATGGCCAGGAGGTGATGCCCAGTGCTGATGTTAACTGTTGGCTTAGCACTGGGGGCCTCTGGCAGCCTGGGTGAGTCAGGGTCCTGGAGGATGGAGGTGAAATCCTTGCTGGCTTCATGCTTAGAGATACTGTGTGGTGCCAGTGACATGCTGGCAGTGGTGACATGATAGCTGGCTTCAACATGGCTTGGGAAAACTGGGCTGAAGGGGCCCTGTGGTGTGTGCAGGAGCTCTCTAGTGATTACAGGGGATACAGGATATCTGCTCTAAAGCCAAGCATCTCACCCCTGGGTTTGGAGGAGTTGCTCTGTTTTCTTTGCTCTGGAAAAATTATTCTCCAAGCTCATGGCACAACTGGGCTGGAGAGTTGAGAGTTGCTGCTGGCCTTTCCAGAGCCTCAGCTCTGGGTGTAAAGCTGGAAAATGCTTCTCTCTCAAAGCTGTTTTTTTCTGGAATTGTGGAATCTCATGTGCTTCCTGGGACATTGTCCATGGGACTCCAAGGAGCTCCTAGCCCTGACCTGCTTCAGGGCGCCTCTGCAGCCAGCTGGTCCAGTTGCAAAAGCAAGTCCATCTGGGAAACAGCAGTGGATGCTGCAGGGCTGAGGCTTGGAAGGCTTTTGCTGCTGCTAGTCCTGCCCTGCAAAGGACTCACCAAGCTGCTCTTCATCCTTCCCCATGGAGCTGGACAGGAAAGGCTGCAGGAGGGTGAAGGCACAGATGTGTGGGGATGGTCCTTCCTGGGACACCACATGCCAGGATGTGACTGCAGCTCTCCAAACACCCCTGACAGTGACCACCTGTCCTCGGGGTCGCTGTGGGTTTGGCCAGATGCAAGGGACTGGCTCTTGCCCTGCTCACTGCCACCAAGCTGGCTGCTCTGGAGCCAGGGAAGGCACTGGCTGCCCACAGCATCCTCCTGCCTAGATAAACCTGAGCTCCTTGAGCCGAGGAGGCTGCAGAGAAGCAGTTGCGCATCTTGCATCCCTCCTCCAGATCCAGGACAAGCTGAGTCCATCAGCATCCCCATCCCCTGGCCCCTGAAAAAACAGCCTGGAAACAAGTGAGTGCTGACTGTGGTTTATCCTGCTGTTTTCCAGGTCAGAGTGGCTTGGGGAAGTCTACGTTAATCAACACCCTCTTCAAATCCAAAATCAGCCGGAAATCTGTACAGCCAACTACTGAAGAGCGGATCCCCAAGACCATTGAAATCAAATCCATCACTCATGGTGAGGCCCTGCAGATCCCACCTGGTGCTTTGGCTTTTGGTCCTGCTCTGCCTTGTGTCTCCAGGGGCTCGTGGGGGGTGTGGACTTCCACTGCCTTCAGTCTGAAGGGGCTTTTACCATTCAGAGATGCTTGCAGGGCTGGCAAAACACCTATTTTCTCTTTATCCACCTGCATTTACTTAGCTGTGATGGAAGGGAACAAGTGAAGTGGCCACATGGGTGGCACTTCAGGGCAGATGTGGTTCTGCATCCCATTGGAAGGCTGGTCTGTGCCTTGTTGGTAGCTGTGATGGTGAGTTTCTCCCCTGTGGGCAGCTCTCCAGCTGGTTTTGGGAGAGCAGGCTTGGCCAGAGTGCCCATCTACACTGGCCTCATGCCTCACCTTTCCTCTCCATTGCAGAGATTGAAGAGAAGGGGGTTCGCATGAAGCTGACAGTCATCGACACCCCAGGCTTTGGAGACCACATCAACAACGAGAACTGGTGAGCTGGGGACTGGTGTGGAGGGAAGGTGGCCAAGCCCCAGGGCATATCCTGATCCAGAGCAGGTGCTGAGGGCCATAGCCTGGTGTCCTGTGCTGCCTGGCTCCACAGGGAGCAGGGGAGAGGGTTACTGTGGGTGGCAGTGCGGTGCCACGCTGCCCAGGGCTGATCCAGGGCCCTGTGGGAGCCCACAAACATCCTGCTGTTCTGGGCATGAGACAACCTTTGTTCGTGGCTGGGAGCAGCTGTGTGCCAGCATGGCCAGTCCCTGGACCTCACTCATGTGCCTCTGAAGGCTCAACGCTGCCAGGAGTCCCCAGGACAGTGGCAGGCTGTGCAGGATGTCCCCCCCTCCCCAGGCTGGGCAGGGCTGTGCTGGCCAGCTGATGGCAGGTGACTTCTTGTCACAAGCTGGGCTGGGCTTTGGGGTGTTGATGCCACTCTTGCTCCATGACACAGTGCAAGGAGCCAAGGGACACCCCCAGCCCTGCCCTGCCCGGCAGCTGGCTCCAGGGAGAGAGAGTGGAGGACTTTTGAGGCACTGGTTTGTCAAAACCAGCCAGTAAACCCCCCCCGCCATGGTGTGGGGAGTTGCCAAGCAGTGAGAGTGTTAGGTTTGTGATTTCCCTGCTGCCCACAGTCACTGTGTCGTGGGAGCTACTGGAGCTAAAACATTCCCAGTGTGAGTGTGTTTTGGGTTGGTTGGTTTGGCTGATGGGATTCTGTGAGATGCTGAGCATCCCTTGCATCTGGGGCTTTGCTTCATCCAGGTGGGACATTCAGGGTGGTCCAGATCCCTCACGCAAACCCACCATCCTGTGTTCTTCTCTCCCTGTAGCTGGCAGCCCATCATGAAGTTCATCAATGACCAGTATGAGAAGTACCTGCAGGAGGAAATCAACATTAACAGGAAGAAGCGGATCCCCGACACGCGGGTGCACTGCTGTATATACTTCATCCCAGCCACCGGCCACTCGTACGTACCCCAGTACCCCACCACCCTCATCCAGACCCTTGGGGCTTCCCTCTCCTGCGTCCAGGCTCGTGCCATCAGGGTCTTCTTTGGGTTTCCCCTGTGTTTCCTGGGGATTTGAGGAGCTTGAGGACAGCAGGAAGCTCTTTCCTAGGGCTGGAAGAGCTGGAGCCTTTGCAATAACACAGCAGAGCTGCTGTACCATGCAAGAACACAGTGTTTCCTCTTCTGAGGGGCCATGAGAGCTGCCCTGAGCCCCAGGTAGCTGCGTGCTTTGCTTTGGTCAGGTGTAAAAACAGTCCCTGAGCTCTCAAACAGCACAGAAAGGCTTTTTGCAAGCAGAACTTTTTATTTTTCCCCTGCTGTGCCCCTGCCTTTGTAAGGGGAGAAACCAATTGTCTTCATGCTACGAAGGGAGTCAACACCCGCACCCTTTAAGGGTATTTTGTAGGTTGTTTGACTAGTCTGCAAGTGGGATGCAGTTTATTCAATGCAGAGCTCTCCTGGCTCTGGCACTTCTCAAGTGACAGCATCAAAGGCCCAGATCTTGCTTCTCCCTATTTTTTTTTCCCCCCTTCCCCAGGCGTGCAGCCTGCAGAGAAAATCTGGGGCGCTTAAAGTGCCTTGAAAAACATGCCTTCAAGTATCACAACATAAAACAAGACCTCAGTTTCCTTTTGATTTGTGTCAATTCCTTCCCCTTCTGGCTCTGTCTGCCAGGGGGATTTTTTTTTTTGGGGGGGGGGTCTGTTTTCAAAAGCAAACATGAGCTGCCAGCGCTGTATCAATGTCAGCCTCTTTCTCTTCCCCCTGTAGAGATTTATTCTGATAGAAAACACTTTGTTTTGCTTCTGTCAGTGGGTAGACCAAAAATGCATCCTTCTCTGGAACAGAATGACCACACAGGCCAGTTATGCTCTTCTTGTGTAACTGGCCGCCAACTGGGAGCAGAGGGGCTGATGAAACGTTTATGGTTTGATATGATAAAGCAGAAAGCATTTTAAAGAGAGGTGACATTTTGAGGCCAGGCATAGTGTTTTGAGGCCAGGCATAGTGTTTTGAGGCCAGGCATAGTGTTTTGAGGCCAGCCTAGCCTTGTTGGTCCTGCTTATCTCAGCCCCCATCTGCAGACCCTGCCTTGGCAGGCTGGAGCGTTGCAGTGTTTGCTACGCTGGAGCTTTTACTCATCCCTTTGGGTGTTTAACCCTTAAAAGCTTGGATCCTGGATCCTTGGATCCAGGTAATTGACCTGCATGGAGGTTGCAGATTTTGGAGGGGGGGGGTGTGGTGACGTGGAGCCCCGTCCCCGTGTCCCCCGCTGGAGCCTCTCCACCCGGGTGCTCTGGTTTCTCTCACCCTCTGGCTAACAGCAATTGCATGGAAGTTCAGCTGCTTTTTTTCTTTCTCTCCAACCAACATGTGTTTCCAATATCCGAGCGAGCCCGGCGGTTGGAGGCTGCTGTTGCTGAGCCCTGTGTGGATCCTCCTTCCCTGTAGCCTGATAGCCTGGCTGGGGCCAACGCTCATTCCCTGGCCGTGGCTTGGGGCACTGTGCTTTCCTGCCCCGGTGTCAGAGCTGGCCTCTGGCTCCCACATCCTGTCCTGCCATGGGATGGAGATAAGCTGAGGAATGAGGGAAGGGGGACAAATCCCACCAGGAGGGAGGAATCGGTTGGAAATTTTGCTTCTCCAAGAGCTCCCACAGGCATTGGGTTTCCTTTCTGTGCCTTTATGGAGCCTGACTTACATCACCAGCTTTCTCTGGTGCTGCCTGTGGTGTGTGGACAGAAATGGATGGTGCCACCACCTCTCCTGTGGCAGTGCTGGTACCAGAGGTTCACACTTGTTTTGGAGGACAAGGGTTTGGGAGGTGATGTCATGGGGCTGTCACGCAATGTTAAGCACAGGTTTGTGTCCCCACCAAGGCAGGTGGCCCAGGTTTGTGTCCCCACCAAGGCAGGTGGCCATGGCCCCACATGGAAGCCTATGTGAAGGGCATCTCCTTGCTTTGGTGCTTCTGGTTTCCCAGGGAGGTGATGGGGAGCACAGCTGGCAAGGGCCCATAACTGCAGGGATCTGCTCCAGGGACACCCCACACCCAATCGTGGAGGACCCCACCATGCCCCATCTCTATGTTCCCCATGCCATTTGCCATCCTGGGACTCTTGGTGCCATCCATCCCAGGGTAGTGCTTGCACAGGGCTGGTTTGTGTTGCCTTTGGGGAGCCTCTGCCTTCACTGTGGGATGCAACCAATGCAGTGGTGGCTTGTGTCCATCTGTCCCTCCCTGCTCCCTTGGGTGGGCACAGCTGGATGCTGTGGATGATACAGGCAGCCAGGGTGAAGTTTACCAGGTCACTGTGCAAAGGCTTGCTTTTTTCTTAAATAAAAGGGGGGTTGGGAATAGCCCCCCTGAAGTTAACTGGGTGCACAGGCTGAGAGGCTGGAGCAGAGGGTTGCTCAGCTCCTTTCAGTCTGGCCCTCCCATCCAGGCAGCTCAAGGGTTAATCAGCAGAGTGGTTTCCCTTTGCTGGGAGCTTTTGCAGGCTGTGTAGTTCACACACACCCTGTCCTTCTTGTAACACTCCCTGTAAAGCTGTGTTTGCAAAGGCTGAGTAAGGAGCTGGCAGGGCCTTCTGGCTGCGGCTGCGCAGGCCCCGCTCTTTGCCACCCAATAAATATCTTCACACTGACCCCAGTGAAGCCCAGCTCAGCTCTGAAGAGGGACTGGGACTGGGAAACACCACCCTGGCCTCCTCACCCCCTTGTCTGCCTGTACCAGAGCTGCTGGCTGACAGGCCGCTTCCCCCTCGAGCTGCCCCTTTCGGCTGCACCCCTAGGTCCCTCAACAGGGTGATGGGTGCTGGGGCTGGGTGCATGCTGGTATTTGCCTAATTTGTGCCTCAAATTCTTGCTGCTCCTTTGATCTGGGGCACAACCAAAAGGAATTTTGGTTCCTGTGACGGTGTTTCAAGGGAAGCAGCAGCAATGTGGCTCTGTTCGGGCCCTGTCCCTGCATGGGGGTGCAGGCAACACAGAGAAGACATGAGAGAGAGAAGACATGGCCTGTACAAACCAGTTACAGCTCCTCTGGAGGTTTTAATCCAGTGTCATCAATTAATTGGACAGCAATTAGAGTGAAAGTAAGTTTAAGCTACTGGGCATGTGGTAGGGGAAGCACCAAAACCTGGCCTGGCTAGGAAAAGAAGTGAGGACCCAGCAGTGGCTGTGACTACAGCAGACACAGTGTCTAGCTGAACAGAGCAATGCTTCTCACTGGAATCTCCAGGACCAAATTAATCCTGAGCTTAGTAACTGGTGTTGCTGTTGATTTCCAGTGATTTATTTTCTGTCTGACTCATACAGAGGATCACATATAAAGCCAATTTTAATGGATTACAATGGACCGTGTGCCCAGCTGCTCTTCTGGCCCTTCCCCAGTGTGAGAGGGGATGGGGGAGCAACCAGCACCATCCAGGGTGGGCTGGAACCCATGGAGCAGGAGATGCAGGAAGGGTTCCAGCCCATCCACTCCCCTTAGAGCTCCTCCAGCCCCTCCCAGCACACCCAAAGTGTGTAGGTGTCTACTTGTGAGTTACTGGAACAGCTGCCCAGAGAGGGGGTGGGTGCCCCGTCCCTGGGGGTGTTCAAGGCCAGGTTGGATGGGGCCCTGGGCAACCTTGTGTAGCTCCAGGCCTGGAGGTTGGTGGCCCTGCCTGTGGCAGGGGGGTTGGAGCTGTGTGATCCTTGGGGTCCCTTCCAACTCAGACCATTCTATGATTCTATGAATATCAGAGGCCCTTTGGGGAAGGGGTAGAAACCAGATGCTTTTTCTTCTTGAGCTCAACCCTCTTTGTGATCTGCCCAGAGCAGATTGCATGCTCCTGAGAGGAGACACCTCCTTTCTCTTGCTGCTTTACGTGTCTGTGGATGTAAAGGCTTCACTGCTGATCCTCTGGGTGCTGGCATCGATGGAGGTGAGCCAAGTTCTACAGCTCATCACGGGCTGGTGGTGGTTAAACACCAAGCCTGGTCACTGCAGATGCCAGAAGAAGTCCCTGCTGCCCTGGGCTGGGCTTCACAGCAGGAGTTTGAGAGGAATTAGGTCTGGGCTTACCCCGTTGTGACCTTGGCTGTGCCTGCCTGGGTCTGTGCAGGGCTGTTAGTGCAGACCAAGCTCTTTGTGCTTGTGATCACCTTAAGCCATGGATTCTCCTTTGGCACCTTCACATGAACGTGATGCCCAGCAACACATCTTGTCATTACTGAAAAGAGTCACTTTCTTTTTAAAATACTTCAGGTTTTTGGGGGCTGCCCAGCAGGAATTGGTAAAATATCTGGAAAGCAGCAAAATATCCTACCACCATAGAGTCTGCTCCTCTGGGAAGTGCCTTGCTTCCCTTCCTCTTTCCCAGGATGGTGCAGGGAGGTGTCGAGGCTCTTGGAGAAGCCCATCTGAGCAGCAAGTCATGTCAGAGGTGCCTCAGGCTCTTCTGGCTTTGGGTGCAGGGTGGTGATAAATGTGGCTGCTGCGCCTGCCTGGGTGCTGGTGGATAGGGGCAGGGGTGCAAGCTGGCTCTGGCTCTGCCTCCTGCTCTCAGGAGCATCGCTGGAGCATCCTCTGGGTATCAGTGAGGGCTCAGCAACGGGGCTCTTAACATGTCAGTGGAGCTGAACCTCCAATGCCTGGCTGATTGTGAATCCATCTTCATCAGCCACACGTGCATCCCAGTCTTCTCTCTAAAAGAAGAGCCGATGAAAGAGGCAGGAACACAGTCTCAGTGGGGAAGAGGCTTTTAGAGGGGGAAAAACTGTTTGAAAAATAGCAAAGAGAGAGGAGGGGAAAGAAGTCTGCTGGGAAGGGAACAGAACTGCTCTGCTTCCTTGGAGGTCTGGGAAATACATTATGCAGAGCTCTGAACAATGTTTGCCAGCAGCAAGTCTGCTCAGATGTGTCCATGGGGGTTTCCTTAGGGCTTTTTTTCCTTTTCTTTTTTTTTTTTTTAATAGCCAAACTCTTTCTTTCCTGGGGCCCAGGGTGGTCACTGAGTTTGTGGTAGGAACTCATTTGTTCTTATGCTAACGATGTGCTCTGTGTGGGGAAAAGGTCAGCATGGTGTGGTCCAGCATGATGCCTGGGAGAGGTGCAGGTTTGACCAGGGAAGGGCTTGGCTGAGCTTACTGGTGCAGCCTTGGGCTGGTATTTTCAGATCAGCCAGAGCTGACCTGATCTCTCTGGGGCTGGATGTGCCTCCCAGGGTGCCCTCGGCACTGGAGCCCATCAGGGATGGTCTTGCAGGGTGGGGACACTGCCTGGTGACTACCAAGGAGCAGGATCTGCCCCTTCCCCTGTGCACTTGAGTGACTCTTGAGAAGTTTGCAGGTCCTGTGGGGGGTTTGTGGTAGTCTCTGAGCCCTTTGTAGGGCCTGAGAAGGCCATGGTGGTGTTTGGTGTGAGCGTGTTGGCAGTAGGTCTCTCTTGGCCATGTTTTCCCCAAGCCCTCTGCTCTGCTCTGTGCTCCCCCATGCAGGGCACCTGGGATTTTTAAGTCACTGTCCCATTTATTTTGCTATCTTCCCTGTTGCCATGGACCTCACTTTTGGCCCCAGCTCTGCTGCAGAAGCCTGTGGCCCCTCTGAAAAGTGTCTTCACCTCCCTGCCCCAGTCCCACCAACCATGAGTAGGGTTGGGTCCTGCAGCACTGGAGGATGCACAAGCAGCAGGGGGGGGGGGTCCTGTGCTTTTGGGGCTCCAGCATTGGCCTTCTGCCCCCTTCCCTGCATGTTTTCAGCGAGGGCTCATTTCCAACAGGGTCCTTAATGCACCCAAAGGGGCTCCTTTACCCTGCCCCCCCCCAGGACCTCCAGGTTTCCTTTCTCAGGGCAACGTTTGCTCAACTGCCCTGCGTGGCTGTGTGTCCCTGTCACCTCCAAAGCCACCGAGGGGGACTGACAGCAAGAGGAGGTGTCCCAAGGAGGGCTTTCCTCTGGCCTGGGAACCCCCAGCAGTACAAACACCTTCAGGGAGGAGTGAGGAAGAGTGATGGCCAAGCACCCACATCACCATGTGCAGCTGGAGCGCAGCCCCCGGCCACGGAGCAGCCAGGCTCCAGAGGTCACATCCACACTGCCAGTGGGAGCCTTTGGCAGGGAGGGATTCCCCAAGGGGCTGATCACTGAGGTTACACAATCTCTGCAGCTTCTCTCTGCTGAGACTTTTGTCATAGAGACTTTTCCCCTCTGGAGCAGCAGCCTCTCTCCTGCTCTTCCCCCAGAGCCTGAGCAGAACCTTGTTTAGTGGCAGCTGATGGGTGTGAGATGCAGTCCTGGCTCGGGTGTGACAGCGGGTGGGTGCTCACACAGGAGGCAGTGTGAGTAAGAATAATCACCCATGGCCATCTCCACCTCGTGCCATCCCTGGATGGTGGGTGACAGTGGGTGACGCTCAAGGAGGTTTCTCCCCATGGTCTCTCCCCAGCTTGATTTCTACATCGGAGGCCCCACAGCCAGCATTGCTCTCATCCCACCTTCACCAAGGACACATGTAGCTTTGGCCAAGTTCCTGCAGTGCTCTGTGGCTGAGCATCTGTGTGGAGATAAAAACCCTCTCCCACTTCACAGGGCTTGGAAAGGGAGATGTTTTAAACATTTGCCTGCCACCCGCCTCGGAGCCAGTCACGCACTGTGATGCTTTTAAGACACTCTCTCTATTTTTCCCATTGGAAAGGGGTTGCAGCAGCCTCCCTGTCAGAGTGTGAATCCCCTTTTATCCCTTGTATTTTCCAGGCTCCGACCGCTCGACATCGAGTTCATGAAACGCCTGAGCAAAGTGGTCAACATCGTCCCCGTGATCGCCAAAGCCGACACGTTAACGCTGGAGGAGAGGGACTATTTCAAACAAAGGGTAAGGAGCTGGTGGTTCTCTGGGCTCCTATCTGTCTCCCATCCCCTCCTGCCCCTCTCCCCCTTCCTCACTCCCCCTGGCAGGGCTGGGAAGGCGAGTTGCCTGGCCAGGAGCCCGGCGCATTCCTCCGGCTGCAGCTCTGAGCGATCCCATGTGGCCGGAGGAAAGGCCTGTGCTCCAAGCAGTTCCTTGTGTTTCTCTTGGATCTCTGTCAGCTCAGGATGAGTTTCGAGCTCTGAGGCTCGAGGTTTGTTTCTCCTGCCTCCTTTGTTGTTGCTGGTGGTGTTTGCAGGCTGGTTTCTGTTATTTTGGGAGGTAGATGGTAGTGCACATAGAGGCTGGCAAACCCTCCCTGCACAGCGGTGTGCACAGATATTTGGGGGGGGGGGGTGTGGAATGAAGTGTGGGTTTGCTGAGCTCAGCTGGGCAAGATTTATTGGGGAAGCAAGGCATGAAATTCCCTTGGTTGTGGGGAGCTGAAGGGGGGCTGGCTGAACCCACAGCCTGATGTGGGCTTTCCTCTCTGCACACACCCGGTGCTGCTGACAGGGGGAGGTTCCCCACATCGGGGTTCAGCAGGGGGGGCTGGAAAGCTCTTTGTGTAGCTGATGGATGTGGCTACAGGTGTGATGGCCTCAGTGTCCTCTGCACAAGTAAGGAAGCCACCAAGGTGGCTGATCCATGAACCTGAACTGCAGGGAAGTGAAGGGAAAGGGGGTCCCACCCAAGGGCAGGTTTAGGGGGGCCGCCTTCACTGGTTATGGAGAGGGCAGCATGTTAGCTGGGGGTTGCCCACTGCCTCCCTGCAGAAGAGGATGAGCCACCCCTTCCATGCCAGTGTCTGCCCAGTGCTTGATGAGCAGGATTGGGTGCTGAAATACCCAGCCTGGTCTTGGGGCTGAATCCAGAGTCTGCAGGTCATTCCCTTTGCAGAGAGATGGAGGGTGGCTGGAAACGGAGCCAGGAGGTAGCCCAGGTAGCCCAGGCTGGGCTTGGCTGGCCTGACAGCCCGTTTGCTTGGAGATCTGTGAGGAGCCTGGTGCAGGAGGATGGTGGGGGCAGTCTGCAGTGCCCCATCTGCTCTCTGCAGTGGCTCTGGCAGACTGCTGGCTCTGTTTGGAAGTTCCCAGTGGATGGATCTGTGTGGCTGTGGCACTGGGACTAGAGAGTCAGTCTGGGATCTAAAATGTCACCTGGGAGCTTTCAGCTGCTGCTTTATCCATGTGCAGTGAAAGGCCTCCTGGCTCCCCTGCCCTGCACTGCCTGGTGTGCAGGATGAGCTCACCCTTATCTCCAGTTACATCCCTGATTGGAACCAGACCCCAAAATCCTTCCAGATGGAGGGAGAACGTGTAGTAGCTACGTGGTGTGTTTGCAGTGCCCCTTTGCAAGGGGCTCACCCTCCTTACACTCACCACTCCAAGCCTCCCAGAGAGGGCAGGTAACCAGTCCAGCTGGGCACAGACTGGGATCTTTTCCCACTCCAGCGTGCCTGTGTGCCTGTTTCCAGAACACAGAGCCCTGTCTGTGCCTGGGGGTGTAGCTGCATTAAGGGGGTGATAGGTTTTTGGGGTTTGGGTGGGCAGGTGATGCTGAAGCACCAGCCTGGCTGCAGGCTGCCTGGGTTGGTGCCAGCGCTGCACTCAGTGACTTGAGAGGGCTCCTGGGCCTGGCAGAGTTGGCTTTGTTGGGTTGTTCCCCTAAAACTCATGTGGGGGATTTGGCTGGGGGGGTGGGATGCTGCTGGGGGGTTCCCTGGGCTGGATCCACTTCCCTTGGCAGCCTGCAATGCAGGGCTGATGCAGGGGAGTCCGTGGCTGTAGGAAGCAATGGGAGCAGGCACGCAGGCTGGGTTTGGGCTTGCAGCTCTGGTGGAGGCAGCTGGTCCTCTGTGTTCCCCATGAGCTGAGGCTCCACCTGGGAATCAGATCTCAGCATCTCCTCCCCTTGCACAGGGGCTGTATCCTTAGAGGCTGCTCTTCCAAGCTGCCTGCCTCCCTGTGCCCTCAAGGCAGGTACTGCTGCAACCCCTTTTCCAAGGAGCATGAGCAGACATCAAAAAGCACCTGGTTATATGCCTGGCCAGCTATGTTCCCCATTGTTTGGTGCAGCCTGTATTGTCTTACTGTCTTTTCCAAGCCCAAAGCAACCCCCAGCTCATATAACTTCATCTCACTCAGCCTGAACCGTGTCTTGGCAGCAGGTTCTTGGAGAGACTCCAAGGCAAGTGCTTGGTAGGTGGGTAGAAGTTAAATACAGGACCCTCTCCCCACGGTGGGCAGTGCTTAGGATGGAGAGGGAAGATGCTGCTGTTGGGTGTTGTTCATGAGAACCTTGTGGGTTGGTTGGGAGCTGCCACCGTGGTGGGAGAGCAGCTGTAAGTTCCTCAGTCCATGTGTCCTTCACCTGCTCCTCTGCTCTTCTCCCCCAGATCATGGCTGATCTTCTTGCCAATGGGATCGACGTGTATCCTCAGAAGGAGTTTGATGAAGACTCTGAGGACCGGCTAGTGAATGAGAAATTCAGGGTTAGTGTGTGGTTGGATGTGTTTGGATGGGCCCTGTGGTTTGGGGGTGCTGGTGGTGGCCTGGGGGGTCTCTTGCAGAGTGCCCCTGTTTTCTTTCCAACGCTGCTGCCCAGGTGGGTCTGCCCAGGACCAAGGGTTCTACCAGAGGTCAGAGTGGGGATGGAAGGAGGGTGAGGAAGGTATCTGGGGAAGGTGTCCTCTGTTCCTCCTCAAAGTGCCCTCAGAGGGCAGGGAGTCCTGTAGGGGCAGGAGAGGGGGTGCTGGGGCTGCCCAGCCCTGGCAAGGGCAGCAGCCTTCCCAGCACCCAGAGGCGATTCACCTGGAGGCTGCTCTGCTCTCCTGGCTCTCAGTTCCCTGCCCTAGGAGGTAGCTGATGGTTTTTTGACTCAAAAGAGTGGATTGGGCAAATTCAAGGAAGAAAAATGTCTTTTAGGGACTCTTGAGTATGAAGACACCACCTTGGGTCGCTGAGCCACAGGTTGACAGATGCTGGGGACAATTCCCAGGGAAGCATCATGATACCTTTGCCCTGCCAGTAGGATGCTGGGCTAAACTGATTTTTGGGCTGGTTTTAGACTGGTTTTGGGCTGGGCACATGTGCAAGTGATGCTGCTGGCTGGGTTCTGGGCTGCCTGTGGTCTTTGGCAGGCAATGCTGGTCAGGAGCATCAGGGACAGACCAGCTCATCCCATGAAACTCTTCTGCAGACAGCTTGACATGGGGCTTTGCTCACCAGCCAGGTTTCCTTACTGGTTTTCAGGAGGAAAATGTAACCTTGTTCTTCTGTTTCCTCAGGAAATGATCCCATTTGCAGTGGTGGGCAGTGACCAGGAGTACCAGGTTAATGGAAGAAGAATCCTTGGCAGAAAGACCAAGTGGGGCACCATTGAAGGTACCTTGTCCTTGTTTCCTGCCCTGAGAGGTGATGAGGCCCAAAACCAGCAGCAGAAGTCAAGGTCTATATAGTGCTGCCTTCCAAAGAAAATCAGTTCCCTGGTGTTTAGGGACTGGTGATACCTTCCCAGTGCTCCTGCACTGAGTTCCTGGGCCTCTGTGGGTGCCTTTGTGGGATCTCTTCCCTTTTCATCCCACTGGCATCTCCCTTTTTCTCTCCCCCATTTCCAAGCAGGGTTTGAAGGCTGGATAAAAGCTCCTGGCCTCAGCACATGGACTTGTTTCCACATCCCTGGTTTCTGGCAGCCAACTGATACACCCCAGTGCCACCCCTCTTCCCTTCCTCCCCTTCATTTCCTAGGGTTCTCTTATTTAGGAGTCTTTTTAAGAGGAATCCTGTGTTGAAGGATGGCTTAACAAAGGAAGATGCCAGGAAAAATCAGTGTATTTTAAAGCTCTGCTGCCCTCTTGTGCTCCATCCCTGGAAGCTCTGGGTTTCATGGGATTCATGAAACCACTCACCTTCCCATGTGGCATCTGCCTTCAGCACAGGGAGACCCCAGGACCCAGCCACAGCCACGGGCTGCCTCTGCAGAGCAGGGTTATTTGTTGTCCTGCTATTTCTGCATCCTGTACAAGCCTGTTTGGGTTTAAAAAGGTCAAAAAAGAGATTTGGTCCTCTAAATTCCAATGCCTGGTGAAGTGCAAGCTGTCAGACTAACTGTTGTGGAGAAACACTCTTTGATTTTGCCCTCTTGCCAGTGCTCCTCCTCGCTCTGAGCTCTGATCAGCCAGCAATACCCCTTGTCAGCAGGAGGTTGCACCCTTCCACAGCACCAGCAACCTGGGCAGCAACCAGCAACATGCCTGGGAAGCCATGGGATGCTCGTGGTGCAGCTATAGATGAAGCAGTGCTGTGGAGCTGTGCTTGCTGCAGAGCTCACCCTGTCCCTTTTCCTGCCTTGTTGGGGCTGTTTGAGCTTGAAGGGGAAGTTGCAGCAAATGCTGCTGCTGGGAGCAACTTCATTTGATGGGACAGGGTTGGAAGGGACTGGGAACACTCCATCAGACCTCACTGAGCTGAGGGAGGTGTTGGGTCCCAGCAAAGAGGGTTCCTGAGCTCTGCACCCTCTTACCCCAGGGGTAAGGTCCCACCTCAGCCCTCTGCATGCTGGTGAGTCCCCATAGGTCCCTCTGTACCCCCAGTGGTTGCCATCCTCAAGCTGTGTGTGCCTGCTGATGGGTTTCTCTCTCTCCCTACCAGTGGAGAACACGACACACTGTGAGTTCGCCTACCTGCGGGACCTCCTCATCAGGTCAGTGGGACTGTGCCCTGTCCCTGGAGCCTTCAGTCACCAGGTGGCATCCAAAGAAAGGGCAGACCCCAGCCCAGCTTGAAGCAGCTGCTGCTTCAATCTGCTCATCCATCCCTCCATCCATCCATCCCTCCATCCATCCCTCCATCCATCCATCCATCCCCTCCCTCCATCCCCTCCCTCCATCCCCTCCCTCCATCCCCTCCCTCCATCCCCTCCCTCCATCCATCCATCCATCCATCCATCCATCCCCTCCATCCATCCCCTCCCTCCATCCATCCCTCCATCTATCCCCTCCTCCCAGCCTGGGGCAAGGCTGCAGCCCCTCAGCTGGGACGTGGGTTTGGGGGGGTTTTCTCCCTGATGGTGCTGAGTTAAGGGAGGAGAGGAGTGCAGGATGGGTCAGGACAGACTCTGAGAGTGCTGGTGGTGTGCACCAGCTCACCTGTGAGCAGCTGGGAAGCCTTTGAGCCTCAGTAACTCCTCACCAGGCCCAAATCCTACCTCCAGCCCCAAAGCATCACCCTCCTGCATCCCAGCAAGGTGCCACTGGGAGGGCTGGGTGGTCATCGGTCCCTTATGAATGGGGGATGTCCCTGCTGCTGGGGAGCAGGAGGCTGGAGGGGACACCAGACTCCTAAATTTGGCTGCAGGATAACCACTGCACACATGAGCTTGCTGCAGGGGGCTGCAAACCCGATGACAGGACATTTGGCTTGGGGAGATGTTAGAAATCAGAGGTTGAGGGGTACAAGGGTGGGGGTGGCAGAGGTTGGGCCACCCCAACCTGTGCCCAACGAAGGTGCAATTGTCCCCATCTCCCTTTCCCACAGGACACACATGCAGAACATAAAGGATATCACCAGCAACATCCACTTTGAAGCCTACAGGGTCAAGAGGCTGAACGAGGGCCAGAGCTCGCTCTCCAACGGTGTGACCGACAAAGAGCTGGTGGCTAACGAAATGTAACCGTCTCGCTCCGTAGCCAGGACCTTGCTCCCTCACACCCGCTATTTCTCCCCTCTTCCCCTTTTATTTTTATATAAATCCTCTGCCACTGTCCCTCTTCCCAGCCCCCCAAACCCCCCCCTGCCAATGTTAACTGACCAAATAACCAGGCGCCGTCTCTGTGGCGCGGAGCGGGGTGACCGCTCGGCCTCCCCCTGCTTTGTGGCACGGGTTTTCTTCTCAGCCCCCAGCCCAGCATCACTGGGCTGGGGATTGTCTCCCTGAGGAGGTCAAGCTCTTGCTGGCCCCCCAGTGCTGGCCCAGCAGCTGAGCTTGGGGGAGCAGATCCATGGGGGGCCCCCAGAGCCCTGCCTACCCCTCCGTGCAGAGGCTTCTCTCCGTCCGTGGAAGGCAAAGGGTCTCTGTAGCCTTCAGAAGCAAGGTGTGGTGGTGTGAAGAGAGCAAGACGGTGCCATCCTTGTCTCCTGCCACCTCCTCTGAGCCCTCTGCGACCCCCAACCCATCCCTCTACCCTGCCTACATGCAATAAACTGGGAGTGTTTAGGTGTCACCTCTCCTGTCACCGACCCCCGGCCAGGCAGAGCGGCTGCTTTGGGAGAAGTGCCTTTTCAGACTGTTACCTTGCAATAGTGTGGGAGAGGGGAGGGGAGGGCTCACCTTGTCTGTCTTTGCAGCCTGCAAAAGGCCTGTGACACTTCACAGAGACTCCTTCTCCCTCTCCCACAGACCATAGACGTGGCTGATGTCCTGGGAACATTTGTCTATTTATTTTTCACTCGGTTGGTTGGGTTTTTTTCCCCTGCTGAAGGCTCAGAGTGTGTCTGAAGGGCTGAGCAGGACGTCTCTGCAAAGCCATGGTGGGAGGTGGAGGGTTGTCTTCTCCAACCCTTGTGATTCTTGGGCTTTTCCCTACGTCAGAGGAGGCTGTTGGGTATTTTTGAATGATTTTTGTATTCTTTGGCTCCCTGGTGTGCCATGTGTACGTGTAGCACGCTCCTCTCTTTTGCTACCCCTTGGGAACGTGTGGACCGAGCCTCACAGCCATGGGGAGGGTTTGTGGGTGCTCTGCCACATGCCCCCTCCCCACCATCCTCCCCCCACCACCTCTTTTCAATGAGTCTCCAGTAAATAAGCCCCCACAAGGGGGTGGGTTCGGTACCCCCGTGACACCGGGCAGAGCTCTGCCCCCCGCCCCAGCTCCACTTGTCTTTCTCATGTCTGCTCCATCAGTCCTGTATCCCAAGGGATAAAACTGCCAATCACCCTTTTTTTTTTTGGAAGGGGGGGGATGCCCATATTAAAAGGACAGCGTGTCCCATCCCCTAGCACTGGAAGGTGCCTGCAGAGCCCACCCTGTGGTGTCCAAGGGGTGGGGTGGGGGGGCAAAGCCACCTCCTTCAGCACAGTGACTGGGTGGATGGAGGAGGATGCTCTCAGCTTGGTGGGGATGCCCAGGAGGGTTTGCAGCAGCCCCCCCACACTGCTGTGTGTGTCCCCCAGCAGCCAAAGGGGTGTGTGTGAGGGGTTGGTGCATCCTAAGGAGAATCCACTTCCCCCCTTAACTCATACCCCCCCCCTCTGCAACAGCATGACAGCTGTTTTGGGGGGGGGACACACACCCAACTATCTCCTTGCTGACTTGCTATATTTTAGCAAAAACAAAGCCAAAAAAAAGTGTATTAACTGAAAAAAATGTATCTATTTCAAGTGTTTAAAGAAAAACTCTGAAAGAGGAGAAGGATCTCATGCAGGAGGCACTTCTGCCAACATCATCTTCAACTTGCTTTTCCTCCCCTCTGGTCAGTAGCTCAAGCTGGGCCAAGCAAGACACCCCACTTTCTCCTTTGTAACCTGACTGTGTTTTTGGAAGACAAACCAATAATAATACAATTTTAAAAAAACCACCCCAAAACCCACCAAAAAACCCTTCACCCAGACGTATTAAAACGGCCTTTTGGGGGTTATAAGCATTATGACAAATTTAGTCCATTTTTGTATAAATAATAGTGTTTAATATGTATTTCCCAAAATAAATGTTTCAAATGCAAACAGAAGGAGGCTTGTTTGGAGATGTCTTTGGGGTCTTTGGGGACCCTGTGGTGGGGGAGTCCAGCTCTGGAGCTGCTGCTGCCCTCTGCTCACTGTGGGGTGAATGTTTTCTTCATTCCAAAGCCCCATAACTCTTCCTACCTCAGGCAGCTGCTCTGGGTGCTCTACACCATGACTTGAGTCTCCACACAGTGTTCTACACCGGAGCTGCTGGTGCTGAGCACCCTGGGGACCAAGCCAGGGCAGCCTCCGTGTCCTCAAGCATCCTGAGCAAGGCAGGTGGGTCCTCTCCATCTGCTGTCATGGTGAAGCTCTTTCCACTGTGGTTGCTGGTGTTTTTATTAAGTGGGGTTGCACCTTTTAATGCTGGACATAAATGGGGCTTTGGCTTCACAGGCAGATGGTCTTCAAACCCTTTTGCCACTGCAGGGTTGGCCTCAGGAGGTTCTTGGAAGTTGATCTTGGAAGATGCTCTTGCTTTGAGGACTTGTCTTCCTGAAAAAATCAGGTCTCTTCTCCCAAGACACACCCAGGCTGGAGGTTTAATCTCTGTTTTACATGTCTCTCATTATTTTCCCCCCTCCAAGACAGTTGAATTCATCTGGACATGGTCCTGGGCAACCAGCTGTAGGTGACCCTGCTCGAGCAGGGGGTTGGATGAGATGATCTCCAGAGCTCCCAAGCTCAGCCCCTCTGGGCTTCTGCGGTTCTGGGGCTGTAAGAACAAACCCAGCAGGACAGCAGTGGGGTTGGGTTGGGATCCTATGGGTGTGTGGAGTACAGGACAAGCTTATGGATATTTTTCTTCTGCTTTTCTGCTGGCACTGGGGTTTTAAAGCAGTGAGTCAGTGCTTCTTGTTCAGCATCCAGGGAGGTGTGCAGCAAAGCTTCCTGATGAGCCTGCACTGATGAACCCATCTCTAGCAGTAACCTTTTCTTGGTGCTATCCTGCAGGTCTCTTGGTGCTTTAGCTCAGATGCTCCTCACCCCCACACGGGTCTTCTCTGTTTGGGAGAATCTCAGAATCCCAGAATGTTGGGAGTTGGAAGGGACCTTGAAAGCTCATCCACTCCAACCCTCCTGCCAGAGCAGGAGCACCCAGACTAAATCCCACAGGGACACATCCAGGAGGGTCTGAATGTCTCCAGAGGAGACTCCACAGCCTCTCTGGGCAGCCTGGCCCAGGGCTCTGCCACCCTCACAGAAGAAAAGGTTTCTCCTTCTATTCACGTGGAACTTCCTCTGCTCCAGCTGCACCCACTGCCCCTTATCCTATAGCTGCCATCCCTGAGCAGAGCCTGGCTCCAGCCTCCTGACTCACCCTTTACATATTAATAGACATTAATAATGTCACCCCTCAGTCTCCTCCAGGCCCAGCTCCCTCAGCCTGTCCTCATAAGGAAGGGGTTCCACTCCCTCCATCACCTTGGTGGCCCTGTGCTGGGCTCTTCCAAGGAGTTCTGTGTCCTTGAGCTGAGGGGCCCAGAACTGGACACAACATTCCAGGTGTGGTCTCACCAGGGCAGAGCAGAGGGAGTGAGAAGGGGTGAGATCAAAGTGTCCCCACTATGGTAACAGGAGCAAGACCCAGAGCAAAAGGTCTTCAGGGGGAAAAACAATCAACACGTAGTAATTACAAACATGGCCCATGGGCTTTGCTTCTGGACACACCTGCAGCAGCTTCTCCCTGTACAGGGTTTTTCTCTGGTGCTGGTGTCTGGTTTTGGTGGTTGTCCCAGCCCCAGTGTGTGCCTGTGCCCATGGAGAGCGATGGGGCAGAGGATGCTCTGGGGTTCTCCAGGCAGATGCTCTCCTGGTGGCAGATTGAGAAGCAGTTTGTGGCTGGGGTGGGGGGAAGACAGGCCAAATTCCCAAGCTCAGCAATAAGGGCAGCTTTGGTTCAGCCCAGAGGGTTGGAGGTCTGTTGGTGGGAATGGGGCTGGGAATGGCTTCCAGATGTTCTGAAGCTCAGGAAGAGGTTGGGGTTGGAGGAGGGAGGGCAGCACCACCAGATGTTCTGATGAAGCAGGAGTTTGTGTGGTGCTCTGGGAGAATCCCAGCTGGGGGAAGGGTTTGCTGTTGCAAAATCCCCCCCACTCCTCCCCCAGAGCCTTGGCTGAAGGGTGGGAGCAACCTGGGTGGGTTGGGAAACCGTCTCCATCCAGCCTGGGCAGGGTTTGGGCAGAGGAGGCAGCCCACCCCCCTGTCTTGAAGGGAAATGCCCTGAACATGCTGCAGCTGATGGACAGGGCTGGGCACTAATGGCTGATGAGTGGCCTGGCTTTAACAAACGAGGGAAATGAAGATGAGTGAGAGTTTAATTACCCATCTGAGCAGAGCTTTCCACAGCAGAGACCAGCGCTCACTCCCCTTGGCCTGGCTGTGGGAAGGAGATGGGGAACCCCTCCAGCACAGCCAGGCTCTCAGAGTGCTGGTGGTGATGGAGGAGATGGCTGCTTGGCCAGGCTGGGCTGGAGGTGGGTCCTGGTTCCACCTGTCCCAGAGAGTCTCACCATCCATAGAGGATGACTATAAATAATCAGAATAAAAGGGAGTATAAATAATTAAAGCAGCTCATAGCAAGTAGTTCCTGAAACGTCTGCCTGATTTAAAAACTAATTACTTGGAGGGTAATCACCACCAGAAGTGCATGTATTTACCCACAGTGCTGCTCTTCCCTCCTCTTCCTTTCATTCCCCCTCTCCTGATTGCTATCCCCAGCATCAGCCCCCAGACTTATCACTCATCCACAGCACATAATAAACTGTGTTGGACTCGTCCATCTCCCTGATTAATAATGTCATTGGAGACCTGTTCAGGGAGGAATAAATCCTGGCTGGGTAAGAGGCCAGGTGCCAGCAGGAGGGGATGCTGTGGCTGCACGGTACCCACAGACCCTGAGCTCCTAGAGCTGGGAGTCTGCTCTGCCCCAAAGGATCACCTCCTGCTTCAGGGATGGTCCCTTGGGATGAGCCTGTGCTCCCCAAAAATTGAGGCATCACCAAGTCACCACAAGCCTGGGGTACCTGAGGGGGATGTGTCATCACCTGCTCAATATGAGCTGCTGTGAAGAGGCACTTTGGGATCATCACTCACACACCAGCCCGAGCTGTGCATCAGAACCTGGATTCGGTGACGTGGGACCTGTCCTCATGGGAACCATCTCCTTTTGATGTGCTACAGCAGGCACAGGCAGAGCCAGAGATCTCAAGCTTTAATTACTGTGAAGCTGCTGCACTGCAGCTGAAAGCTGGGGGGGGGGAGGTTGATCATCTTTGCCATCTAGCAGAAAGGAGCATTTATCCCTCCATCTCCACCCCTGTGCCACCTCCATCACACAGGGTGCTGGCCCCAGCCAGCCTGTGCCTCCTCAAATCACAGCAGAAACTTCGCTTCCCTGCCTGCAGCAAGCTGAAGCTTGTAACTCTGTGCCTAAACTCTATTTAGGTTGGGTTCTGCTGGCTGAGCCTGTGTCTGGTCCTATAGAAATCAATAAATAACCCCCCCCATCAGCCTGATTTAGGAGCAGTATTGCATTGCATGGCTTCATTTAGGAAAACAGAGTGATTTCTTCCTACCTTATGGAAATCAGGAGCCTTCCCCCCACAGCCCATGATATTTTCTCATTACCATTACCCAGCTAAGCTAAAAACCTGCCATTCCCTAAGTCACACTTCCTTCAAAGGCACATTACCAGCTTCCCAGGGACTCCACAAGTTTCCTGAAGCTTTAAGACATACCTCATAGCTTGCACTAATGTACCAAAGTCCCTCTTCTTATTCCTACTGAACCCATCTTTTCCACAAGGTTCCCTCCCCTGAGCTATGCCCATCAGGAATAACCATGCAAGGATGGCACTGGGTGCCCAGCCCTGCCCAGGGGCTGGTGGTGGTGGGTCCCAGCATCCTGACCAAGCCCTCACAATCAGTAGGACACCACAACACCTCGGTTGTAACAGCCAGCCCAGCACTAATGAATCCATACACCAAGCCAGAGCCTCTTAGAGGGGTTCCCAGCAGCTAAATTTATTGCAGAGGGTGGGGTGTGTGTGATGTGGTGGAGGTTTAGATCAGGCAGAAGGAGAGCAGCATTAGGTCACTCTTTATCAAGAAGGTAAATAGAGGGAATATTCCACTGGAAAACAGAAGAGAGGCAATTGCTGTGTAAAGGAGTTTGTAGTTTTGCCCTCAGGGCTCAGCCCACTGGGGAAACAAATCACCATGGGGCTCCCAGGGTGTGTGGGCTGGCTGCTGGCTGCACCTCCTGCAAGGAGGAGATGAGGCTCACAGAGATTTACAGGGGCTACATGGGTCCAATGGGGGGGGACCCCACTGCTCCTAAGGTGCAAGAGCCCAGCACACCATCCCCAGCACCCCTGAGAAGAAGCTGGGGGTCACCTCCCTCTGCTATAGCAGCTGTGGGGGGGTGATGAGGTTTATCCCAAGCTGCCCCTGCAGAAACCTCCTTGCTCCTTGTCCTTGGCCACTGGGATCCCTCAGGTCAGAGGGGTGCAGGGTGGCAGATGGAACTGGGAGGGGGCTCTCACAGTGTGGACAGCAGGTGGGAATAATTTCTCTGTGACTGGAGCCCTGGGTGAGAGCAGGAAGACCCATTTCAAGGAAGGAGCCATAAGAAAGCTCATGCCTTTTGTCCTTTATCCACCCTGCTGGGGCATCTCTGAAGAACCACATAAGGCAAAACATTCCCTTTTTGTGGTTTTTTGGTGCTGGAGACAACCCCCAGTGACAGTGTGAGCCAGAGGGACTGGGATACAGGGGGATGGATGACAGGGATACAGGGGGATGGATGACAGGGATACAGGGGGATGGATGACTGTGTGTGAGCTCCCTGTCATGAAGAGCCACCAGGACCCAGGCTTAGCAGTTATTTTAATCCATGCACCAGTCTTAAAGGTGGCTTGTTGGGGGGGTGATTTAATTTATTAATTTCTTTGGCAAGTCACAGCTGAAAACTCTTGCTGGCAATGTTCACAGAGCCTGTTGTCTGGGAGGGGGGTAAAGTAAAAATTGTATTTAAAAATCTTAAATATTTTAAGAAGAACAGCTTTGCAAGGGGACAATGACAGGGCAACAGAAAGAGCCTCAGTCCCTCTGCACATCCACACCACATCATACCACACCAGCCCTAGGCTTGACTTGCTGAGGAGCACTGCCACCAGCGGTCCCCCCTTCCCTGCCCTTCTCCTCTGCTGCCACCAGCCCTGGAAGAAAGTCAGGGTTAAACCCATCTTCCTCAAGCCAAATTACACATTGAAGCCTCCACAGCCCTCTGGGGAGGATCAGGGCATTCTTCTCTAAATATCTGTCTGGATCTGTTTGATTTGCAGATGAAATTAAGGCTGGGAAGAAAGGGAAGGCTGTCTTTTCATGTGTGGGCTGTCCAGCTTTGCCTTGAATATCAAAGTGAGACGAGTTACAAAGCACTGACTCTCTGGGATTATCCAAGAAACCTTGTAGGTCCCAAGTGACAGCGGTTCCAGGATCAAAAGGTGGGGTACTTATGCAGAAAAGCCAGCATGGTCCTTAGATCAGCCCCAGAGAGGCACATCTTGGGTCAGTCTGAGGAGTTCAGGAGGTAGGTGAGGAACCAGGAGAGGCTCAGCTCTCACGTGGACTTTGGATTAAATATTAACTTGCTGCAGTGGGTTATGAGGATAAATATTTTCATTAATCATGTATGTGCTCATTACTGTGGTGAGAATGGACTGTGAGGGCTTCATCTGCATGAGCAGTTCCACACTAACCCCCCATGTTCTGCTCCCTGTACCCCAGCATCCCTTCTGCTTTCTTTCTGAGAGAACTTCCCCCCCCCCCCCCAAGTATTTTTATTGGTTTCACCATTTTATTGACTGAGCTTCAAAAACAGCAACTGAAAAGATTGAGGATGAGGATGAAGGGATGGGAGAAAACCCCATCTCCAGCCAATAAAACCAAGGACAGGCAGAGCAGGGGGATCTTTTTGGGATAGCCCATGAGGTGGGAGCCTGATCTGGGGTGGGAAAACAGCTCTTGCTGAAGGGATCTGCTGCCATGTCCCAGTGGGAACCACAGCCCCAGCACCTTGCAGGAGGTTTGAACTGGATTTTCTCACCAAGCACTGGGCTCAGCAGAACTGTGGGGCCTATTTATCTACCCAGATGAGAGACAGCACAGGATGGTGCCATACACCTGCATCATCATTACAGCCCATTGACATCCTTCATATTAAAACCACTTCACTGAAAAAGGCCTTTTCCATCACCTGTTTTGTTAAAAAATTGGAATTTTTCCTTCTTTCCTCTGATTTTATTGAACTTTTCAATCATTGTAACTTTTTTTCAGCTTTCCCCCCCTTCTGTTTCCAGTGGCTCCTCTCAATCATTTGGCTCTTTCCTTTTTATTCCAGCAATTTCTTTTTTAAAGACTTGAATAGAAGGAAGGGGGGGACTAGATTACAATTTATACTAGATCAGAAAGTGGATGCATGGCCCAGAGTCTAAAATCCCATCATTAGCAATATTTAATAAGGAACAGAATCACTGAGCCAGCTGAGATGTCTGTAAATGGCTTCTGAAGCTCTCCAGCATGGAAGTGAGCTTGTCTAGTGGAGGAGCAAGCCAAGTGATGGATGAGGAGACAAAGCATTTGGGAAGGAGTTTGAATGAGCATCTCTCAATAGATGGTGAGCACAGCTGCCTCCAAGGGACCTGTCCATGGGCAAAGGTGAGACCAGGGGTGGCACCTTGGAGGTGCCTTCTGCACCCAGACAGAAACCCCTCTCCTGCTGGTACATGTTATATCCCTCTGTTCTCCTTCTCCAGGGCTGGCTGCAAAGCCTTGTTCCCACTAGACAGAGGCACCAGGCCCGTTTTCAGGCCCATGGAGGAAAAGACGTGGGGCAGATGCTTAATGTTTCCTTTTCTGAGCACTTCTGTGGCCTGTCTGAGCAGATTTGGGGTCTTGCTGACCCCTGGAGCTGGGACACTTCCATTGCTTTGGAGTCCTGCCCCCTGACCCAAGCTCAGCTTGGCGTCTTTGCTCCTGCTGCTGGCACAGGCAGGCCTGGCCAGGCCCTGAGCACCTCTGGGTGCTGCAGCAAGCGCTGTACCTGCCCACATCTTCCAGCCCTCATGCAAGGGCCAGGGAACTGAAGGTGACCTGAGGAGCACTGGCACAATCACCTCACCTCCTGGGGCAAAACGAGCTTAATTGTAGAGCAGTAAGTGCTACCAGCTGCTGGGGCAGGTGCTCTGGTGAAACTCCCTGAGGGCTTAAAAGCAGCAGCTGTGGGGCTGAGGGCTGGTGCTGGGCAGTTTGCCCCCAGTTGGGATGTGTGGGGCTGACCTGACCCAGAGCTCTTGAGGTGGCTCTGTCCTGCTGGAGCTGCAATGCCTGGAGAAGCACATTCAGTGAGTTTTTAATCCTGCTTTAAGTATAAATGTCCCTTTTTGCACCCTGTCTGGCTTTCTCCCAAAGCCCAGGGCTGTGTGGGTACCTTGTTGCCCATGCTTTGGGTTTTTGGCTTTGATTATGCAAAGTGTGGGGTCTTTGGAGGGAAATTGGTGCTTGTTTTATATCTGTTGGAGTGTTTCTTGTGTATATCCTGAGCTCAGACTAAGGGTTATCCCTGAGAGATCCAGAGGGAACAAGGCTGAGCACTGGCTGCAAGGATGCCTGTATTTCATACTGATTAGGTTTTTTGCATCAGAATATTGGTGTGTAGACTGGTGCAGATGGATGGGAGAGTGCCTCAGCCCCTGGGAGCCCTTAGTGCTGGAATACTTTCTTAGGTGTGTTGTTAGAACTGGAGCTGAACCCATCAGCTCCGTGCCTGCCCTGAGCCAGTGTGGTGTGAGCCTGTTCCCTTTGCTTTGGGGCTCTGGTCCCTCTCTTCTCTGCCCTGCTCCAGGTTGGTCAAAACTGGGTAGTGGCCAGATTTTGCTCACTGAGTGAAGAGAAGGGGGTAGCTGTTGGTGGGGTCTGCAAACCCCCAGAGGTGACTGATTGCCTCAGACATAAGACTGGGCTTGAAAATCCTGTATTAATGGGATCCTGGGCTCCATCAGGAGAGGGGTGGCAGCAGGGACAGGGAGGGGATTGTCCCTCTCTGCTCTGCCCTGGGGAGGCCCCAGCTGGAGTCCTGTGTCCAGAGCTGGGGCCCCAATAGATGTGGGACTGTTGGAGAGGGGTCAGAGGAGCCACGGAGATGCTCAGAGGGCTGGAGCAGCTCCCCTATGGAGAGAGGCTGAGGGAGCTGGGCTGGGTCAGCCTGGAGAAGAGAAGGCTGTGGGGGGACCTCATTGCAGCCTTCCAGTCCCTGAAGGGAGCAGAGGAACAGGAGGGGAATCAGCTTGTTAAAGGGCAGAGACTGGCAGGACAAGGGGGCTGGAGTGAAGTTGGAGGAGGGAGCTGCAACAGCCTGTCAATATAGTCATTGTTATGTGTGTCTAGGGTCCAACTGCCTGTGATTAGAGCAGCTGTGCTTAAATTAAGCCTGCTAATTAGAGCCAAGTGTTAGGGCTGATGGGCCAGAGCAGTGCTTGGGCACTGCACAGCTCAGCACCCTCATAAAGTAAAAACATGGTTGAGCTTAAAACACAAGTGTTGCACTGGTGATCTAAACACACACACACACCCCCCTCCCTGCCAAACTCACCCCCCAGTCTCCCCAGAGAGCTTTGCCCATGGGCATGGCAGAGCAGTGATGGTCTCTGCATCCCTGGTGCAGGCAGGGCAGGTGGTCCCTATCCCTAAGGTGCAGGCAGAGGTGGTTGACCCCAGATGAGCCTCTGGGAGGATGAACACACCCATCCCTTCATCTCCTTTGCTTGTGAGGAGTAATCAAAGCACAGACCTTTGATTTCACACCCCAAGTAAATGCTCAAAAAAAAGAATCACTCCCTGAATATCGTGGGGAAAGGTATTCTGAGCCTTGGCTGCTTCGCCTGGGAAATGGTCTCTTCTGATTCAGCCTGTTCAAATCATCTTAACAGTTCTTAGTGAGAAAAAAAAAACCCCTCTGTATCCTCAAGGCAAGTATATTTGGGCAAAGCAATAAGAGAGACTTTAAGAGGTTTGGAGGTTACAGTGGGAAATAGCAGTTATTCCCAATAAGCAGTGTTAAATGAAGTGCTGCTGACAGTAGCCTGAGGCAGGTTCAAGAGTTTCAAGATTTGCAACTAAGAGATTAACCAAAATAGATGTCTTATTACGGGCAAGTTTGTATCTAAATCATTTAAAGTGCCTTTAGATGCTGTAATGTTTTTCCTCCTAAGTGCTCACAGTATATCTGCAGCTTTCCCCTGGCTTTGGGGAACGAGCAATGAAAGGGCACTTGATCTTGGCATGTTTAATACCCTCTGATGAAGGAATGAGGACCCAGTGGATCGGCAGGGTCCCTTTTGATGGAGGGGGCTGCTGTAGCGGTGCTCCTCTCTCACATGGAGGAGAGGTGGTGGTCCCAAGCCCTCCTGCCTGGTCCCCTCGGATGCTCTGTGGCCAGCTAAGGGCTCCAACCCAGGGCAGGTGCACTGAGGAGAGGGCTCTGCAAAGCTCTGGGGGTAAAACCCTCCTGAAAGAACAGCAGCTGCATAGCTGGGAGGTGGAACAGCTTGACCTTTCGTTTGCAAAGGCCGCAGGATGCTCAGGAGGACAAGTGCTGCCTTTAGAGATGTAAATGAAATGGGCCATCTCTGGGCACTGGGGAGCACAGAGCTCTAAAGATGACTGACACTTCTGTGGCATTTAGTAAGCCTGCAATTGCAAGTTGTTATCCACGTGAACAAGGAAAAACTTCTCAAAGTACCTTTGCAATTTATTTTTCATAAAGGGAAGAAGAGTCCCTCAGATCTTCATGGTGACCTGATGACACTGTGGCTTCCCTTGTCCAGCCAGTGTGTGAGAAGTCATTTCACAAGAAACATAAGGTGAATCACAGAATCCCAGGGGTTGGAAGGGACCTCTAGAGCTCATCGGGTCCAACCCCCTGCCAAAGCAGGGTCCCTAGGACAGGTCACACAGGTCGGTGTCCAGATGGGTCTGGAATATCTCCAGAGAAGGAGACTCCACACCCCCTGGGCAGCCTGTCCCAGGGCTCCCTCACCCTCACTGGGGAAAAGTTCTTCCCCATGTTGGTGTGGAACTCCCTGTGCTCCAACTTGCAGCCATTGCCCCTTGTCCTGTCCCCACAGACACTGAAAAGGGGCTGGCCATTTCCCCCTGCATCCCATACTGAAGATATTTATAAACGCTAATTAGGTCCCCCCTTAGTCTTCTCTCAAGGCTGAACAGCCCCAGCTCACTCAGCCTTTCTTCATACAGGAGATGCTCCAGGCCCTTAATCATCTTCATAGCCTTTCTCTGGACTCTCTCCAGGAGATCCCTGTCTTTTTTGAAGCTTAACTTTGATTTTATGTTGCCTGTTGCACAAGGTGATGGCAGCAACTTGCTGCAGCAGAGTGTGGCCTCAACCCCCTCCCAGTGCTGATGGTTTTATTGGGGCTGCTGATGAATGCTGAGGTGTCAGGTATGAGCTAGAGCACCTCTGAGCTGAGGGGTTAGTTTTTTCTTGTTGCTTGATAGGTGTGGGAGCTGCATCTCAGAGGCTCTGGGTGCTGCCAGCAGCCAGCTTTCCATCTCAGTAAAACAGAGGGATGTGGGATGTTGTGCTTGTCTGGGCTCTTCTGTGGTGCTTGTGATGGATACCTGGGTGACAGCTGGGCCACAGATCCTCTGGAGATGTGATGGGAGGCTCTGTGTAAGAGAGGATGAAGGAAACGAAGCTGAAATGTGTGACAAGTGCTCTGCTTGTGCAGGACTCTGCACCCTTACCAGTTTGAAGGGTCAGGTTGCTGCAGGCTGTCATCCTGCAGTGAAAGTACAGGCTCCAAGAGGTCGTGGTGACAGATGGGGAAACCCAGCTTTCCCAGCAGCTTTTAAGGATGTGCCATAATCACTGCAGACTCATGAGCTGGGGGCTCCCTGGGCTTTCACTGCCCAAGTGTGCCCATCTTGCTGGGTCCTGCAGCTCAAGGCTGCCTCCTTGTCTGTACACCTGCCCTACTCATGGAGCTGAGGCTTTAAGTGCGTGGAATTGCTGGAATAATCCAGTCCTTGAGGCCTCTCAGGAAAGCAGGGGAGTCCCTGCCTTGTGCTGACAGGGCTGTGCTGTGTGGTGGGGTAAACACAATTTGGATCCATCTTGATTTCCCTGGCCCTGAATGTGTTCTGTGCTGTCACTGTGACACCCTGGTGCTTCCACTTCTCCCAGAGTCTGGTGGTCTGATAGCATCCCTCCTTCCCAAGCGAGCCTTGAAGGAGCAGAGGCACTTCAAGTGAAGCCTGGAGCCCTAGAATACTTGCTTTCTGCAAGTATGAGGAGCCCAAGCTTTTTATATCAGCAAGTTAGCTGTAAAATTAACCATTTGGATATCCTGGTTTATTTTGGATTGCTTGGAACATGAAGACAGAGCCTGGGGCTGCCCTGCAGAGACCCTGTGGTGCTGCTGGCAGGGCCCCTCGTCTGTGTGTGCTGGAAGCACCAGAGCTATTGGCCTGGGGCAGGTGGGGATGTGAAGGGCTGGTTGTGGGTGAGTCCATCACAGGGACCCCCCTCTGGGGTGCTGGAGTGATCCCAGGCAGGTGCTGTTGCATGTGAGATGTTTGGGTGCTGAGCTGTGAGACCAGAACTGGGTGTGTGGAGCCACGATTGGGTGGCTGGATGTGTGCTGCTGCTGGCTGCCTCCAAAGGGAGCCTCCAGTCTTCAGATGATGATCTGCTGGGAGAGGAGCAGCCTGGGGGGAAAGGCAGCTCTCAGTCTCTCCAAAATGTTTCATGAAATCTGTGTCTTGTTGGGTTTTTGGCAAGAGAGCCCTTGATTTACCATGAGGTTTTATTCAAAGTGGGAAATGTGAAACAGCTGCCAGGGCAGAGAGGAAGGAGGGCAGGGCCTGGGGGTGTGCTGCTTGCAGATGTTGGCCAATGGGAGCCTTTCCTTTTGTATTTTAATTGGCATCAGGAAAACCTTTGAGACCTTGGAATGCCAAACAGGAGTGAGGAGAGCTGGGTGGGTCTGAAAGGTGCCTTTGTGCTGGGAAACCTTGACAGTGACGTGAGCCCAGGAGGGGCAAAGGAAAGGGCAGTGAGGGGGATGTGGGAGGAGTTGGTGAGAAGAGAAGGGGACTTTACACCTCCTTGCCCAGACTTGTGAGGGCTTAGAAATACACAAAGCCCTCCAGTCCACTGATATCCCCCCAGGATACCATCGGGTACTCTGATGCATCTCCCATCCCATGTGCTGCTCAGGGCAACACGTGATGCTGCATCACACGGAGACTGGCACCACATGAGGGAATTCACCCCACTGCATGTGGGCAGGGCTTGGTCACTCCTGTAGCTGCAGGTTTTCAAGTGCAAAGCAGCCAAGGGTAACTCACACAGACCTCAGTGTCCCACTCAGGTGCCTGCAGTCATAGAATCACCTGAGTTGGAAGAGATACTTAAGTCCAACCACAGCCTAACTCTAACCCCTCTAGATCCTGTCCTTAAGCACTTAATCCACACATCTCTTAAATCCCTCCAGGGATGGTGACCCCACCACCTCCCTGGGCAGCCTGTTCCAACGCCTGACAACCCTTTCAGTACAGAAATTCTTCCTGATCTCCAACCCAAATCTCCCTGATGCAACTTTAAGCAATTCCCTCTCCTCCTGTCACTTCTCACCAGAGAGGAGACCAACCCCAACATCTCTGCAACCTCCTTGCAGGCAGTTGTAGAGAGTGATGAGGTCTCCCCTCAGTCTCCTTTTCTCAAGACTAAAGTCCCTCCTGAATCTCCTGGTGACCTGACCTGGACAAAAAGTGAGTGTCCTGTCTAGCCCAGGCCCTCTTTCCTGGCCAGGGGCATCAGATACTTTGGAGGAAGCTTGTAAGAAACCCTCTTCCATCAGCCTGGAAGGGATGCTTGTCCCTGTTAGGGGATAAAACCTGCTGTATCCTGCATCAGATGAGCACTCAAATAATTTAACAGTGGATGTTCCATCCTTCACATACTGCTGGAGCTGTCTTTGTGGCTGTGGTGCTCTCATGACCTCAATAATGTCTTCTGTGAGTGTGTTTCTCAGGTTAATTATGCATTAAGTTTACATAAGGCTTTTCCTTTTTTAATCAGTCCTAAGCCTTAGGATGTGCTGACTGCACTGGCACTTGGGAGGGGGGGCTGTCAGGAGTACTGTACCCACCTTTCTGCCCTGCCAGTTCTTTTGTACACCTTGGTGTGTCTCCTTTATTTCTCACCTTGATAAATAAGCACTCCTGAGACTTCTCTGTCCCTGTGCAGGCTTCTCTGATGTGCACCACAGTAACACAGCCCTGGAAAGGAGGGTCTGTCCTGGTGTGATTGAGATGTAGTCAACTCACTGTCCTCTCTGGGTTGGAGAAGAGCCTGCTTGGGAGGTTTTTTGCTTAAACAGGCTCAGTGTTTCCCATGCAGCCTTTGGGCATGAGAAAGCAAGTAGAAAGCATGCCATGTACCTGGTGGTGTTGCTCTTTTTCTCTTCTCTTTGCTTTCTTCTGGGTTTCCTCTTTGATTTCCTAGTGATATCTTGTGAGTTGGATGAGCTTTCCTTCTCTGAAGCCTGAGACCTTGAAAGCAAGGGCTGAAAGAGTTGTCAGGGCCTGGCACAGGCTGCCCATGGAGGGGGTTGAGTCACCTTCCCTGGATGTACTTAGGGATATGGTTTAGTTTAGGATGAGAATGGTTGACTTGATCTTAAAGGGCTTTTTCAACCTTGTGATTCTGTGGTGAGATTGTGTAGAAGCAAGCTGGATAACATGGCTAGAGAGGTGGGTGATGGTCTCTTCAGCCAGGGGACAGGAGATGGGACAAGGGGCAATGGCCTCAAGCTGCCCCAGGGCAGGGTCAGAGCAGATGGAAGGGAAAAGTTCTTCTCTGAAAGAGTTGTGGGGCTGTGGCACAGGCTGCCCAGGGAGGGGCTGAGTCCCCACTCCTGGGGGTGTTTAACAGATGGGGACGATGAGGTGCTCAGGGATCTGGTTTAGCGTAGGATGGGAATGGTTGGACTTGATGATCTTAAAAGTCTTTTCCACCCTTGTGATGCTCTGATTCTGCCTTCAAGGCAAGCGTTTCTGTTTGCAGAGGAACTTGGCAGCCTTGTGTATTTTGGATTTAGGCATCCTGGTGTATAAGCCAAAGCTAACAGATATTAATTAGTTGGAGGACTGGAGCTGTAATGAAGACTGTCACTCAGGCAGGTTGGCATTTTTACTTTAAATGCAAGCAATTAAAGAAAGTGTGTTCAAAAAGTCAATGTTAAAAGATGTTATATAAATAACACACCCTGGGTGAGAGTTAGAGGAAGTGGAGGGACAGAATAACAACCAGGTTGCTGGTACAGAGGCTGCTGTGATGCCTGGCTATGGAAGGATGATCCCTGTGGCAGGGGAAAAAAGGAATAAAGTGTGGTTTTGAAGTCATGTCAGAGAAGGACAGTGAGTTGGAAGATCTTAGAAACACATGGAGAAGTCACATCTCTGGAGGATCCCAAAAAGCTGGTCCAGGAGGCAGGACTTGTGTCTGCGGTGTAGGCTCTGGGTTGGAGAAACAGCATGTGGTCCTGAGCGTGCAGCCCACTGTTTGGAAGGATCCTACAAAACACATCCCACCCCATGACCCTCCTGAGCTCTTCCAGGAGGAGGTTTGTGATGAGGCAAAGCTCTGAGTGATGACTAGATTAAATGGGGGCATGTAACTTGGGGGGGAGGGAGGCTTGGACACCAACAGCCAAAACCAGGGATGAATCTGTGGAGTGGGTTGAAGCATAGCTGTACCTTTGGGTGGTGGTTCCTGGAGTGTGTGAGATGGAGGGAGGAAGAAAATGGTCAGCTCTCACATTTGAGATCTCTGGCAAGGGTGTGCCAGAAGTGCTCAGAAAGTCTCTGGAACAGGGATTGATGTTACCTGTCATAGAATCATAGAATGCCATGAGTTGGAAGGGACCCCAAGGATCACAGAGCTCCAACCCCCCTGCCACAGGCAGGGCCACCAACCTCAGACCTGGAGCTACACAAGGTTGCCCAGGGCCCCAGCCAACCTGGCCTCTAAGCCTGGGCAAGTCAGTGGGGTCTGCTGCTGAATTTCTCTGCCCTGACTGTTAGTGTAACAAAGTTGTGATTATCTTGGTGGGGTGGCTGTCTCCAACCTCCAGAAAACCACCCCTGGAAGCTGCAGCCTGCCCACAGGATGGGGGAGACGTGTGGAGTTGTTTCCCTTCTTGAAGACCTAGCTGCCTGCAAGGGTGGACAAGTCCTTCCTCTTCTCCGAGTGATGTATAGTAAATAAGATGGTGGGTGAGGAATACAAACCAAAGATAAACAATGTCCTTTCCCATCTTCTTTTGTGTGTTGAAGTAGCTTAAAACATTAGCTAATCATGTGTGCAAACAATCTCCATACGCAACCGAGAAGCAGCGTGTCCCCGGCATCAGCTGCTTTGAGCTTCCCCATTAAACTCTCCAGAGCAACAAAAAACCCCCCCTTGCTGAACAGCCATTTCAGGGGTGTGCAGAATTGATTTGGTGTTCGGCCTCCGCGCTGGAAGAAGATGGCGGCGCCGAGCCGCGGGCGGCGCTCCCGCTCCCTCGTCATTGCTCTGAGACATCCCCTTCCCCTCACGACGCAGTGATGGAGGATGGTGGCTCTGGCACAAGGTGCCAGCGGGGTTGGTCTCACCGCCTGGGCACATAGGGGTGTTTCCCTCCCCACACCCCCCCTGGTGCTTTCTGGTGAGCAAAAACAATAAGGAACAAATTGACAGCAGCCCCTTCCTTGGGTAGCTGCCACAACGCAGAGACCCCCCTGCCTACCACCCCCTTCACGTGCGCCTTCTCTTAATTAATTAATACTGCATTCATCACCGCTTAATTCCCGTTTCCGTAGCACCCGAGGAAGGAGGGGAGGGATTGCTGGCAAAGGCAGGTGCCCAGATAGTCTAGATCTGCTGTCTTAGTGGAGAAGCTTAATTAGCCCCCGTGACGATATGGGATCGCTTCCCACAGTCCCGTAAAGGGGGGTTTCAAACTGGTTTCCTTGTGCCCAGTAAAAGCAGCCCTGTGCTGGTCCCTGTGTGGCTGGTGGGGTGTGTGCTTGTGAGGGACAGGGATCTGCTGCACCAGCTGCCCGGTTTATAAGCAAAACCATCACAAATTGACCTTTTTTTGGAGCTTGGTGAGGGATGGGAGGCAGAGCGGCTGGGTTTGGGCTGCCCTGGTGTCTCAGCGCTGGGGACAGGTGGAAGGGATGCTGGGGCTGAACCATGTCTGACTGTACTGGATCCAGTGCACCCCTTATCACTGCTGCTGTTGGCTTCTGGTCTTCTTTTCTTTCAGGTTTTTTAACCTTAAACACAACCTGTTGGTGTTTGTGGTTGTTCCCCTGCTGCAGTCCTGGGTGTTACCCTGTGCCAGGGTGGCTGCACAGCACTGTGGGGACAAACAGCTACTGCACCAACAAACGTTACCTGCAGTGAGAAAGGTGACATGCTTATAAGCATTGGTGTTGTGGCAGGGATTGGAGTTTAGATGTGTGCCTTTATTAAGTGTTTTATCTCCCTATTTTTGGACTCCTCTCCCCTCTACAAAAATAAGGGAGGAAAAGGGGTGCCCATGTGCTCCCATGGCTCACTTCCCAGTGGGATGGTGATGGTGGGTATGCACACCGGCGCCTCTGCAGGTCCCACATCTTTGAGATAAGATGGAGACAACGAGAGCATGTGTGAGAGGAGGGAAGGGGAGATGGGGAAGATGGAGCGGGAACAAAAGCAGCAGATCCACCCGTGGCGCTGGGCCGGGCTCCTTGCCAAGAGTGGGTCCCCCCCCTTCCTCACAAGCCGACATGGCTGGCGATGCTCCTTCCCGCCCCTGCCCTCTCCTCCCCAGCGTGGGTTGCCGATGGGCCAGGGCGTGAAGGCGGCTCTCTGCTGGGATGCAGGATGCCATCTCACCCGTGCCCTTCCCACCGCTAGACGGGACCGCGGCATCAGTGTCCCGGCAGCCCGGTGCACGCCTGTCCCGCGTGACTCGCATACGCAATGCAGCCATGCTTAACGAGCGTGAGTAATTATGCCAGGCAGAGGGTTGGGGTGTGGGGGGCGGTCGGGGTTGGGTGGTTTATTCGCTTGGTGTTTTTTTTTTAATTTCCATTTTCCACCACCCCTTCCTCCTCCCCCCCCCGCCCAGCCTGTGGCATTGAAACTTGGCCACCTCCTTGGCAGTGGCATTGGGAGGGCTGGGGATGCAGGGGTCAGTTGGCACAGCAACTGCTGTTTGGGGACAAAAGGAGGCTGCTGCTGCTTTTTTTTTTGCAGCGACAGTAGCAGCTGCCAGCCAGAATAGCAAATCCCTGCGACTTGGCACCACTCCAGCTTCCTTGAGGGTTGCAGAGGGATGGTATGTTGGAGGGTAAGACTAGCTAATTAATCTTCCGGCAGGGAACAATGTAATATCAGACAATTACAAAGACAGAATGAAATTACTATAGTGGGAAGGCTGGCATACGAATTTCTCAAAGGGTCCATCCCTCAGCCTGCTGCTGCGGTACTTTATATGCGGGAGAAGCGCCGACTGTACGGGCGCTTCTCGGCGGCGTGGGGTTGTTTCTCCCATGGATTGAGTTACGTGGTTAGAGGAGGGGCAGGGGGGATGCAGGCTCCATGGCAGGGTAAGCTTTTTGGAGGAGCAAAAGGGGAGGAAGAAGAGTTGTTCCAAGCGGAGATGTTCCACATCAACCGGCTGTGCCAAGAGCGCAGACTTGGCGTGTGGCTGAAGGCTCGTGGGGCTGGGGGTGTTTTCCTGAGGGTTTTTTCCCCCTGATTGGTGATGCCTGAAGCTTTTTGGGAGGAGGGTCTGGCTGTTGGACAGGAGGGGAGTGATTTCTCCCAGCCTTCCTGCCTTCTGAAGACCTCAAAAAGCTTCAGAGCTGGGGAAAGTTATTGGGGAAACACACCTACCAGCTCAGCGGTGGTAATTGCCAATAATTAGCTGTAATCACTGTTACCTACAGTCGGGATGCTGTGATGAATAGGGCAGTGCAAGCTGCGTGGTGCAGGCTCCCTGTCTGTTTATTTGCAGTGGGGAAAGAATGAGGAAAGTCTCATTTATCCTGGAGCACGGGAAAGCATCAGTGGGAGATCAGCCTGTGCAGAATTAGCATAGGAAACTCCTCCCTCCTCCTCTTCCTCCTTGCCAGGGTGAGGGATAAGCTAATGAGTCTCCTCCTCCCTCAGCATCTCCCTCGCAGGATGAAACTTAATACGGTGGGATCTCTAGAAGTGTCATTAAAAACAACATGAAAACAGCATCAGTCAAACTCTTTGTGACGTTGTTGTGTGTGTGTGTCTGTGTGTGAGCCCCGTGGAGACGTGGCCAGGAGCTGCTTGGAGCCAGGAAAAGACTTGGAGCAACTCCAGCTGGGTTGCTCTTTCTCTGAAGGAATTTGAGTAGGTTTTTGTTTGGTGCCTGCATGGATCAGATGGTGCAGAGATGATGTTTAAAAACCACTGCAAGCCCCTCCTGCCTGCCTTGGCTGCTATGCTGGGCTGCCAGTTGTCACTGAAGCTATTGCAAAACTCAGGCAGAATAAGCATGGGGTTTCTTTTTTAAGGGGGCAGCAGTGCCAAGGGTGGATGGGCATGCTGGGGCCCCTTTTTCCAAGCTGCAGAGTGGGAAGATTTGTACACAGCCAGTCCTTGTCCTGAAGAGCATCCTGCTGGGTATTTATCTGAATATTTCTCAGGGGTGTTTAGATATTTGCAGTATTTCCCATTGGGCTCCATTAGGGATGAAGGTCCCATCCCATGATCCCGCCAGAAGTCCCTCAGTGTGACACATCTTGATGTATGTAGTCCTTATCTGGCTGCATATACTCACTCTGCCCCAGCCTGGGCTCCCCATGACAGCTCCAAAGCCTTCTCCTGGAACCTGAGACGCTGGAAAATTCCCTGTGCAGCCAAGAGATGGATGCTAATAGCCAAGATTCACCACCCTCTGTATCCATGCTGTGTTTGCTCTGAGGGTTCCCCCAGCACTCATGGGTACACAGTTGGGTGTTCCTTCCTTGGATGCAGAAAGTGTCCCCTCCCTCCAGAGGAAACCAAGCCCAGCCTGGTTTTACTCTTGGTTCGTGCCCTTGTCCACCAATCTGTGGCCAACCAGACCTCTGGAGCCTGAGGCTTTTGAGGGAACCTCTAGCCTGGCTTGTGTACCTGCAGGAAAAGGTCTCAGGTACTTCCCATCCAGGTAGTGATGGTTCTAGTGATGGAAGCTGATGAGCAAGAGGGGATGAAGAAATTGAAATTAGCCCAATCATTCAATAAACAGCAATTCCTTTGGACTTGAGCATTGGACCTAATTAGAAATTATGAAGTTCAGCCCCTGTTCTGGACTGCATCTGATGTGCTGCCAAGGATGGACTCTCCCTGTTCAGGTCTCCTGTTCAGGTCCAGTGCTGTCTGTCCCTAAGTCCTGATCTGGCAGCACTGCTGTTGCATGGAACTGGAAGAGAATCTGAATACTTTCCTATCTGATGATTGATGTCAGAGATGTTTCTGTAAATTAATGAGTGCATCTTCTTGACTATACTTCAAAGTTTTCACTTTATGAATCTTTTATGGAGTTCTCTCTACATTGGAAAAAACCCACCCCTGTAGTACTGAAACTTTACCTTTTAAAGCCATGCAACAAACCCCCCAACTTTCACAGTTGACTCAACAAAAGTCACTCACTGGGTCCTGCTCATGTGTTCACACTGTGGGCTTGGATTTCCCCAGGGGTATGTCCAAACGTGTGCATGCAAAAGGGCTGATAGTGGTGTGGACACCCTTTGACCTGCAGATGGGAGCCTGGATGCTGCTGAACTTCCCTCCTTGCAATGGGGTGCGTCTCCTTCAGCCCTGCTGAGCTTCCCCAACCCAACCTCTGGAGTTAGGGAATTTAATTTGTAATAAATCTGCATTACAGCACAAGTAAATCTGCTTCAGTGGCTATAAAAATTAATTCCTTATCCTAAACATTATTATATAGCTTTCAAAATGAATTGAGTGTGGTTGGTAGCTTAGTATGTGCCATTATCGGTAATTAGTGTAACAAAATAACCCTGCTGTAATATTTCCTGTCTCCCCCTCCCCCAGTTGGGAGCCATTTCCTATTAGAGGATCAGAATTGCAAATGCAATGTGTGTGTGTGTGTGTGCAAGCTGGATGCTTTGATATTTTTAATAATATTTAGTGTGTTGGAAGTTGATCTGTTCCTGGCTTAGGCTGTGGTTTTCTGGGAGTGTTTGCTTCTCAAGAGGCTTTGGTGTGGCACAGGGCATCAGCCAGCAGTGTGCCCTGGGGGCTGAGAGAGCCAGTGGGGTCCTGGGGGCATCAAGAGGAGTGTGGCCAGCAGGTCAAAGGAGGGGATCCTCCCCCTCTGCTCTGCCCTGGTCAGGCCCCACCTGGAGTGTTGTGTCCAGTGCTGGGCTCCCTGGGATAAAAATGAGACAGGGATCTCCTGGAGAGAGTCCAGAGGAGGCTACAGAGATGATGAAGGGCCTGGAGCATCTCCCCTGTGGGGATAGGCTGAGTGAGCTGGGGCTGTTCAGCCTTGAGAAAAGAGCCTGAGAGGGGATCTGATCAATGGGGATCAATAGCTGAAGGGTGGGACACAGGGGGACATGGGCAGCCTCTGCTCAGTGTCTGTGGGGACAGGACAAGGGGCGATGGCTGCAAGTTGGAGCACAGGGAGTTCCACACCAATCTGGGGAAGAACTTTCACAGTGACAGAGCCCTGGGACAGGCTGCCCAGGGGGTGTGGAGTCTCCTTCTCTGGAGATATTCCAGCCCCGTCTGGACACCGACCTGTGTGACCTGTCCTAGGGACCCTGCTTTGGCAGGGGGTTGGACCTGATGAGCTCTGGAGGTCCCTTCCAACCCCTACAGCTATGATTAGAGTCAGATTCTGGAGGGTACTGGTGGCTACGTGTAGGTGCCTAATGCCCTTGGATCTCCTTTGAGCTTTAGTGCTGTTGCTGCTGAGGTCGCTTGTCACCTCCCAGGATCTGGGTGTTGTGCTGTGTCTTGCAGGCATCGTGCATCTCAATAGGTTTTTACAGTGACCCACCATAGCTCTGCTGCCTTCATCCAGAAGTTTGGCTTGTCATAGAAGAATAAATCTGCCCATGGAGGTGCTTGGGCAGCTCTGGGTCTGCCAAGAGCTGGAGGGAAGCAAAGGTTCCCTTTGAGGCAGGTAACAAATACAGGGCAAGGGCTGGGGCAGCAATTTCTGGGCAGCTGAAGGTGCGTAGAGCAGAAAGATGTGCACTCATGAAAGGCTGAAAGGACCTGGGGATCTTTCCTGGGCTTCTACAACCAGGTGAAGCAAGTTTCCACAACTTGTTGGCATGTGAATGGGATTAAAAGAGGGATGAAAACCCAGGGGCAGCAAGTCAGTTTAGTTTGTGTTTCCACTGCTGTGTGAGACAGGACACTGTTGAGCATCACTGCTCCACAGCCCCATTTTCACCTTGTCTGATGCTGCTCTGCCTGGTCCTTCCCACTGCATCACCAAGTTATCAAACCCTGGGCACCCATCCCAAGTGTCCTGGAGTAATTCCTCAGGAATACCCATATCAAACACTCGCTGACCACAGCACCAACTGTTCTTTGTGGAGTATCCCATTGGATTGGGGTTGTTTTAACCATCAGAAGTATTTTTTTTCTCCTGAATTTACAGCCCTTTGAAATATTCCTCTGCAGCCATGAAGGTTTGAAACTTGAATCTCTGGGAATGGAAGTGATGGTTGTCCTGTAATTTTCTGACTCTGGGATCTGGGACTTTTATATGAAATAGTCAATTTAAAACTTAACAGCTCTGTAATAAGAATCTGGGACCAGAGAAATGGGAAACTGGGGGGAGGCCTGATTTTTCATGCTTGTCCCCAGCATGGACTTATTTCTTGAGGTTTGTAGACATGACAGCTTCAGAGGGATGGATGTGTGCCCTGGCCTCAGTCACCCAATATATCACAGAGCTGAAAAATGCAGAAACTAAGCAATAAAACTGAACAGGAGATATCTTTGCCACCCTGGAAAACATTCAAGCTTTAGATACAGTAATAATAATATCAGTGCTGGGTTTGGATGGTAAATCCCAATTCCAAACCCCAGTGAGTTACAGGGGGAACAGGCTGTGCCAACTGAAACCTTTGATTTGAACCAAGCTGGGTTTGGTAGCAGAGCCTGGGGCGTTGTGTTTCAGTTGGAATTGGACAATTGCAATTAGCTGAAGCTTGAGGATCCGGATCCGCTCCAAGCTGCGGGAGGGAAATAAATTGCATGTTGGAAGGTGATAGAACCAGGACTTCAGGACTCCTTCCAGCTTCCCCTCCCCGTAGGTCAAAGGATATTGAAATGATTCAAACCAGGATTTGTTCAGCCTGGAGAGGAGAAGGCTGTGGGGGGACCTCATTGCAGCCTTCCAGCCCCTGAAGGGAGCAGAGAAACAGGAGGGGAATCAGCTTGTTAAAGGGCAGAGACTGGCAGGACAAGGGGGCTGGAGTGAAGCTGGAGGAGGGAAGGGTTAGAGGAGATATTAGGGGAAGCTCTTTGCAGAGAGAGTGGTGAGGGGCTGGAACAGGCTGCCCAGAGAGGGGGTGGGTGCCCCGTCCCTGGGGGTGTTCAGGGCCAGGTTGGATGGGGCCCTGGGCAACCTTGTGTAGCTCCAGGCCTGGAGGTTGGTGGCCCTGCCTGTGGCAGGGGTTTGGAGCTCTGTGATCCTTGGGGTCCCTTCCAACCCAGACCAGGCTGGGATTCTATGATTCACTAGGAATGAACTGATGTGTTTTTTCCAGTGTAAAACCCCACACTGGTATCAGCAGGGTCGCTCAGGGCTTGGAAGCTTCTGTCCTCATCACTCTTGCAGGACAAGAGCAGTGCTTCAGGCATTGGAGTGGCCAGGAAAACTAGAATATTTTTTTTTCTCTTTAGTTTCCTTATTGAAAAGTCTGTATCTCAGGAGTTTGTGTGGAATTAAAGGGTTTTAAGCCCTTTGACCAGTTTCTCCTGCCTTCGAAAAGCAGCGACTTTCCTGTGATGCCAAATGCATCTTACTAATTGGGAGTATATAATTTTTGTTAGTTGCTGCCCTTCTTACATCACTGGCAGCCAAGTTTGCTGAGGTCTTTATGCACAGACTTCAAAATGCTTCAGATTTTTCATCCAAGTGGAAAGTGTCTGTTTTTCCTTCATATGCATATTTCTGCTTTTCTCCTCCAACCCCAAACCTCTCCTCCACTGATCATTCAGCTGTTTCAAACTACCCATCGAAGTCATTTCAGCTTTAGTCTTGGTGTGAGTCCCTTATTTCTGTCTCAATAATGAACCATGTAACTCTGGAGGGGAAAGAAAAATAAGGAAACAAAACCTGTAGCAAATCAGTATGTTGAATGGGTCCTTACTGAAACCAGGCAGAAATAGGATCTCCTGTTCATAAAACCCCTCTGCAGTTCTTAAGTTCTCAAATGATACTAGATTAAAAGATTAAATAAATCTGGGAAAAAAGTTTAGATCAAACTAAGTATTCAATTTCCATAAAATCAAAGTGTTTCAAATGTATTTCTTTGCTCATTTAATATTTTATGAGATAAGCCTAAAATAAACCACAGTTGTTTCTCAGTGGGGCAAAAGCAGAGATTGTCTCTGTGGCCTTTTTAAAGAAAAACCAAACCCATCTGATAAAAGCCCTTCTTTTGCCCTGGAAGAACTTTTTCCTCCCACTGAGTTTCTGTATAACGTTGTTCAGAAAGATGGTGCTGCTCTGGGACTGGATCTCCTGATACTCCAGGGATTGAGATGAGCTCTTGCTGCCATGGTGAAGTTTAGAGAAATAGGTTTTTTTCTGGTTGTATTGGTTCTTTTTCCCCTCTATGATCTTGCTGCAACAGATGTTGGTAGATAAGTAAATCTGAGGTGTGACAATCACTGTGGCATCTCCTAGAACCTGTGTGAAGGGCCTGTGGTTGTACTTGGTTTGAGGTTTTCACTTAGTGCTTGGGTTGGGTACAACCCTACTGAGGAATGATGGCACAGGTGGCAAGAAGAGATCTCCTCTTCAGTTATGAAAGGGTTTTTCTTTGTTCTCTTAGTGCCTATGTGGAAAGAGAGGTTCTTATGAACTCTGAAACACAACGAGCCAAGGTTGGGATGTAACATCAGCATGTGTGTATGTTTCCAAGGGAAAGGTCCCCTGCCCACACTGGGTTTATACATGCAGATTTGTTTGTATATTTAAAATGAAGTTATGTTTTATTATCATCACTATTTCATAGGCTGCATTCAAGGATCATGTTCATCTGCAGCACGATTCCTGATCCCTCATCCAGACTTTCACTGTCAGCTCAGCTTTCTGCAGGAATGATAATGGGGCAAAGCAGTGGAACACAGGGCAAGCACCACGCAGGTCCTGTCTCTTTAATGTGGGTTGCTTATGCATGTGCTTGTCTGGTGGTATTTCTCCTCTGATGTTTGGCATATGTGCTATTTATGTTTTCTTTGACCCTAAATCACTTGGTCTGCAGCAAGTTTCCACTTCTGCTGGGAGATTTGTGGAGGGAAAGCAGCTTCACTTAACCTTTCGTTTTCCACATTGGATTTCTGACAATATAAATAGCTTCCTGGTCACTTGTGAGGCTGTTGCACCAGCAAAAATAATCCTGCTTCTCTCAGCTATGTATCCTCAGGCTTTTCTTGCTGTTTTCCCTTGGTAGTTTATAAAATGGGCACAGATCTGAGCCAGCTGGGATGGGAGACCACACAACTGCTCCCATTGCAGAGTTGAGCCTAATTCCAACAGGATCTGGGATGAAAAGTAAAGTTCCTGCAAACCCCCATGGTTTGTGAACACTCCAGGGCTCCTGCTGCAGCCACACTGGTGCTAACAGCACTGGCAACTTCAGACTGGGGAGTGTTGGGGGTGGTGGTGGGGGAGGCAGCTTGATTGTGCCCCTGTACTTGGCATTGGTGAGGCTGCACCTCGAGTACTGTGTCCAGTTCTGGGCTCCTCACCACAAGAAGGACATGGAGGTCCTGGAGCGAGTCCAGAGAAGGGCAACCAGGCTGGGGAACGGGCTGGAGGGCAAATCCTCTGAGGAGCGGCTGAGGGAGCTGGGGCTGTTCAGCCTGGAGAAGAGGAGGCTGAGGGGAGACCTTATCACTGCCTACAACTACCTGAAGGGAGGTTGTAGAGAGATGGGTGATGGTCTCTTCAGCCAGGTGACAGGTGATGGGACAAGGGGGAATGGCATGAAGCTGTGCCAGGGCAGGGGCAGATTGGATGTTAGGAAAAAATTTGTTACTGCAAGAGTTGTCAGGGCCTGGAACAGGCTGCCCAGGGAGGGGCTGAGTCACCTTCCCTGGATGTGTTCAGAAAAAGGGGAGATGAGGTGCTCAGGGATATGGTTTAGTTTAGGATGGGAATGGTTGGACTTGATGATCTACAAAGGTCTTTTCCAACCTTATGATTCTGTAACTTCTGTGCCTGTTCAAGCCAACTGGCGCTTTCAGATGTGGCACTTTGTGTGATGCTGCCTTAGATCCTCTGTGCAAGGAACGAGGCGCCTGTGTGCTCCCCTTTGCTCCACACCAAGGGGTGAGCACCCAAAGGGAAGCCATTTCACAGCATCACCAAGTTGGAAAAGACTTTTAAGATCATTGAGTCCAACCATACCCATCCTAAGCTAAACCATACCCCTGAGCACCTCATCTACCCCATCAGTTAAACACACCCAGGGGTGGGGACTCAATCCCCTCCCTGGGCAGCCTGTTCCAGGTCCCAAAAACTCTCAAAAGTGGGTTTTTTTCAGTGTTTTTCACTGATGTGGAGCAACCCACCTCTGCCTCACGCAGCAGTGGAGCCACTCACGGTGCTGCCAGAGTGAGGGCAGGAGCAACACCAACAATTTACTATCCTGCTGCAAGGATGCTACAACAAGGCCCATAAATGGCCACATAAAGGGAATCCGGGTGGGAGCTGGGAATACACTGCCAAACACAATTCTCCCTTAATTTAATAGAAGGGTCCATTCAGCAGAGAATATATTGTAAAGCGCTCTCAGGTTGGATGGCCTCCTATTGTGTCTGGCCTTTGAAGTGCTGATTAGCCAGGCTGGGAACACGCTGATAAAAAGTTAATTTCTATTTGCTGTTGCTTTGTAATTGGATGAACACGAAAGCAATTAAATATTAAAACATACAAACAAATAACGAAGTCAGTGTAATTAGCCAAAGTTTGATCACTGTCATATTTATTTAGGAGGAGATGATACGTCTCAGCAGGTGACATTTTAAATACCCTTGGCTGCTTTGGTGTTGTCTTCAGAGAATGCTGAATAATGTACGGAGGATTTAATTAAACCCCATTGTAAATCAGGTCTGATGACAGGGAAGTGACAGCCACATGTTGAAAGGAGAATTAGGCCGCAGCAAGAGAGATTAATTAACTATTTTCTACAGAGTTCAACCTAGGTGTTGGGCAGGGAGTTTGTCCGAGGAGGAGAACTTGGGTTTTAAGTTGTTCCACTTGAGGTTGGAGCCTGGTGCAGAGAAGGATGCTCTGTGCCCAGAGATGTCACAGCCCCTTGAAGGGGTGGCTGCAATGGCTTGTGTGTCTTAAGACTGGGAAACTGAGGCACGTGGTGCTGCAGTCTGGGGCTGCTGGGTGGCTCTTACGTCCCAGCACCTTTGCATTCCCCTGGCAGGATGGTGAGGGCAGCTCCTTTGGTGCAGAAAAGATCCTCTGCTGTGAATTGCAGGAATCCTGAAAAGCTTCTTTGAGCCTTGAAGCGGGTGGGGAAGGGAAGGGATGCTCCTGGATGTTTGCTCCCCTTTGGTCTCAGTGATTATTGGGCCTGTTGTGTGAGAATTAACTAATTTGGCCTTTTCTACAGGCACTTTTGCCTTCTGTGGGCACAGACTGTGGGCACAGGAGGTAGTTCAGCTCTTGTGCAAGGCAAGGCCTGATGGCTGGCCAAGCCTGGAAAAGCATTCTTATCTTAAAGCACCTACAAGGAGCACAATGGGGGTAGATTCAGCACTGGTTCCCACCTAGAAGAAGGTACTTGTCCACACCAGGCTCTTCCTCCTCTTTTCTACTGAAAGAAAATATTTCCAGTGTTATATGAGAAAGATCTGTCCTGCTGCCAGCAAGGCACAGAGCTTGGCCATGTTTAAACACTCCACAGAAAAAGAAGCCTAACTGTAATGAGACAGGAAGAAGCTGGGCTGGAGAACCTCAAATCAGGCTGAAAACCTGTAGATGGTCCCCCTGTTAGGTTTTACTACGTGTTGGGGCTGTGCTTTGTGTTGAGGATGCAGATGAGAACCTGCAGACTCGAGCTACGAGCTGGAGGTTTGGAAACTGGAGTAAGCTGGGTGGTGGGGCTCATCAGAGGGCACCGTGTGAGGAGGGGGATGTAAGTCAGGTGATGGGTTACAGGATGCTGCTGTGCTTTGGGAAGGCACAGGGTAATCTGGTCTCTTACTGAACCATCCCATGCATCAACCTGTCAGGACCATGGCTGACTGCCAGTGACCTGGGGTGAGGATGAGCTGGGATGGCTTGGCAGATCAGTGTAGGGATCCTTCCCACACAGGTAAGATGCTGTCTCACCTGGGATCACAGCAGCTTTCACTGCCCAGAGAGGATGATTTGCACATCTGACTTTGCATTTCAAAGCCTCCTTCTCCTCTCTTATACCAATGAAAACTGGGAGTAATTGTACACGTTGCAGGAAAAAATCCATTTTATTCCCTGAGGTGTAAATTAATTGATTCAGCCCAGGAAAAAGACCTGGGCACTGTTACAGCCACTTCCCTGAAGGCATCTCCTCCATGTATGTGTCTGATCAAAAATGCAAATAAAATCTTAGGAGGAGTAAGGGATGGGAAAGGATGGGAAGTACTGAGGAAATAGGTTATTGTCATGATCACAGAATCACAAGGGTTGGAAGGGACCTTGAGAGATCATGGGGTCCAACCCCCTGCCAAAGCAGGGTCCCTAGGAGAGGTCACACAGGTCGGTGTCCAGACGGGGCTGGAATCTCTCCAGAGAAGGAGACTCCACACCCCCTGGGCAGCCTGTCCCAGGGCTCCCTCACCCTCACTGGGGAAAAGCTCTTCCCCATGTTGGTGTGGAACTTCCTATGCTCTAACTCGCAGCCATTGCCCCTTGTCCTGTCCCCACAGACACTGAAAAGGGGCTGGCCATTTCCCCTGCATCCCATCCTTCAGATATTTATAAACATTAATAAGGTCCCCCCTCGGTCTTCTTTTCTCCAGGCTGAACAGCCCCAGCTCACTCAGCCTTTCCTCACAGGGGAGATGCTCCAGGCCCTTCATCATCTTCGTAGCCTCCTCTGGACTCTCTCCAGGAGATCCCTGGTTTTTTTTATCCCAGGGAGCCTAGAACTAGACACAAATTATGCAAATGAGTGGTGTTTCCTTCTTTGAATACAACACAGAACAATGATTTCTGCTCCCCCAAATCATAGAATGTGTAAGGACCTTCAAAGGCCATCTAGACCAACCCCCTGCAGTGAGCAGGGACATCTTCAGGGAGTTGCTGGGACAGGCAGACTGCACTCTGTGCCCTGGCACTGCTCTCTTGGGCTGGGCTCTGTGTAGATGCTCACATGGGCTGGGTTGTGCTGCCTGCTGGGTTTGGAGGTGGGAGGGCATCTCTTCCCTGTACCAGCTGGGCAGGGCATATGGATGGGAACTTTGTTGTCTTCCATGGTGCTGTATTGATGTGTAGGTGTGGTGCTTTGGGACATGCTCTAGTGGTGTTGGGTTGACAGTTAGGCTTGATGATCTTAGAGGTCTTTTCCAACCTTAGTGTCTCTGTGGTTTACAGGCTCCTTTGAATCAGCCCAAACTGCTGTTCATTGGTGGCAGGACCCCAGTGTGTGTGTGATGCTCTTGCTCTGGCCTCCTTTGGCATGCTTTTGCTGTGATTTCTGGTCTTCTAAGCTCAGCAGAGGTGTAAGAGGACGTGTTTTGTGGTGGGTTGTATTACCTGAGAGATGGTCTTTGGGATGGTCCACAGTAAGCATATTTTTGCTGCCCCAGACTCCTGCTGTTGGAGCAGTTACTCTGAGTAATCTGTGGTGAGAGATGCCAATCTTGGAGGGACTTATCCTGGAGGATTGTTGCTTTGCAGACAGTAAGATAACCTGGATGCCTGAAGCTGACTTAGAACCCCAAACTGGTTTGGGTTGGACAGGACCTCAAAGTGTCCACCCTACCATGAGCAAGGACAACCCCCACCAGCCCAGGGTGCCCAAAGCCCCATCCAATCCAGCCTTGAACCCTGCCAGGGATTCAGGGACACCCACAGCTTCTTTGGGCACCCTGTGCCAGGTCCTCCCCACCCTCCCTGGGAAGGATTTCTGCCTAATGTCTAATCTAAATCTCCTCTCTCTTAATTTAAACCCATCATCCCTTGTCCAATCACCAGACTCCCTGATAAATGGTCCCTCTCCATCAGAGATGCTTAACACTTCTTGGAGACACTTCCTGGATAAGATGCTAAATGCAGAGAAACTTAATTTCAGGGGTTCCCAGCTGCCACAGCAGGCAGGACTGGGAACAACTGGGAAAGCTGTGGGCTCGTAGCTGAGTGTGGAGGCTGTGGGAGTGGTGCTCTAAACACTGAGATGGGTCCATCCTGCATCTCAAATCGAGCACCGAGCCACACAGTACCCCTCAGATTTTAATTTGGCCATGCCTCAGTTCTCTATCTCTACAAGAATAATCTCACCCCTCCTCACAGGGCTGCTGTAAGGCAAATTAATGTTTGCAAACCACTCAGATACTATGATAATAAATGCTGTGAAAGCCCAGGAGAAAATTAATAGCTCATTATTTAGACCAGGACTTCAATAGCATGTCTTACCCAGGACATGGGGCTACATGGTGAATGATGAGGATAAAGAAAAATATTGAATAGCTGCTCATTAAGAGAGCACTATCCATCTGGTCTAGGAAAGGGGGCTTTTTTCCTGCAGGAAAAGTGGTCTGTGGTTGTATTATCACAACGTGTGCTGTGACACATGTATGCAAGGAGACCAGGCTATGTGTGCAGTCTGGATTTTTGGCATTTTTCAAGTGCTTGACTGCAACCCGACTGCTCTTTAACACTGGGCTTGGCTTTAATAGATAGCAGGGAGATAAAAATGCCAGTAGATGGCACTCAAGAATATGGAGCATCATTCCTGGGTGTGTGAGACCAATAAAACCTGGTGGTGCTGGACACAAATGGCTTCCCCTGTGCAGTGCTCTATATGGGCTTTTCACCCCTTATCTTTCCCTGTCCTGGAAGTTTAGTGCACAGACCACCTGACATCATCTGCTGCGTCACACTGTGATGTTAGGTGGTCTGTGCATCCTTCCCTGATCCCAATTTTGTTCCTATCCTTTGGGTTTAAATTACTTAACAGTCTAAAAATCCTGGGCTGTGCTCTCCTCAGCTGACCCTTTATATATATATATATTTAATGCTTTGCTTACAGCTTGTCTGTAAAATGAGATGAGAACTTAATTTGAAAGCTGAAGTTAATTGACCTAAATTAACTAAGAGCCTTCTGTTGGCTTTATGGTAACAAACCCTGCCTAACCCTAGCTCTCCTCCTTAAGTGTAACTACAGAGCAAACCAGTTTTCCTGGTGGGTTTTCAAGCTGCTGCTGTTTACTAACAGTTATTTGTGGTGTAGTGTTGCCTAGTGAGCCCTGTGATCAGAGGGTGGGTGTGCTCAGCACTGATGTGCTGGGGTAGGGAGGCAGCATCCATCCTGGAGCAGCTCAGTTTGGCTAGAAGAGTTGGATCAGAGCAGTGAATCAAATCTGGGGAAGGGTCTGGCTGTAGACCCCCTGGCCTATGTTAAAGCCAAGCTCTAGAGCTGCAGGAAGGTTCATCTGTGATGCTGGAGTTGGCCATGAGCTGAGTGAGCCCTTTGCAGCCAGATATCTTAAGGATGGGATGCAGGGGGAAATGGCCAGCCCCTTTTCAGTGTCTGTGGGGACAGGACAAGGGGCAATGGCCTCAAGTTGGAGCATAGGAAGTTCCACACCAACATGGGGAAGAACTTTTCCCCAGTGAGGGTGAGGGAGCCCTGGGACAGGCTGCCCAGGGGGTGTGGAGTCTCCTTCTCTGGAGAGATTCCAGCCCCGTCTGGATGCCGACCTGTGTGACCTGTCCTACGGAGCTGCTTTGGCAGGGGAGTTGGACCCCATGACCTCTGGAGGTCCCTTCCAACCCCTACAGTTCTAAGATTTCATGATTTCCTCATTTGGAGGGTTGATAAAGGCAGCTTCAAGCCAGGCTGTCACAAAAGAGAGGGCTGCCTGGTCTGGAGGAGACCTGTTGGTATTGGGGGCAGGTGTTGGAAAAGCATCTAGTTTTGTAAGTGCAGCTGAAGCCTGACTGTTAAGGTCTGTGGTGACCTTTCTGTGGAGACAGGACAAGGGGCAATGGCTGCAAGTTGGAGCATAGGAAGTTCCACACCAACATGGGGAAGAACTTTTACACAGTGAGGGTAAGTGGTGACTTTTCTGTGATACCCTCTCCCTGCTGGGGGTGGAACCTCAGCCTGCTGCACCACCTCTGTTCTAGCCACAGCCTCCACCCAGCTCTCCTGCTATGTCTCACCAGCATGCTGAGCTCAGCTTGGAGAAAGTCAGTCCTGGAATGACTACACAGCTCTACCCTGGGCAAGGAGACACCCTTGTACCAGTTTAGCTTGATTCAGTTAACCAAAATAGCTGAAACCAGAGTGAGGATGACTGTCCATGCCTGTGCCAGTGCAGGGATTTGAAATGCTTTCTAGCTGCAGTCTTGCCATTCTTCTAATCCAGACAAGTCCCTGGGCTGGGCTGAAGGCTGCTCCTCTGGCAAATGGAAGAGGATGAGAAGATAAAAGGCACAGTATTACCCCACAGCTCAGCTGCTTGGAAAGCACCAGCTGTGGAGCTGGGCATTGGGCAGGGATGGGAGACCTTGGAGTCACCTCTGAGTCTGCTGGCAACCCATGGCGTGAGCTTGGTCAGCCAGGGGTTAGCTACTTCCCTCCTCTGTGCTGCAGTTTTCCTCTTGTGAAGTAGTTTTCACGACAGCCTGTTTCCTCTGTGGAAGCTATTGCAGCTCGGGGCAGCACTTCCCCCTTTCACCATCCCATGGGTGATGTGGTGGGGCCGGGGGGGCACACATGGGATTGGGGATGAGATGGTAACCTAAGATCCTGGGTTTAGATCCCAACCCCAGACGTGGTGGGTATGTCACTTCGGAAGCACGTTTGTTTCCAGCAAAACCTCAAATCTTTAGGCAACTGGCAGGGACATGAGAGGGAGGGGGGTGTAGGGGGGGTGGGCAGCTGCCAGGCTCAGCTGAGGCTCTGGCGGGGGGTCCCTCTTGTGGCAGATGCTGAATGTGCTGGAGATCTCTGTGGTGGGGGGCTGGGGGCGTAGGGTCAGGGTGGGTAAAGGGGTTTTATTATATGGAGAGATGTAGGGGCGTGTCCTGGAATAGCCAGTCCAACAGGGATTTGCTGCTTCAGAAGCCCTCCTTTAGTGTGATGTGATTAGAGCAAGTGATGTTTCTTCACTAGGGGAAGTCACATATCCTCAAACTGCCAATGCAGCTCTCAGCTGGGTGGGAAAAGGGAATCATGGAGTGTCCCAGGTTGGAAGGGACCCACAAGGATTATCATGTCTAACTCCTGGTTCCACACAAGGCCATCTAGAAGCATTGTACAGGTTCTGCTTGCATGCTGACAGACTTTAGGCTATAACTACTTCCCCGGGGGCTTGTTATGGTGCTTGACCATCTTCTTGGTGAAGAGTTTTTTTTCATCATAGCCAATATGAACATCCCCTGACACAGTTTGAAGCCATTCCCTTGTGCCCTATTGCTGGACACCAGAGATACCCCTGGACACCAGCATTAGGTCAGCATCTTCCTCTCTACTTCCTCTCATGAGGCAGTTGTAGACAGCAATGAGGTCACCCCAGACTCTCCTCTAAGCTGAATGAGCCAAATATTCTCAGCAGTTCATCACAGTTATGCCTTCTGGTCCTTTCACCATCTTTGTTGTCCCCCTTTGGACACATGAAAATGTTTTACATCCTCCTTATTGTTGGGCCCCAAACTGCACATAGCACTTGAGCTGAGGCTGTACCAATGCCGAGTAGAGTGAGACAATCACTTCTTTCCACTGATTAGCTACACTGTGCTGAATGCACCCCATAAGATTGGTCCTTTAGACCCATACTGAGCTTTTCCCATCTACCAAAAGCCCCAAGTCCCTTTCTACTGAGCTGCACTCCAGCCTCTTGTCCCTAAACCTATACATACATCCAGGATAATGCAGTCCCAGGTGCCAATGTTGGCATGTGTTAAATTTCATTCAGGTGGTGAATACTCAGAGCTCTAATCTATGGAGATCTCTCTGTAAGGCCTCTCTACCTTCAAGGGAATCTACTGCTCCTCCTAAGCCAATATCACTGGCAAACTTAGTGTATACTCATGATCTGTGCCCAGGTCATTGATAAGAACACTGAGCTCTAACACTGAGCTGTAGAGAACACCATTATTGCCTGACCACCAGACAGATGTTACACCTCTTATTACAGCTCTTTGAACCCAACTCTCCACCCAGCTGTGTTGTGTGTGTGTGTCTAGTTCTATGCTGGACACTTTGTCCAAAAGGTTACTGTGAGTGAGGGAATAAAAAGCTTCACTAAACTCCAAAAACCCCACAGCCACCACCTTCCCTGTGTCCACTAAGTGGTAGTTTTGCTATAAAAGGATATCAGTGCTTTGTAAGTGTAAGGCATGACTGTCCCTTTGTGAGCAGATGTTGGCTTTGTCCAATGACTGCATTGTCTTTCAAGTGTTTTTCAATAACTCCCAGAATAATCTTCTCCATAATTTCACCAGGTACTGAGGTGAGACTGACAGGTCTGTAATTGCCAGGGTTGTCTTTCTTGCCCTTCTTGAGAATTAGAGTAACATTTGCTAGCTTCTGGTTGACTGGGACCTCTCCAAGCTCCCAGGAGCAACTGTGAGTGATCTCACAATAACAACTGCCAACTGTTTCAGTACCCTGGGATGAACTTCATCAGGCCCCATCATCTTCTGTGTACTCAGTTGCAACAGCAAATCCTGTGCAAGTTCAAAGTCAACTGGGACCTCATTAGATGACCTTTTGAGGTCTCTTCCAACCCTTAACATTCTGTGATTCACTCAGTCCTGATCCTCCAACCCAGGGCTCCAGGCATCCTGAGGTGTATCACCTTGAGGTGTGCAAGGTAGAGGGGAAGGAGGAATTAAATGTTTCTGCTTTGTCTTCATCCCTATTTGTGAGATGACTGATGTCATGAAGCAATTAGATATTAGGGGAAGTTCCTTCCAGAGAGAGTGGTGAGGGGCTGGAACAGGCTGCCCAGAGAGGGGGTGGGTGCCCCATCCCTGGGGGTGTTCAAGGCCAGGTTGGATGGGGCCCTGGGCAACCTTGTGTAGCTCCAGGCCTGGAGGTTGGTGGTCCTGCCTGTGGCAGGGGGTTGGAGCTCTGTGATCCTTGGGGTCCCTTCCAACCCAGACCAGTCTGTGATTCTATGACCCAACATTGGGGTCTGGGGAGAAAGCAAGTGCAGAGCCATGGTATAAGAGGAATTGTGAGGGTGTATAAAGCTACCCTGCCAGTGATGGCACCTCAGATCTCCAGTCTGCTCAAAAACCTGGGCCAGGGCTGGTACCTGTTGCTGTCCCTGCAACAGTAATTGAAATAATTACAGCCCCCTGTAACAGAGGGGAAATCACTGGCCAGGGAATGTCGTGTGAGCTGGCAGTAGAAAACAGATGTTCCCCACTACATTTACTCTCTAAGTGAAAGTACAACAGATGCAAAAGAGCATTAAATGGTAGCAAGGCTGTAAATACAGCTTCTAATTACTGCACCAGGTAATGTCAATTGCAACAATCCAGATTTCTCCCATGGATGCTCTGTGAGCAGGTGGGTTGTGTAAAGTCTTCACAAGATGGATTTGTTGGGTTTTTTTCCTATCCCTTTAATGTAATATATATAAGCTTGCTCATTTAAGGCAGCAGAGGAGAGTGTCATAGCCTTTCTGTCTGGTGTATCTTTGGTACATGGTGCTGAGAATAACCAAGGAGGTGGGAACAGAGCATTAAATGCAGAGATTTGGGGATGGGGAGAGGTGGGTGGAGGAAGCTGCCTGGTATGGGACTAGTGTGAGCAGGAAGAGAAAGGAAGGAGCAGGACTGAAGAGCTACAAGAGACAGTGTGAGTGATGGGGAAAGAAAATAGCACCAAGTAGGATGCCCTCAACTGACTTCTCAGAAGTTACAGTGTTTGCTGTGGAGAGGAGGGATTCAGGGTCCTTCAGGCTCTGGTGATGCCTGAGTCACCTTGGTGGTGGTATGGAAGGGTAATGGATGGAAATATTCCCCCCTGCTTCCCTACTAACCACTCAGTTCATCAGGCTGATGAACCACAGTCTGCCAACCACAGAAGCAGCCCAGCATTTTACATGGTAACAGCACAAACAGTTTCCCCTGCACATTCTGGGGTCCCCCACCTCTCAAGTTTGGGGCACCTGAGCCTGAAGAAAGTTGGTTTGTACTTAATTTCTTTTAAAACAGGAATCACTCTCTTCAGACCTGGTTTGTTTGGGGGTGGGGAGATATGTTGTGTCAGGGTAGCGTCATTTTTAAGGTGGAAAGGCACTTTCAAAGAGGCTGTCACAGCTCTTGAAGCTGAGAGGATTGTGGCTGCCCAGGTCCTTGTGAGCCCTAGCTCTTCCAGATTTCCTCTTGCCTCTGGGATCTGTCTTCTCACTTGGATTCATGGTGCTTGGGAGCTTTGCAGCTCCAAACTTAACCTTTCCTGAGGATGGGTGTTGACTGGTAGATACTCAGTGCTAGCATCATCCTGCTGGGATGGGATGTGGTGGGATCTGAGCTGTGAAGCCAGCTTAAGGTCCATCTGGGTGTAGAACATCAGCAAGGCCATGAGATAATCTGGAAAGAAGGTGTAGGTTAGTATGGGCATGCCAGTGTCTGCACTAACAACCTGCTTGGACTGAGCAATCATTCCTCTAAGAGAGCTGATCAGCAATTCCTGCATTGCTTTAGCAGCTTGGGCATGTCCCATGGATTATAAAGAGATATTTGGAGCCTGAATCTATCAGGAAAGAGAGAAAAATGTATTTCCTTCTTTTCTTTCTTGTAAGTGCTTCTCCAGCTTCATTGCTCTACGCTGGTGGTGGCTGCTGGGAATGATGTGTAGCACTGATGTGTGAACCTCCAGGATAGCTGTGTATTACGTGCAAGTGTGAAGATCAGTGCCTGCCCAGAGTTTTTCAGAAGTTATTCTGTATTACAGATATTTCTGGAGCTGATGCTCAGCTTCTCTTCCCACTCCAGAGCCCACTTGACCACTCACCTGCCCACAGCCCTTCATGCTAAGCTGGAGAGGGAGGAAGCACTACCCAGCACCACGGGGTGTGCAGGGAAGGGTGGCTGCCTTTTGGCTGCCTGGAGTGGGCAGGGGACACCCAGCCTGTCCCTGGCTGGGACATGCCACAGGGCACAGCGTGCTGCTGCAGCCTGGCACAGCCCCATGGGACCAGTGAGGAGCAGGGTTGTGTCTGCTGTGTGCACGTACCCAGAGCTGTAACACAGTCACAGACCAGAAAATCCCCCTCTCTCCTCCCAATCAAATTAGGAGCAGAGAGCAGGGAAAGTGCATTAACTAATCAAACTGTGATTTCAAATTGATTATTGCAAATTGCCAACCATAACAATTCTCCTAATGGCAGTGATTTAAAAATAAAAAATAACAAAAATAGAGCCTCCATTAGGCACTGTGCTAACACCTCCTCACTGGTGGGTGAGGGTTGTGCTGTTCATCACAGCCCTTGTGCAGGGCTCTCTCCATAGCTTGGGAACCCCTAATCCCAGTGATGTGTGAGCAGACAGCTGGTTTGCTGCTGGTTTTGTCCCTGTCTGCTATCATAGAATCACAGGGGTTGGAAGGGACCTCGAGAGATCATCAGGTCCAACCCCCTGGCAAAGCAGCTCCCCAGCTCATATTGCACAGGCAGGCATCCAGATGGGTCTGGAATCTCTCCAGAGAAGGAGACTCCACAACCCCCTGGGCAGCCTGGCCCAGGGCTCCCTCACTGGGGAAAAGTTCTTCCCCATGTTGGTGTGGAACTCCCTGTGCTCCAACTTGCAGCCATTGCCCCTTGTCCTGTCTGCACAGACACTGAAAAGGGGCTGGCCATTCCCCCTGCATCCCATACTGAAGATATTGATAAACATTAATAAGGTCCCCCCTCAGTCTTCTTCTCTCCAGGCTGAACAGCCCCAGCTCACTCAGCCTTTCCTCACAGGGGAGATGCTCCAGGCCCTTCATCCCCTTCATATCCCTCCTCTGGACTCTCTCCAGGAGATCCCTGGCTTTTTTATCCCAGGGAGCCCAGCACTGGACACAACACTCCAAGTGGGGCCTGAGCAGGGCAGAGCAGAGGGGGAGGAACCCCTCCTTTGACCTGCTGGCCACACTCCTCCTGATGCACCCCAGGATCCCATTGGCTGGTGCTGGTGTGGGCACAGTGAGGCTGGTGGCTGTGGGCAGCCGTGCAGTGGGGAGCCCTCCCTTGCTGGTGGCAGGCGGTCCTGGCGCCTGGATGCGGGCAGCAGCCCTGAGCACCTTCCCAGTGGTTTCCCTGGCAACCAAGTCATCCTGCCAGCAGCCTGCGATGGCAGAAAATAAAACAAGATGACACTGCAGCTCCTCAAGAAAACAACCCCAAACCATCCCCTAGAGAACCCCAACAACCTGCCTTCTCCTTTCCCCCATCCCAGACTGGTGGTCCCTTCTTCCCACCGGTGTTTCTGCAGGCTGCCCTGCCATGCCCTTGCAGGAGGAGGAGTGGAAAGCACAGCACTGGGAAGGCTGCCAGTCAGTTCAGACAGAAGCAGGAGGACTGGGAACCTGCAAAATGGTTCCTGTCTGAGCTGGGAGCATGGATGTTGGGCAGGTTCCTCCACGTGGCCTTACTGGCCAACTGTGTGCTGGAAGCACCACAGGGCAAGGAGTGTGAAGGCACCTGAACTGCCTCAGATCCTGATTTTGGCACAGATAACAGCAGGAACATTCCCCCACTGCCACAAATACGGTGCAAATGTCTATCACTTCTTGGGCTTCCTGCTCCCCTGTTGTCATGGCCACTGTCGTGGTGCCTTGGTGCTGCCTTCAGTGGTCCTGAGTCCTCCTCACAAAAGGTGAGGCTGATTCACTGATGGAGAGCATGCTGGCTGTGTGTTCCATGGAGTTACATGGTCTTGCTTCATGGTGGCACTGATTAGGAGCACTTCCCTAGGAGGTCTATGAGATGGGTACGTGGATTAGTGGTCCAACTCTGGTTTTGGGGGCATTAACCCCACTTCCTTCCCATAACAGGAGGTGCCAGTTCCTTTTGGAGTTGAGTTGATCTTACTGGACAAATTAGCAGATCATCTTCCTGCTTCTTGCCTGAGCAAAGTCTTTTACTCCAAGAGTGCTGGTACAACACCCAGAGCAGCCATTTCCCACCTGTTTCTCTCCAGCTCTTTGACAGTTCTTCCAAACATGAGACCCTCCTATAGGTTGTGAAAAGTAGATTTGGAGACTAAAAATCACTGCTAACAAAAGAATTAAATAAGTTAAAGCCATTTTCCTGTTTCAAACAACATACAGCTACTTTCTTCAAGTAATGTTCATGGCCTTCCTGCTCTGGGCAATGTGGAGACATGGCAGGAGTGTTTTTTGATCCATATGGTGGGTTATCTGGATACAACTGAACATGTCAGGATGAAGAATCTTTAAGAGTAGGATAGCGAGCTCTATAGTGGAACTTGCTCCTGATAAAACAGTCAAGGCTGGATGTGTGTGTAGAGATGCTTTTTATAGATTAAGCTAAACAGTGTTGGTGAGTTTTGTTTCCCAGGCCTTTTTTTTTCCCCCCCTCCTGTTAGTACAAAGCATCTGTCTGCAGGCCTGTTAGTCTGATGACTTTAACCAGCCCCATGTTCCTTTTCTGAGCCTCTTGGACAATTCCTGTAGATTTTACAAGGTATCTTGCTCATGTATCTGGCTCCCCAGTGAGGCGAGGCAAGGCTTCCCTGATGTTATAAACAGTCCATCTCACTACTTCATGTCATATAAAACCCAACTCTAATCGCTGTAAAGGTTTCCTCCAAGGCAGTTTGCCTCCCAAACTCAGTGTTATGCTTACAAGAATAAACACCTCCTGGCTTCTCCTTTCCATGGGAGGTATGGCCTGAAGCTAGATATTTACTCAGTTGTGTAAACCATGTGTTTTTCAAATGCTTTTGTCAGATTTGCTTCTCTGTCCAAAGCAGTTCTGCTTTGATACTTGCTGCTCCTGGTGTTTAGCTCAAATTCACTCAACCAGTCGAGTTGTGGTCCTAGTTTCGTTTGCTACTGATGCCTCTGTTTACATCTCATTGGCTTTATTAAGCCAGGAGCTCATAATCACGAGTGCTTGTGCCCATGTTGCCTGACATTCATGCTAACCTCTTGGGGTTGAATGTAATCACCTTCTCTTTTTGATTACCATAAACACTCGATAACCTGGCTGTTTCTGGCAGTTGGAGAGGTCTTATCGCTGTTCTCAAGGGAGTTTGCTCCTCTGGCTCAGGAGCACCTATCTAATATCAAGGAGATAATTTCTGTGGAGAGGCTTATCCTGTTTGTCCAAGTCTTGGGACTATACAGTTACCAGGTAGGTACCATTGTTTGTGTCTGTGCAAGCAAATTCTAAGATGACTGAACCATTGCTGCTGTCCCCATCTGCTTGTGTTGAGGGGCACTTGGAGGGCCCCATCCTCTCCATTCCTTAGGTCCATTAGTGCTCATAGAGACCTAGAGATCCCCTGTCTTCTTTCCCTTCTCAACCAGAAAGGGAGAATGGCATCTCTCAAGGGAAAGCAAATGACCTGGTCTGCTGACCCATGTCTACTCATACATATCCAGCTTCTAATTCTTACTTTGGAAAGACCAGATGATTCTTTAATCATCTCCCGACAAATGCTGTCACTTGTCACATGGCTCATGAACTATGTCCTGCTCTCTGCCTGGGTCTCCTGCATGCTGCCTCCTCAAGCTCTTTGCCCTTGTAGGTGAAAGAGCAAGAAGGACAGACTCAGGGGGAGCAATCACTCCCAGGAAAATCTAACAGGGTCATCACCACTTGTTTTTCCTTTTTCTTATATTTTTTTTTTCCTTCTACAGCTGTAGAGGGAAGGGGGGGGGGGGAAAGGACAAGAAAAAGGAGGTGATGAAAGATCCGAAATAATAAATATAAATATCTCTGAGTGGGGAAGTATGGGAAGTGCAGAAAATATTTAGAAAAAATTCAAAATAGGGTTTTATTCTGAATACAGGAAACAAACCTCAGCTTCTTCATCTTGTGTGTGTTACTTTTTCTGTTTTTCTGCCAGCTCCATTAAAACCTCAATAATATACAGGAGTCTATTAAAGGTTTTCAAGATGAAACCAAGTTTGGTCATTATCACTAGATGGCTCTTTGGTGGGCTGTATAAAAAGAGTGAATGGTCTCACTGTGGTTTTTAGTGGAAACATGCCAAAATTGCAAACCCAAGATTTCCACTGGCCTTATGTCAGGACTAACAGATGCTGTAGAGGATGAGGGTGAGTTCCTGACTCTTCTGCTGGTCTGTGCTAACACCCCATTTTCAGCTCTGCCTGAGGGACCAGCTCTGGAGTCCTTTCCTGGGGCAGTTCTCCTTCTGGAGATCCTCAGGGGAGTCTGGCTGCTCCCACAGAGCACTCCCAGGAGTCAAAGCCCAGCAGCTTTCATCTGCACTTAAGTCAGACTATTACTATAGATATATATATTTTAAACCTGCACATCTCTCCCACAGGTACAGAAAGGCTGGCAAATACAGTGTTTGAGAGCAGTTTGTGTCTCCTGCCTCTGTTAGGACACTCACTTACTCCAAGCTCTAAACCTTCTGGTCAAGTTGGGTGCAGCCAGTGGGACTCTCACATGGTTGGTGCTGGGGGCACCTTGCAGCAAGACCCCAGTGATCCTTACCTGCACCCCCCAGCAGCACAGTGCAAAGCCTGTTTGTGTTTTACTGCTCAAGGAGACCACAAACAAGTGTAGAGGGCTGACTGACTCTTGGGGAGAGTTTTTATGATGTTGTACAAGACCAATTCCTCTGTTACTTTGCCTATTAGGAAGATGAGGGAGCCCAATTTAGGTCTGAGAATGAGGCTTGCTCTATGGAATAGTAACAAAGCTATCTCTGCCTCTTGGAAATGAAAAACAGAGGCAGCAAAAGAAGAGATTTACTGGGATCTGGCAGTTTATACTGTCATTTTCCTTGGTCTATTGCCAAACAGATACAGTCTGTGCTTGGGGAAAACAAGGAGATGAGTCAGTCTTCTCTGCTCAGGTTGTTACAGGCACCTCTTGCAGGCTCTAATTTAGACTCTGCTTAGCAGCTTTGGGCTCTCAGCTCCACAACATCCTACTGATCATGAAAGGACAGGTCTTTGGCCATAGGGTCTGATCATCTTCCTGCAGTTGAGGCATGTCCAGTCCATCAGAAGCTTAGCAGAAGTGGGAGCTTAAAATCTCCCTCAGCCAACCTCTGGGAGAACTGCCCATCCTTGAGTCAAAGGAGCAGCCACATCCCCCCTGTTTTAGACACCTTTGCTCTCTAAAGAGATTTGGCTTTGGGTCAGTAGCAGAGGACTGTTGTGTGTTTGTGTCTTGTTCCACGCTTGGCTTCTTGTGTGAGCAGGATGAGGATGCACAAGGGTTGGATCTGCAGGGCTGTTTGGCCCAGCTGCAGTTCATGGTACCTTGGCTCAGCTGTCCAGCATCCCTGGCATGTTTGGTTTTGCCAGTGCCTTGGGCCTCTGTAGTGCAGAGATCCAAAAGCATTCCTGGGGTAGCTGGCCCTGCCCAGGGACTCCCTGCAACCTTATTGCATCCTGATTTTCCTGTCAAGAGGGGTAAAATCCAGGAGGGACTTCTTAGGGCTTTTTGTGCAAGCCTATAAGCCAGCAAGGCTGCCTAAGGAATGCAGCCTCACAGCTGAGTCCCCTTGCTGTATTCAGGTCATGTTGGACACAGCAGTTGCTCTTCTGAATTGTCACCCTGATGGGCCTGAGAGGCCTTGATGCCCATGCTTTTGTGGAGGGGGATGCTGCCCAGGCTTTGTGCTGACAGCTGTTGCAGTGTCCTTTGTGTTGTAGCTGATTTTTTTTCGTGCTGAGAAGGAAGAACATTTTTAAACAGCCCTGGTTACATTTTAATGGTGACCAGATGGACCTGTTAGGGTGTTGATTCCTTGCACAACACGTATCTGTGCAGCATCCTTATGAAAAGCTCACTGAAAAGTTATCCTTGTGAATTTGAGGAGCATGAGTGGCGTGGTTTAACCTCAGCCAGCAGCTCAGCCCCCCACACCCAGTCACTCCCCTTCCCTGGGTGGGATGGGGCAGAGAGTTGAAAGGGCAAAAGGGAGAAAACTCCTGGCTTGAGATACAGTTTAATCAGCAAAGCAAAAGCTGCACATGCATCCAGGCAAGACAAGGAATTCATTCCCCACGTCCCGTGGGCAGGCAGGTGTTCAGCCATCCCAGGGCACAGGGCTCCATCACACCTAATGGGGATGTGGGAAGACAAACGCCATTGCTCCAAACATCACTGCCCCCCTCCCTTCCTCTTCCCCCAGCCCCCAATATGCTGAGCATGATGCTGTATGGTGTGGGACATCCCTTGGGTCACTGGGGTCAGCTGTCCCAGCTGGGTGCCCTCTGACTCCCTGTGCACCCCTAGCCTGCTGGCTGGTGGGGTAAGATGAGGAGCAGGACAGCCTGTGGCTCTGTGCAAGCCCTGCTCAGCAGGGCCTGAAACATCTCTATGCTATCAGCGCTGCTTTGGGCACAAACCCAGAGCACAGTGAAGGAAATCAACTCCATCCTGGCCAAAACCAGCCCAAGGAGCAGGTCTGTGCCTGATGCCCAGTGATGCAGTGGTGGTGGCTGTGCCTGGCTGCACAGCTCTGCGTGTCTGCAGAGGTATGGATCTCTAGTAAACAAGGGTGGCAAACCCAAGGCTTGCTCTGTGTGGAAATTTTCCAGGCTTTTTCATCTCTTGCTGGTACAGTTTTGTTGAGTACTTTGTAATCCAAGGAGCTGCTATTCTCTGTATCATGCAATACATCAGTGTAAGGAGACCAAAGCTCCTGACCAGCCACCCTGCTTAGAAAATGTACCCGTTTCTTTTGAGATGAGCGTGCTTCCTCTGAGTGTTTCTTTTTCATATATACAATTGTAGTTGCTTGTGGATGAAAATAGGAAATTATCTCCCACAGTGTATGATTTAAATAAAAAAAAACAGGTCCAAAAAGTTGTATTTCTGTGTTCCCAGCAGAGAACTTTACCTTGCACATTGAATTGCAAATAGAGATTCCGATGGAGTTACCAAAAAGTAATTTTCTGAGCCTAGATTCTTCTAAAAAGCAGGTCTGCATGCAAGTTGTTGTTTTAATTAACTAGGTGGTTTGTAATTGATTCTACCCTGGCAGGGATTGAAGTGGCTAGTTCAGTGTCATGCTTGTGGGAAGACTAGCAGGGAAATGTCTATACCCAGACAAAGGAATTCTCCTCAAACACACACTCATGTCCAAAGTTAATTTGAATGCTGAACCCAAAAGATATTAAGAGGGTTTTTTTTTTTGGTGTTTTACTCTCGTTTGGACACTTGTGCTGTTTAACTCTGTAACTACCTGTTTGTTATTTGGCTGAATTAAACCCTGCTGCATCCATTAGCATATACAAGAACTTAGTAATACAATCAGGCACTAATGCATTCATTTTCTCCTTGACTGCTCATTCATTGAGATGTTAGTACAGAGGAAGAATATGATCGGGGCGACTGTGGGATGAACTAATCAATTCCTAATGAATAATCCGAAAATACAGATGTCCGAGGGAGATGTCCTCAGCACAAACAGAGTGCAGCAGAACCAGAGGAGACCCAGGCAAGGTGGGATGTGTGACCCTGAGCTGAGATGCCACCACCTTGTGTCCCCAATGCAGCCTTGAGCAGGGTTTGCCAGGGGCCAGTTCAAAAGCTGCAAGTCGAGTGCATCTGGAGCAGACAAAACCTTTTGCACACAAAACCTTTGCTGAAGCTGGGGAGGACTTTGTCTGTGAGGGCTGAGTGCTGTAGGGGAGAGCTGCCAGGGTCTCCTCCGTGAAAACTGCTCCTTTCCATTTGCCTTTCCTCATCCCAGCCCCTGCCAGGAATTGCTCCTTTTTTATTATTAATTTTTTCCCCTGTTTCTGAGCAGTTTGCTCTTACTGGTATTACTTTAACTTGTCTCTTGGGAGTTAATTATTACAGATAGCTCTGTGTAATGTCTCTGACTGCAAATAAGAAAGCTGAGCTGAGGTAGAGACCGGTGGCTGGGATCCATCTGAAGCCAGGGAAGGCTTTAGGGGTGTGTAAAAACGCTCTTACAGTGATTGGGTGGGTGCCAGCGGTTAAAAGCCCAGACTGGTCTGGGTTGGAAGGGACCCCAAGGATCACAGAGCTCCAACCCCCTGCCACAGGCAGGGCCACCAACCTCCAGGCCTGGAGCTACACAAGGTTGCCCAGGGCCCCATCCAACCTGGCCTTGAACACCCCCAGGGACGGGGCACCCACCCCCTCTCTGGGCAGCCCCTTCCAGCCCCTCACGACTCTTTCTGGAGAGAACTTCCCCTAATATCTCCTCTAACCCTTCCCTCCTCCAGCTTCACTCCATCCCCCTTGTCCTGCCAGTCTCTGCCCTTGAACAAGCTGATTCCCCTCCTGTTCCTCTGCTCCCTTCAGGGCCTGGAAGGCTGCAATGAGGTCCCCCCACAGCCTTCTCTTCTCCAGGCTGACCCAGCCCAGCTCCCTCAGCCTCTCTTCACAGGGGAGCTGCTCCAGCCCTCAATTACAACTGTGTGTCTCCAGTGAGAGCAGTGGTTTTGAAAGGCACTTTTTTTCCCCTGCATTAGCAACTCTTACCTAGCTGTCTGAAAATGCTCTCACAACAGGCAGTGAGCATTGTCCCTTTATTGCCCCTTTCCAGTAGAAGACATGGGAACAGGAAAGGGCTGGGTATCTCCTGAAGGCTCTTGGTGTGTGTGCTCCATCTGACTGAGGAGTCCCCACTATTGCCTCCTGCAGTGCCTGTGAATCCTGGCTGCTTCCCATAGGAGCCTCCTGCTCTTGCAGGAAGGCTGAAAGCAACTCTAAGGTTGGACAAATCATTTTCACATAGATTATCATCCCTATTTTGCAAACCTTAGTCATTGCCTCCAGGCTCAGCATTATTGCTGCTGCTGGTGTGTGTTTGCTGACCCTCAGACTAGGAAACACTCCTTTTATTTTCATTTCAGCATCTCCTTGGTTCCTACAGACAAGAATGTCACCTGGGTTGCTCTGCCTCAAATAGATGTGACTGGAACCCTTTCCCTTCTTGAGTCTTGGTATCTCCTAGATTTCTTGGCTACAACCAAGATCAGGACTGCTGCCTTCCAAACAACTCCCATTTCTTTTAAGCCTGAGGGCTACATCCCAATCTGGGGGTTCAATCCCAGGAAAGGGATGTGGCAGCACAGGACCTTCTGCCCTTGTTTCAAAACAAAATCAGATTCAGTCTGGGAATGAGTCTTTTGATGTCCGGGAGCAGTTCAGTGATCCTGTCATGTGGAATGATTCCTGCTGGCAGAGATCACTGTGGATGATGGTGAGGTGATTAATTGCATCGTGATTAACCCTGAAGCGATGTGCGTGTGTGCTGCGTGACGAGCGCTGAGGTCTCCCCCTGTTATACCTATAGCATTATGTACATTGCAGTCCTGGCTTGCTCTCCTGGAGGGTTGTGTTGTGCAATGGGATTCATAGAATCCCAGACCGGTCTGGGTTGGAAGGGACCCCAAGGATCACAGAGCTCCAACCCCCTGCCACAGGCAGGGCCACCAACCTCCAGGCCTGGAGCTACACAAGGTTGCCCAGGGCCCCATCCAACCTGGCCTGGAACATCCCCAGGGATGGGGCATCCTCCACCTCTCTGGGCAGCCTTCTCCAGCTCCTCTCTGTAAAAAACTTCCCCCTAATATCCAATTTAAACCTTCCTTCCTTTAGCTTCACTCCATCCCCCTTGTCCTGCCATTGTCAACCCTGTGAGTGAAGGTGGGTTCCTATATGATGCTTCCTTCTCATTAAACCAAAAGGTTCATGAGTAAATTCCAAGAAGGCTGAAATCAGAGCAGATGCTTGATGGTGGTGCATCTGTCCTGCAGTGTGGAGACTGCATGGTCAGGGCTTAAGGAGAGGAGACTTGAGAGAGATTTAGTAAACTTCAGCTGGAGCTGTGTGTGTCTGTGTGTGCCTGTGTGCCTGCACATCCCCATGTGTGGGATTTTTCTTCCCTGTTCTTTCACTGCCCAGGGTTCTTTATTGTCTCTCGCAGGTAGATCACTCATTGCTATAAATTTTCTTATCTCCAGTGCTTTTCCAATTATGGATAACAACAGGAAAGCAGTCATTGGTTTCTAAAAGGTCATCAAGATATAGGGCCCGATTGGGAAGGGGATGACTTATGGAGTTAGCTTGTGTAAATCTGAGGAAGTTTTATGCACAAGTCAGGCACGAAATGTAAGTGAGATTCATAAAAAACAGAGATTTACACTGGCTTCAGTTAGTGGAAATCAAAATGGTTATGAAATTTTCCCATTCTCTCTATGCCTGTATATGCAGAGAATAAGCCTTAAATGTCTTTCAAGTGCCCGTGGTGCTGGGGAAGGGCTGACCTGCCAGCCCTGGGTGATGGACCACTGCCTGTCCAGAGGATGCTTGGGGTGCAAGGAGGTGGTAAATACAATCCTCTCCCACCCTTTGCCTTGCTAGTCATCCAGAGGTGACCTCCTCCATGCATCAGAGCGCTGGCAGCATCCAGCGAAGGGGCAGCCACTTCTTAGGTGACATCAGGATTGATGCTTTGATGCTCTGTCTCTCTGCACCCACCAGGTCGCTGCTGTCAGTGACATAAGTGACAGCCTATTTCCCATTGGTATAGCAACAGCTTCTGTGTATGTACAGCAATGGTGTGCCACAGGGTCTGGCTCTATCTTGAGAAGAAGAGCAAAAAAACCTCACTCCTGTTTTATGTCCTGGACCATCCCACAGCACCTCCAGCCATCAGGTTCCCCTTGTGCTTCCCTGTGCTGCTGGCATACCTCTTCTTGGCTTTTCTTCTTGTTGTGTGAATTCAAAGGATGCCAAAGTATTGACACTGGAAGATCATAGGTATAAAGTGGGTTTTCAAGGTGTAAAATTATGTGGTTTGTGTAAAATGCAGTGAGTAACAGCAAGCAGCTCATGGGGGAAGGGAAAGGGCTGCTCTGCTGCCACTAGTCCATTTTAGGCACTTACCTGAAGCTCTGAGGTTATGAGACCCATCAGCTCAGCCCCTGGAGAGTTAAGAGGGTGGAGAGGAAGGTCTGTCCAGGTACAAGTTATCCTGTCTGGAGACCTGGATGCCTGTCTGGAGATGCTGCTTGCTCTGTTTTTTTGTGGAGGGATCCCTCTGCCACTGTGATCCCATTACTATCAGGTTACACAGTAGGAACTCAGGCTGCAAGGGTGAGGTTACTGAGGGCATCAGTGCTGCAGGGCACAGGCATGCACAGCTTTGAGGTCTGCAGGACAGGCCAAGTTCAGCCATAGCACGTGAGATAAAGACAAGGCAGGAGTGTTGGTTTGCAGGGCAGGGCTGTTTGCCAGACACACAGGAGAAGAAAGTCCATGTAGATAGAATTTCTAGGGCACCTGTGATGCCAATTGGCTGGGAGCATGGCAAGGAGCCAGGCATAGGCATCTCTGCACCCACATGTGATGTACAACACAGCTCCAAACCTGCTTTGAAACACAGCAGTTCAGAGTTGGTACAGAGGTGCCTGGCAGCGAGAAAGGTGTTGGGAGCTGCCGTGAGCTACTTAACCTTCTGCCTAATGCACGGAGTCAGGTCTGTCACAGCTGTCTGAACAATACATTTGCCAATTAAGTTAATTCAATCAAATCCCTTGTATCCAGCAGAAAGGGCAAAGCAAATCCAGGTGAGGGAGAGAGAACAGAGCCCAAATTCCCCTCTATGTCACACAAAAGCAGAACAAAGGGCGTGTGTGTGTATAAATATTTATGAATAATTGTGCTGCGGAGCCGCAGCGTAATTGACAACTCGAAAGCTGCTTCCTGGGATGTGTCCTCCCCACCTCAAGTGATGGACCTGGGGAGCTGGCAGGCTCTGAGTGAAGGGCCTCACTCCTGCTTCACTGGTTCAAACGCACAAAGGATGCCTTAAAGGTCTGTCTGACATTCCAAAGCAAAACCGTGTGGAGATGCCACTGCCCATCTCCAGCTTGGAGGGCAGAGGGGTGGTGGTGACCAGGGGTGGTCACCAGCCCTCCTGAGTTCCTGTATTTTGCAGTGTTGAAGCCTCATTGCCATAGTGGATTTCTACACTTCCTCATAACTCCCATCTGGGCAGGGCATTTGTTTCCAGCTATTTCCATTGAGAAATAATGAAAACACTTTATTTCTAATGTAGTAAATTGCTTTTATTTCTCTGCCCCACTATGCACCGCGCTCAGTTTCATTAACCCAGGGCCCACTGTGCTTGGTATTGTTAATCCAGGGCTTGTTCCAGCTCCCCAGAAAGTATGCCTCAGCAGAACGATGCCATTTCTTGACATTAGTGTAAGTCTGTAAGCTTTCCCCCTACCCAAAACTGTGGTGTGAGCAGGCTGTTGCAATAAAAGTGCATCTTGTAGCAAAATAGCAAATATTACTTGCCCAATGAACAACAGTATCTCCTTCAACCAGCTGGCAAAGTCTAGGAAGCCTCATAGAATCATAGAATTGCCTGGGTTGGAAGAGACCCTTTAGATTATCAAGTCCAACCACAGCCTCACCCTGCCCAGCCCACCTCTAGATCCTGTCCTTAAGCACTTCATCTACACACCCTTTAAATCCCTCCAGGGATGGTGACCTCACCACCTCACTGGGCAGCCTGTGCCAACACCTGACAACTCTTTCAGTACAGAAAATGTTCCTGATATCTGACCTAAAGCACTGGAAGAGGGGTGTTGCACCCACCTTTGCACGGTGAGCTGGGGTTGATGCAGAGCACTGCTAGGAAGGACAGCATCTTGAGTGGCTACAGCTGCACGTGGGAGGCTGGTTCCCATCCTGCTCTGACTCTTTCTGTGGCCTTCTTGCTCTCCTGATGGAATTTAATAGAGAAGGTGTGAATGCTTTAATATTTGCTTGAGAGCAATGCATGGGATGTAGGGGAAGATGCTGGAGACCAGTAGAAAAAAATAGCATCTGCTTCATGGACAGTGACTGTAGGGCTCCCTGATCAGGGGAGAGGCTCACCAGGTACCTCCAGATGTGCCTGAAAAATCCTTTGTGTTTTAAAGCTGGGGATGTGCACTGCAGGGATGTGCAGGGTAGAGCCAATGTGGTGTAGCACAGGTTTGAACGGCCACTGAGGGGTTCAATCAATCACCAAAGGACTCCCAAAAGGAAGGATGAAGGTCTATGGTAAGACCAGACAGTGCAGGATATCAGAGCCATGCCCATTCCTGTGGGAGCATTCAATGCATTAGCTGCACCCACTCCTGTGGGAGCAGGATACGGCCTTAGGCTGCTGGGACACAGCAGGGAAAAGCCAAACAAGACTCTTCTTCCTTGACCTGTTCAACCCTGCCAGGGTGGCCCAAGGTCTGCCTAAATGAGGACGTGATACAGCCAGGAAGCAGAAGTCAATCAATCAGGGGGCTGCCCGTTGGTGCAACGATGATTAAATTGGGCTTTGCCAGGTTATGTTGTAATTTGGCTTGTTGCCCATCTGTCTTGCCATGTTAAATATATCCATAGTCATGCAGAGGTCATGGTCAAACCCAGGAGATCCCAGCTCATGTAAATTACCCTCCTTATCTCCCAGGCTTCTAAGAGTGCTCATAATTGCAGCATCCCTTCTCCAACATGGGTGCTTCTGTGGCATCGGGGCCTGGCATTAGCTGTCCCCTCCAGAGACAAGGGGGAGAGAGAGAAAAATTGCCAGTTCTTTCTTTTTTTTCCCTCTTTCTCCCCCCTCCTTCCACTTTTTGGCCTTGTTGGTGGGACAAAGAGTGGCAGCTGAGTGAATGTGCTGGTTTCCAGACTGACACCCAGTGAATGCAGCCACTCATAATCACTGTCTATGAGCATTTATCACTTCCCCAGATTACAGCATGGGGAGCAGGTGTCTGACCTGTGATGACAGAACCATGGAGAACTGGTAGGAAGGAAGGAAATAGATAAGATGTCATTTTTCAGCACATTTTTTCTCTCTTTAATGGTCTCCTAGATTATGGGAAACAATCATGGGATGGGGAACACTGATTCTTTATGGTGTCAGTAGGGTTTAAGGTTTTAGGTACAAAAAAACCCCCAGTGATGTTGGATCCTGAATATTGGGGGGTATTTATAGCACACACTAAGTTGTTTGGTTGGGGTTTTTTTTAATTTATATCCTCGAGTCAAGAAAGATAAATGAGATTCTGTATCAAAGTACTTGTATCCAGAGGAAATGAAGAGAAACACGGTCCTCTTGAACTTGGCCTCCACTTAGGGCAGGAAAATAACATAGAAATGACCCTTCTCCACAAAGGAGATGGTGAAGTTAGTTTGTAGAAATCTTTTCTTCTCATATTACCTATTTTCTGGTTCTCCTCATCTCTACTTTTTCCTACTAGAAGTGCCCCAAAAAAAGAAACAAAAATCTACCAACTTTGTTGTGGTGTCTTCTACTACTACTTCTAAACACGCTCTTCCATGTGACCCGTGAGTGCTGCTTTGATGCTGACTTCAGCTTTCCATCACTGAACATATTTCAGGATGGAAAACAGTTGTAAGTTCCTTGATCTGCAGTTTTGGGTTTAAAACCTCATTTCTCATTTTAATAATAGCAATAATCCTATGCTGAACTGCCTTCATGTTTTCCATCTGAAGAGCAGGCAAGTGTCCTACGTGTTCAAGCATCACAACATCCTATGACCAAGGAGTGCAAACTGCCAGAATTCAGATCCAACTCATTGAACTGAGCTGTTTCTATCTGAAATCCTGTTTTGGATTCATTATTGCAGTGGGAAAGGAGGAACTGAGAGGCAACAGGATCTCACAGGTCACACACTGAGTGTCATTGGAGCAACCCATCCCAATATCTTCAGGCTCTTGGGCAGGAAGAGCTGCTGTTGCAGTCTCTGGCAGTAAGAAACACTCACTGGAGATGCTGAATCTTTGTGGTGTCTCCAGATGCATATGAGTTAGTTCAGGAGCCTTTGGGAGAGTTTGGGGGCTGTTGCTGATGTTGAGGACGAATAGAACAGCTCTGTGAGGAGTAATTCCTTCCCTCTGTGGTTGAGTTGGCTGATTCTGATGGACTGGTGTTAACTAATCCTAGAGATGGTTTGGAGCCAGAGGCCATCAGCAGGTATGACAGGTCTCTCTCTTCTCTCTGTTAAATGGGAATAAACCAGGTTTTCCTTTGCTACAAGTTACAAGCAGTGAGGTCTCTGTGCACCCATTACACATCATCCATCGTGCTCCTCCCCTGACAGCTGCAGTGTGTCCATGTAAAGGAATAGCCCACATGGGATGCCACAGGGAAGGCTGTTTGCAGCAGGGAAGGACAGAAGGAAGGAAGGAAGGAAGCAAGCCTGTCTCTGAGACAGGCACAGCAAGCTTACCCTGGGCAACATAGAATATTCAGTAAACCCCTGTTAGCAATGGAGAGGGGAGATGAATATGGGAGAGAAACCCTGGACTGCACTGATGAGCAGGGATTGTCTCTGCCTGCACCCAGAGATGTTCTCTCTCTCCTGTAGGCAAGGGTAGCACATGTGCATCAGCACAGGGCAGCTGGTCCTTGCACCCTATTGCACTTTGGTCCTGCACCACCACAAGGTGATGTCTGCACGTTCAGATACACCTCCAAAGCAGATCTCTATATCCTTGAAAGTCAACCCATCAGAAGTGATGGGGGTAGGAGAAGAAATTAAAAGCACTCCTCTTTTGGTCCTTGCTGGGGTGTTCTTTGATGGAAATGCTAGGGGGAGGGAGGCTTTTCATATTGTTCTACCAAAACTAACTAGGAAAATAAGAATAAAATTTTGGAGATGGTGGTAGTGAGATGAAGGGGTTTGCTTGTCTCTATCTGTAACAACCTCCTGGCTGGGCATCTGAACAGAAATAATAGTTTGAAAGGGAAGATAATTAAATTAAACAGGCAACCAAACTGGAGGAATCCGACTTTTGATGAAGAAGGGCAGCTGGGGAAAAAGTAGAGGAGGTGGTGGGGAAAAGCAGCACATCTCTTTAAATTGTCAATCTCTCAGGGCAAGGTTGCTGCAGACATAATGAGTGTCCTGGTGAATTATCTCCCACTTTTATTGTCTGTTGCTACCATGGAAAGATGGGGAGGTGGGGAAACTAACTTTTTTTTTTTTTTTTTTTTTGAATTTGGACAGACTTAAAGAAGTGGCATCAAATTTGAAGGGCACCCAATCAATCTGTTGTCCTAGCTGCATGAAATTGTATTTCCCTGCCACTTCATATCTTATTTGCAGCAGCTGGGCTGTAAGTCATTGGTGATAACATTCTTTATTATGCAGCCGTGTTTATGAACTGTGCCTGGAAAGAGATGATAGAAATATGCAGCAATATGCAAAGGGGGGGATGCTGGGTTGGGGGGGGGAGGGGGAATAAATGCTAGTTGCTAGGGCAACCGTGGGGCTATTTTGGGCATCAAATTTTGCAGATGATGAAAAGCATTTTCATGTGATGGTTGGTCTCTCCGGGAAGAGAAGGGGAGAGAGGGCACACAATAAACCAGGAAGATAATATTCAAGGCTGCAGTCATTTAATTTGTTTCATATATAAATACATATATAGTTTCAGCTGTACTGAAAATGTGCTAAAACCAAAGGAGCCTGTACCTCCTCGTTAAGGGGAAGGAGAGATGTTTTAAATAACTAAATAGGAAATGGCATGCTAGGAATTTGGGGGGGGTTTCCTCCATCACTTGGCACTGTCTGACTCTAGCTGGTGGTCCCATAACATGCTGAGTGGTGTCTGCAGTTGCCCCTGTGCTCCCATAGGCAACCAACCCCTCCTTCCTCCCAAGGCTGCCTCCGCCTCCATCACAGTAGTAATTGAGCCAATTAATACACAACCCCTTCTGTCACAGGTTAAAAACCCCCAAGTTATCAAAGACTGCTCTTGATTCTTGCCAGGATTGAATCATACCCCTACTTGAGACCCATTAATAATGCTAAGATTCATTAACAAATGGGAATTGCTCTCAGGCTTGAGATCTCAGCTTGAGATGTCCAACCTGGAGGATCTGAGCTGCTCCCACCATGCTGACACAGGGGGGCATGGAGGAAGGGGCTGGGTATGCTCCCCCCCTGCCCCCCCATGCATGCAGGCTGGGGTAAAGGCAGAAGATCAGGCCTGGGGTCAATCTGGACTGAGGTTCAGGCATGGGAGCCCAAGAGACTGGATAGTCCATGTTGAGGTCTGTGCAGTGTGTTGAGCTGAAGAGTCATCAGGCTCAAGGATGCTCTTACTGACCAAGCACAAGTATCCTATTTTTGGCCTGTAACAGCAATACCAAAGAGAAGGGCAGGTCACAGCTGGGGTGAGGGGTGAAATCACCTGCATTGGCCCCAGCTGGGACGGGGGTGGATCCACCCCACTGCTGGGTCCGGGGTGGGAGGTGCAGGGCAGCCCCAATTAGGGTTTAGCACCTTCAGCTGTGGACTTCCCATATAGCAGGAAGGGCAAGGGGCAGCTAGAAGCAGCTCAGGAAGGGTGAAGCAGGACTGTCAGCAGGGTAAGATCTTCTGGTCTCTCAGCTATGGGCTTCCCTGTGTGTAAAGTTTCCTTGTGCTCTAGCTCAGCTCTGCTTTTCTTAATTTGATTCCACCAGAATTGCTCTGAATGAGAACAAGCTTCTGAGTGTTGTTTGTAGCCCTTGGATGATCACTGTTGCTTGAGCCATTCTTAAAATCCTTGGGACTCTAAATATATTGGCACATTAAGCTAGTTAAAATGAACTGTGCATGTTTTCAGCAAGAAATCTATTTCCAATGCAATATAATGTGACTCTCTTATTGCTCTAAAGTTGTGTTTTTAATTAAGTAGTTATCAGCGGCAGTGAGATTCTTCTTGAATAATTAAATCAAGGTAGTTTAATGAGTAATTGTAAAGTGAATTGCTGAGACCATCAGGCTGCTGTTGAGGCAGTCTGTTTTCTTTCAGAAAATTAATCCAAGGGATGGGGTTGCTAAGAAAGGAGTAGAACACTGTGCTGGGAAATGGGTGTTTGTCTTGGGGTACTTTGTGTCTCAGAGCTGCATCTTTCTAATCCTGGTCTTCCCATCTTTCACTGGTCTTCTCCAGAAACAAATGCTGATGACTTTCTACATTGCACATTCCCTTTCCCCTAACCTGCTGCCACAAAGGGCTGTAAAGGGGGGTGAGGGGTAATCTAGTTACTAAACAACATCAGCACAGCCCTGATTTTACCTGTCCTCATGAAACAGAACTTTCTGGTCTGGGGTTTCCTAACGAGGCAGAGCCAAGCCAGCCCTGTCCTTTATACTGTGGTCTCCAACTCGGAGGTCTTGTTGCTTGTGTGTTAATCTGGTGTTTAAGGGGTCTTGCTTGATGTGTAGTAATTCTCTTGCTGTTAGATATTCTGAATATAAACAGCCAATGGATATCTTCCATCATATTAAGCTTTATTCACCAGGAGGTCCAGGGGAAATCCTGAAACAAACCCTAGAAATCCAAACCCTGAACATGTGTGGGTGCTTCCTGCACAGTCTGTATGGACTGCCTGCAAAAGAGGCATTCATCCACATGTACAGCAAAGGAAAACACGTGTATGCTGTAGAAACACTAGTTCTTCTTGCAAGCCTGCCTCCTGTTCTCTTAGCTCTCCTTGCTCTGCCTGAGGACTCTGCCCAACAAATATGAGCACTACACAAGTTCTGAGGAAGCTAAACTGACTCCAGAGCAGCTTGTTGATATTTTCAAAGGCAAAATGAAGAATTAAGTGAGGAGAGTGTGGCCACCCTCCTGATGTTATCCTCAGGCACCAGCAATCACACAATCATTTACCAGCTGATGTTTTGTTAGGGCATTTACTCTGTAGCCACAAAGACCTCGAGGACTGATGGGGATAGTGATAACTCGTGGATTTACTCCTATGAAGTGGGATTTTTCTTAAGTGCCTCAATAATTTAGGAGTTCAGCCTTATTGAAAAGCATTTGGGTACCTTTGGAAATCCCATTCATGACTCTCTGTTATGCTTTATGAGCTTGCAGCCCTCAACGGGGACGTTATTTCATGCTCTAGGTAACAAGGTAAAACTCTGGTTTTTAGCACCATCCTGGCTTTTCACCAGGAGAACGATTTACAGAGATGGTGTTGCTCTAGTGGGCTCAATTCCCTGTGCCTTTCCTGGGGCCTTCCTGCTGTCACCTCTGAGTTTTCCTCAAAGCTTGAAGGATTTTTCTGGCAGAGATGGGGTGGTTTTTCTTCAGCTCCAGGCTCTGCTCCTGAGTCCAGTCATCTGCCAAAGGTCTTTGGACAAAACCATTCTTTCTGTGCTTGCATCTCTCTAATCATCCTGATTCTTGTGCAGAAGGCAGAAGATCTCTCAAATTTTTCAGACTTTTTTAAAGAGAAAATTTAGACAGGAAAATAAGGGTGTGGTTTTATTTTATTTTTAAGGCTTTTTCTGTGTGTTTCCAACCACTTTGTCCCCCAGTAATGTGTTAACCACCTTTTGCCATGTATCCCTATCAGTGCTGAGAAACTGGAAACTTTTCTCTCTTTGTTTCTCCTCCCTCCTGCACTCGTGATATTGGGAACATTGAGCTTAAAGTTGAAGCACCTTTTTGTGTGCTGTGTAGAGTCAATGCTGTTGAAACAAACAGCAATGTCAGGAAGGACATTGAGGTCCTGGAGCAGGTCCAGAGAAGGGCAACCAGGCTGGGGAAGGGGCTGGAGGGCAAATCCTCTGAGGAGCAGCTGAAGGAGCTGGGGGTGTTGAGCCTGGAGAAGAGGAGGCTGAGGGGAGACCTTCTCCCCACCTCCCCTGCCCTGCCAGGAGGGTGCAGAGAGGTGGGCGATGGTCTCTTCAGCCAGGGGACAGGAGATGGGACAAGGGGCAATGGGCTCAAGCTGCCCCAGGGCAGGGTCAGCTCAGCTGGGAGGGCAAAGTTCTTCCCTGGCAGAGTTGTGGGGCTGTGGCACAGGCTGCCCAGGGAGGGGCTGAGTCCCCACCCCTGAGGGTGTTTAACAGATGGGTAGATGAGGTGCTCAGGGATCTAGTTTAGCTTAGGATGGGAATGGTTGGACTTGATGATGTTAAAGGTCTTTTCCAACCCTGTGATTCTGTGAAACACAAGTTCAAAATTTGGGAATGACACAAATTCTATTTGTTTGTTTATTTTCCCAGGACATGGAAGCTTCTGCCTGTGGATTTCATACCAAAGACAATCAAGACCTTGGTGACAGACAGGTCAGTCTTTTGTCTTTGCTTAATCCAAAACTAAGTTGTGCTTATTATCAGTGATTGTATTGATGTTTTCTGCTTTACAAAAGTGAGATGTGTGCCTTGGTTGGCAAAAATTGGTCTCTATCATTGCTGAGATGGCCTTTAGCAGAGGTAACCAGGCTGGGGTGATGTTTTTGATGCTGTTTCCAGATGTGAAACCCAGACTTGAGCTTTACTCGATACTGAGGCTCGGGATCATCCTCTGTTCCAGACTCTGTGTCGTTGTTTGGTGCAAGAGATGAAAATGGATATAGGCAACTTGGTTTGATGCTTGTGCCTGAGAGCACAGATCTTGTCTGTGCACCTGAAGTTCTACTCTTACCCAGGTCTCCTGCAGTAATAGATGTGTTCCTGCTCCTCTCTGGTAAGGGAGCAGAGAAGTGACGCTCTGTGTGGTCTGTGGGTGCTGTATGGGGTAGGATGAGCATTTAAAACCAAACAAAACCCCCTTGCAAATATTTGTTTAAATGTTCCAGCTTTACTGTTTATATTCCATTCGCTTGTGGGATGTGGAAAGATGTATGTTAATCCCAACAGTGCCAAAGGTGATGGCTTTGCCATCCAGCATTTCACTTTCTTTTTTTTTCTCACAGCAGCTTTATTTATAACAGAGGAGTGTAAATGAGAATAAGAAAGAAAATACATCTTCATGTGCCAGTTTCTATCCCCTCACTTCCAAATTCAGTCTGCTGGCTTTAATCAGCTCTGCTTCCCTTGCAAGCCCTTTAGCTGTTCTGTCTGAGTTTGTTTCTACACATGCATTTGTGTTAATTAAATATTAAATTAAAATAGGCTGCATGCTAAGGTTTTTCATAACATCACTGGGGGAGATCTGAGACGTTTTAAGAAGTCTCTGTGTGTGTAAATATTCTCGATATAAAATATATGTGTGTATTATTTAGACAAGTACTTTGCAGTAACCTGTCAGTCCCACATCTCAGCTCTCTGTCCTGGCTATTCAGTTCCTACCTGAGCAGGAGCAGTGTGGTTACCCCTCAGCAGACACCTTTAGTGGCTGGTACCAAAGGCCATGGAGTTTTGGATGAGACGTTTTGATTTGATGATAGCTGAAATAGAAGAATCAAACACAGTATCTGAAGGCTGTCCCCAGGCAATAGCAGCATAGCCAGAGCATCTGGTATCCCTACAGCAACAAGGTGTTTCAAAAGACGATGTGGTGACTGTTAGAAATCAATTCTGATGTGAGGACTACCCCAGCAGCTCCAGGATCTCAGTTCAATAAAACCCAAACCATTTTTGCTCAGCTAATGCTTTGTTCACTCCAGTGATGCCTCTACAGCCAGCAGTGTCCACTGGGTAGATGACTTAAGTCATTCACTGACTGTGCTACCATGGATGGAGCCAAACCCTCTGGTTTGTCGGGGCTGCAAACCAGAGATGACTATTATATACATGGCTATTAGTGTAGCTTGGGTGTATGGAAGGAGCTGAGGTGAGTTGGTGCTGCTAAAGGACTGTTTTCTTAAAGGTCTTGGAAAGAGAAGTTGTTTAATAAAGCCCTTGTGTCTGTCCTGTCTGTGTCAAACTTGGCAGGTTTGATCAAGGAGGCTAGCTGTAACTTTCACAGGCAGGTTGCTCTGAGTAGAAAACTAGTGTTACATTTAAGAGATGCTTTAGAAGGCAAGAGTTAATTTAAGCCACATATCTCCATCTCATCAGCATGAGGGAAACCTCAGTTCCCAGGATGAAATGGGAGGCTGTGGGCTCTGGGGAGGGCAGGCATTTAAGGCAGGACACAGCCCTGCAGACTGAGCAAGCAGCAGCTTTATGCCTGTGTGGATACTCAAACCTAATGGGTATTGCAATGTGAGATGGATTTTTACTAAGATTTAGACCCACAGGGCTGGAAGGAGACTCAAGTGTTGCCATAGCTCCACTCGCTGCTCCGGTGATGGACCAGCTGTGCCTTTCCCTGTAATTTCAGCATCCAGGTTCAAGGGGGCAGAAACTTTTGCCTCTTCGTTTTGAGCCTGAAACAATGGCTGAGCCATCAGCCTCCCATCAGGGTGAAGGAGGTAACCTTCCTCCTGATGGCCTCCTCATGAATAATTCCTTCCCTTGCCCACTTGATTTCAGGTTTCCCAAAATAACTGACACTTTTCACACTGAGAGCAAGCAATCCTGGGGAAAATAAAATACATTAAACAGCTACTCCACCTTGGGAGCCCTGAGCGAGTTGGTGATTAAAAATAAAAAGGCAGAAGAGGTTCTGTAGGGAATTTTGAGGGTTGATGAGGGAAACACCACAATCCCTCCATCCTCCCTTTCGTAGTGAATATCCGTCTCTGTTGCTTCTTTTGGGATGCGACTGCCTTCTGTCTGTGAATCCACATGCACAGGAGCTGGGATCCCTGGGATGGTGGGGAGGGATGGTATGGGTGATACTCACAGCAGGGCTTGCTCTGCCTTCAGGATCTGTTCCCGCCTGCCTGAGCAGCCTTTCCCCTTCAGACAATTGAGAATTTCCTTTCTGAGTGTGACTCCCTTCCTCAGATGTGCTGTACAATGTCTCTCCACTGGATACCCACTGCATGCCTAATTTTTAACCACTCTGTCTGTCAGATCCACAAAAGCTGTTACTGGAGGTGTTTGCATAAAAGAGCTCCACTATAGGTATCTGAGAGCAGCTGGCGATGCTTTAGACAGTATCCAGCAGTGCTGATCGAGGCAGGATGCTTTAGTCTCCCTGGCTTAATGGCTATGTGCATTTTCTTAATGTACCCTCCCCCTCAATTGCCTCCTAAATTAGCATGCAGGATGTGTCCAGCCTTGGAAAGAAAAGAAGTTTCCGACCCCTTCCATTCAGGCAAAGCAGGTTGTGATATTGCTGAGAATAAAATGTAAATCTGGCAGAGATCAGAGGAGAGGAGGGGGCTCAGCCTCGGGCTCTGGCTGGGCTCAGCCATGAAGACATGGGGAAGACAATGGCTGTGCCTTGTACGATGCTACTCAGCACCATGAGCCCAGCCTGGGTTCAGCCCTGCCTTTGGCATGAGGTGAAGCACGTTTGCAATGGGTTTGTCTTGTTTGTACCTCAATCAGTCCTCAGAGGTGGTTTACCTGGCTGGGTGATGCTAGTGTGGAGCAGAACTGCCCATGGAGAAAGGGAGTGTGCTTACTGACCTGCTGTGGGTCGCAGCACGGTGGAGTTCAGAGCATCTAATGTTTCCATGGATTGTGTGGCTGATGAGATCAGTAGGGTTCGATGGCTGCTGCCTGCTACAGGCTTTTAAGTGTCTGCTGTGAGAGAGAGCCTGGTCTGAGCAAATGAGGCTCCCTGAGAGAGCTGGTCAGCTGGGGTTCTTCATGGCTGAAGACAAGAAGAGATGTGCGATCAGACCAAGAGATGTCTCCCCCAAGTAAGGAACTGGTACCCCTGTGAGGGAGAGGCAGTCACACTGCTGTGAGGAGTCAGTGTGTGCTGCTCCAGTCTCCCCCAGGCTTGTTATTTCCAGATTATGTGAGTGTTTATGATGCTGGATGATTTCCCCATCAAACTTCTCTGCGTGGTTAGTGGCCAGTCTACGGAAGTGTGGCACTTGTGGCATTTTATGTTGTTTTTCCTTCTCAACATTCTCCTTTTTTCCTTCTGTCCTTCACCTCTCCTGCCCCTTCAATGCTTTTAGATCTAAAATGAGTTTGGCTTTAGGTTAAGGTCAATCCATGACAAGGAAGAACAGAAATCACACAGGTGAGGATGCATCAGAGCCCCAACATACTGCTGACATCTTTATCCTGTGATCTACCTTTCTGTCTCACCTGGCTTAATGCACAACTGCTCTTCCAAGAATGCATGCTTGAAATGGCAGGTGTTTAGAGGTGTTGGTGCCCTCAGGAGCTGGGGTTGCAGGGCAGGAGCCGTGTTTCCCTGGGAATCCAAGTGCACATGGAATTTCGTACACTGTTGTCTTGCCTTGGTGGCAACCTCTGGTGTTACTGGAAGCTTCGAGATGAGATGAGGTAACAATAACAACAGTGGAAAAGTGCTAAAGGATGATTTGCTTTAATGAGTGCAGCTATGCAGGGAGGCAGGTAGTGTTTTGTGCTGTGGCTTGCTGAAAACTAACCACATAACTAGCTGGCAGTGCTTGCTGGGCTCGTGGTGCGCTCGGGGGTACAAATAGCTGATTCCAAAGTTGATATCATCAAAGAATAAAAGAAGATTGGATGTTACAGGTTAAGTTACTGCGAATTAAAGCAGCTCTGCTTAACTCATTGCAGTTATCCTGGGTCTTTGGAAATGTCAGTGAGAGGAGTTGGCTCTGTTTCTCCAGCTGATGGTTGGCTGGAAAATGCCGTTTCCTGGTGTGTGAGTGAAAGTGAGCGGGGCGACTTGGTCTTCAGAATATTTCCTCTTGGAGTATTTCTACACGTACTGTAAGCCAGACAGACCTGTTGTCCTCTTACAAGCTGCAAATTACACAGGCAAATGTAATTACCCATTCTCTCTTATTAGTGTGCAGCTAGGAAGCTTCAAGCAATCGTCCCTTTCTTGGTATTTCAAAGCTTACTTGCAAGATGCATCCTTGATATTGAACACAATGAGATGTCCTTTTTTTTTTTAAATTCAATTAAACATTTGCCTACTGTGACTCTTTATTCACTGCAAATTGTCTCTGTAAATAATCTTCATCAAAAGTCAGAACCAATCCCCATTAGTTGTTTAGATTAATTAATGAGTCCCCCTGGAGCCACCCAAATGAATTCAATTTAAACGTCAACAACTTGGCTATGGAGTTTCCCAGGTTGGCATTAAGACAATATTAAACCTGCAATAAGTCACATTTAAAATGTTAATTCAAAGAAGCTCTCCATTTAGAGCATTTAATTAAATCCTTAAATAAACTGCATGGGCTCAATACCAGATGGTTCTGCATTTTCATTGCAGCAGAGAGCCTTGAAGTCATTGAGGGAAGTAATATTGGAGGCATGGTGAAGATAACCAGGATATATAGTGTAATAAAATCTAATCTTGTTTCCAGCAGGGAGATTCAGTGTATGTACACAACCTAGGCTAAAATTGTAAGTTAATTACATTAACCCCAGTGTACTCTGGTATCTGAGCAGCCAGAGATGAAATTAGTCTTTTTCCTATCATAAGATTCTTTTCAACTTCACTATATTAATTTTTAGCCAAATACTTACTCATAAGGAAAATTGAAGTTAATGTAACCAAAGACAAAGTAATGCAGTCTTAATATTCTGAAGGGATTACGGAGGGCCGTGAAAATACACTCTGCAAATGTCACTCACTTTGAATGGATTTGTGGTGGGAAGGTGGGGGAAAAAGAATTATGGCTGTGATCTGCACCATGCTGGGGTTTAATAAAAGTCATGATTTAAGAAATTCGGGCCTTAGGAGAGGAGAAGGGGGGGGGAGGGAAGAAAGACCTCTGTCTGAAGACCCAGTTTCCTTGGGAAGATGTGGTGAGTTGCCTCCTCTGGCAGATGGCAGAGCTTTGAGGTCTTGGAAGTCAAGATGAAATTCTGGAAGATGTTTTGGGTTAGGATACTTAATTTGGGTTAGGATACTTAATTATGTGGTTGGGGGGGTGGGGAAGGGAGATGTGTCCTTGTTGCACAAAACATCCTCTACACTGCCCGTTTGCCTGCTAAAAATTCTTGCAACAAGACAAAGCCCCTGTTCCCTTGGTAGAAACTCCAAATTGCATTGGGAAGATAAGGAGGGGTTTGCTAAAGGTTTACTTGTTCCTTCAAAAGTTGAGTCCATGCTGAGAGTGAGTCCTTGGGTACAAGTGTCCTGGTGCCCCTGGTTCAAGAGACCGTCTCCAGTTTCTCTCTTGGCTCTCAAAATCTGCTGTTTTCCAAGTACCTCACATCCTCCTCCTCCTCTGGGTGTTGGATGTCACCACCTCAAGCAGCTTGCTGTGGCTGCGAGTAGCAGATCAACACTCCGGGTCTCAACTCGAGAAGGGAAAGTCATCACAAGGAAATTCAGCCTGCTCTCTCCCTGTGAGCTGTAAACCAGGGCTGTTATTAATGCAGCTCAGCGAAGGGAATAACTTTTTCTCTTAATATTCAAGAAAGTGTAATTCAATTTCCAAAAATATGGGTTTCCTTCTGTTGGGTAATAAAACACATCAGGGAGGAGAAATTACTTTGCTGTCGTGGCAGGGCAGATTTGTGCTGTTTGGGCTGTGCTGGCATGCCTGGGGAGCTTGGGCAGAGGGTTTGAGCCACGTCAACAGTGTGAATGTTGCAGGAATGGAGTTGGCAGGGAGTGCTCTGGGGTTGAAAGGACCCAGAGGGGTGGTTTTTCCTCCGAGAGGCTTTATAACTCGCTTCTCCATCCTCTCTTTGCCCCATCCTGTAGTGCTGTGGGGGACTTGGCCACGCACCCCCTGGTTCCCTTCCTGTTGTTGAAACTCTGAGTGATGCTGCTGGTGCCTGGGCTCTGCACCAGCAGGATGTGGTCACCCCTGTGACCCAGCTCCTTCCTGGGGGCCCTTGCAGTGAGCTATTCATGGTGTGCCTGGGGGGGATGGAAACACCAAAGCTTTGTTACTTTAATAATTGTGAGCTCCTGACCTGCCCCAAAACTGGGAGAATGGCTATAAGCACCCCTCAGGTGTTGCTCCCAGTGATGTGAGCTGCTTCATCAGAGGAACTGACTGTGCTGCAATTAGCCATGAACAATTATTTTCCATAATGCAAAGGTAGCAAGAAAGCTCAAAACTTTCTCTTCCATCCTTACCTGTCTCCTCCTCCTCCCTCCAAGGAAATCCAGAGCCATTTAGTGACTTGAAAAGAGCTCAGGGTTGATGGACAGTGCAACCCTGTACCGCTGCTTGCAGGCATCCAGCTGATCATGCTCCCTGGGGAGCAGCAACCCCTCAGCTGTACCAGGTCGCATCCAGCTCCCTCCCTGCAGGGTGCTTGCAGGGGCAGATGAGGGCTGGTGGGGCAGTTTGGGACTGCACTGGGCCAAGCATCACTGTAGCCATGGCTCATTTACCTACATGTGTAGGTGTGACGAGATGAGCTCATCAAACTTTCTATCCCTTGTTTGCTTAGAGAAGCCTCAGCTAAAATGCTCTGGAAATCCCCTAATCTTGACCCACGTGAGGAATAACTCCAGTTTAAACAATCCCCAGACTGATGATTTCAGAATGATTAAACCTGAGGGGTTCTGATTGCAGGGGTCTCTCCAGTGGGACCCTGTGCTGGGAGTGGGGGTCGGCAGCACACATGGTGTCTGCAGTTTGCTTTTGAAGGGATTGCCTATGGGATTAGCTGTCCTCTTGGTGAGCATCGTATTAACTGTGAGGTGTTCTCCACCAAGCAAGACGTTAGAAAACATCAGTGAGTTTTTTTCTGCTTACACTATCTTCTCAGATATTGTGTTTATGAGGGTCACTGATGACCATGCACATGCCCAAGAAGGTTTCAAGCACTCACATCATTGAGGGGCTGGCTGGTTTCTGCCCCGTGGGACACCATCCCTGTGAGGAGCTACAGGCCAGTGGATGGGAAGCTGTACTGCAATCAGACTGGGTGCAATGAGCAGGGGGTGGGATGCAGATATTACTCTTTTTGACCCTGCTAGCAGAGCAAGTTAAACAAGCTGCACTCACTAAGACAAAGCTGCTGCTTGTCCTTCTGTGCTCGTGCAGCAGTGTGCAGCTCCCAGCCCAGGTAACTCCCAGCAGAGGACTTCTTGCGCTGGGTTGCCCTTTATTGATGCTCAGTGCCATGTTCCTTCAGTTTTGTGTGAGCTTCAATGAACTGAAAGTAAATGCTGGCTGTCTCTCTCAAATGTTGCCCCAGGTCGCAGCTGTGGGAGCTTGTGCTGCGCTGCTGAGATGTGTGCAAGCTCCTCTCTGCACTGCACAGCACCCCAGGCACCTGATTAAACCCTGTCTGAGGTGGCAGGTGCCATTTCCTCACTCCAGTGCTGTGAGACTCGCTCTCCACTTTTAATGTGATCTTTGCAGACATAACAGCTAGTTGCATTGGGATTTAACAGGAGAAGGGTGTTCAGAGCAGTGTGAATGGGCCGGTGTCTTTATTAGTGTGGAGCAACAGGAATGGAGAGGTGCTGGGGAGGGTCCTGAAGGGCCTCTCCCTCCCTTCAGGGATGATGGATTGGCAAGAGAAGCTGGCGTTGGATTTACCTGGTTGTGGGGAGCTGGGTTTGCAGGCAGGTGTCTTCATCATCAGAGTCACAGCCTGATTTTATTCATTGCTTGATGCTGTTAAATGAATCCCCAGTGGTGGGCATTCCTCCATGAATTAAAGACAACACCTCAGCTCTGCCCGGTGCCTCCAGCACCAGTGTGTGCCCTCACCTTCTTTTCCTGCTCTGCAGTGGGCTCTGCTGGTTTGCTGCCCATGCCTTATACCCTGTGGCTGGTGCTTTGCTGCCTGGGCTCGATTAAGGGATGCCATGGGGATACAAAGCCACTGAAGAGCAAAGAAAAAATAACCCCAGAATGATGCTTCCATTACCAAGTAAGCTGTTTCCTTGGCAACACAAAGTTCTTGCCATGTGACTGCTCTTGGAACTGCCCTGAAATACCCCGTGAGCTGCTGAGACAGCAACCTGGACTGGGAAGCAAAAGGATGAGTTACACTGGTGCAGCCGCTGGTGGATTTAATTTCTGTATTAATCTTCCTTCTCTGAGTCCAGCTCTGCCTGATTTCCTCCCTGCCAGAGCTGTCACTTTGAGCCTCCCATCCTCCAGGTCCCTGCCATGGGATGCACGTGTGAACGCGTGGCAAACTGTTGTGCCAGCAAGTTGGAAGAGGCACTACAAAATGCCATTCATTGTGCTGGCTGAAGTCCTAAAGAGCTGGCAAGCTCTGCATTTCCTAACACCATTTTTAAGTGTCAAAGCTGTCTAAAAGCTTGCCCAGCCATGGAGTCTCGATGGCACAGCTCTGGTTAACAAGCTAGCGTGCATTTAGCGACGCCTTTTACAGCTCTGCTTGACCTACGTGTCAGCAGTCCCCTTCCCTCACCACACGTGGCTGTGGCCAGGCTGAGCTGGATGTTAACCACAGAGCCACCTCGGGCTTCAGGGAAGTTTTTGGAATAGCATCTAGCTGGTATTTACCTGCAATCTTCTCTGTTTGACTCCAGCAATTATGTTTGTCCTTTCCTCTGCTGATCTCTGCTTACCCTCAGCTCTTCTGTTCCCCTTGCTATATGAAGTGGTAGGCAAGATTATATTTAAAGCCTCTATTATTTCTCCAGGGCTTGCTGGGCAAGGATTTATGAGTGTCTTAATTCCTCAGTACTTGGGGCAAGGGAGTGCTTTCTTGCTGCTTGGTGGCCGAAATAACTCCCATTCTTTAGATGTGTTCTCAGTCTTACCAGTTACTGGTATTTAGGATATTGTATTTTTTGGCTTTTGTTGTGGTTTTGGTTTTTTTTTTTTAATTAACTGATCATGCAACTGGAGCAGGGATGTGCACACAGCATAGTACCCAAGCACCAAATGCACACATCCCTGAGGAAGGAACACCTACAGCCAGGCATTGACTCTGTCCTGCTCCCTCACCTCCCAGCAGCATTTAGGAGGAAAACACGTTTCTAAGTGTGGCTGTGGCATCTGTCATCAAAGTGACACTGGATGAAGGCTTGGGGCACGCAGGCACAGTAAGCTCAGTCACCAAGCAGATCCCTGTTTCTGGCCACCCAGCTCACCAGCTGCCACATTTCTGTGGGAGTTCCCAGGGTTGCTCCTGGTTTTCCTTAAACCAAGCTCCCTGATGCTGCTGATTAAAGGCAGCTCTGTGTCTGTAATAGCCACATACAATTTCTTTTTCACACAGGTGAGTCTCAAAGTCATTTCAAATGAAGTCAAAGATGCAGCCGATCTTGCCTGTTAAATACTCCACCGCCCTGTGGTGTCTGTGCTATTATTAGTAGGGAGGATCTTTTGAAAGAGCTTTGCCGGCTCAATTCTTTTCCTGGCGAAGTCAATGGCAAACCTTTGCTTGCCTCCAAGGGTAGCAATGAGCTGCTATTGTGTCTTGCAGAGAATCCCACCCATTCAGGGCAAAGTCAGGATGTCTTGCTGGTGTGTTGTGGCTGTTGCCTAAACAAAACGGATCCCCAAGTCCTGATAGTAAATAAATATTTTAGCAAAGACATTTTTGTTGCTTTGGCTTTTTATTTCCCCCCCACCCTGGCTGAATTCTAAAAGGAAGCAGCAGTGGAACGGTGGAGAGATTAATTTTCAGCTAATTCCCACCCGCTCCCTCCCAGTAGCTACTGAGTGGTCAGAGGGTGAGGTTTAGTTTGTCCCGTTCAAGAAGAGGTCCCCCAGCTCACAGAGGGAGCCCAGTGAGGTTGTCCAGAGGCAAATAGCAAAGTGGAAAGAATAATTTGTGTGGGGTTTGGGGGTGGCGTTGGGGCTGCTTTATATTCTGCGTGCTCGCCTTCAAATGAGATGTAAACCCAAGATGCCCCTTGCCAGTGGTCATTAAATGTCTTAGGGCATTTTTCATAAGACCAGGGGATCTTGGTGAAATCCCAACTCGATTAATTATATACAGCTTCCCTAAAGTTCTTCCTGCAGTTGCAAGGAGATGCAGCATCTTTCCCCCCTGTCTGTGTTGTCAATTAGAGTGCAGGCTTGTTAGCTGGTTTATTACCTGTTTCCTTTTTAAAGAGGCTCAGAGGTGGGTTTTTTTGTCAGTGCTGAACAAGGGACACAGTAAATGGTTTGTATATCAGAATATTGTGCTTAGGGAAGACTTTGGGAGATGTGTGGATGAAAGTTTCCATTTGTGTGTGTCCCCCCCTGTTAATGAGGGCAAACATAGCAAATATATCAAAAGTATCAACCACCAGGCACCTGAGTCCACCCATGGCTGGAAAAGTAGCCTGGGAACTCATCTGTCAGCTTTCTTTTTGTCCTCCTGTGCTTGCATCTTCCCTTATCTGTGTGTGGAGGCAGGTAACACCTGGTTCCCAGTAACAACAACTCAAAGGGTTGTGCTCAGCATGGTGGAAATGGTGAGCGGGGCTGGAGCGGTGACAAAGACCTCCTGTTGTAGCCTTAACGTTCCCACACCGTGCTGCTGGTGCTCTCCAAAAAGTTTAGCCAGTAGTTCTAATTAAAAATAAAATAAAAATTCATTACTTTTTGCTCATTCTTGAATTTTAAGGGTAAAATCTGCAGTTATCGGTACTGTGGTTCTCTGGTGGGCGTGGAGTGACCTGTGCTAGGCACTGAGCAGTCACAGGGTGCTTTTTTACTCTTTGAATGGGGACCTGGAATCTCTGGATTGCTCCTTGGGGCCAGTGCCCACTGCCTGTGTGAGATCTGGCTCCCGTAGCACTCCTGACCTGGCACCAACCGCTGTCCCACCACACTGCTCTTTAAGCACAAGGCCATGGAACACACAGAGCTGTGGGTATCACCCCTCGTGCAGCAGCCTGCATTCCCCCAGAGGGAATGATTCCTTTTTTTCTGGGTCTTTCTCTTGCATCTGTCACCATCTCTCTCACTCCAGGCTTGCTGCTTTTGCTTCATGAGCCAAAAGAGAAGTGAGGTTATTAGCTTCTTGAGAGGGAGAAAACATCGCAGAGTGCTTTGTTATGTGAACAATAAGTGCTCCTGCCCACAGGCATTAGTGCAAGTGGTGAACAAGCTAGTTAATTATACTGAAATCAATGCTATTGGCTTGGATTTAAAGCTCTGCTCTCCTTGCATTGACTCTGTCCTTCCCATGACAGCCTGTGCCCTGCCAGCCCTCATGCCAAAGGCAGCTGCTGCCCGGCAAGAGGTCGGTGTTCACCTGCTCTGAGCCCCAACCAGCCTGGGGAAGGTGAGCAGCTCCAAATTGTACTTTTAACTCCTCCAGGCACAGGGATCTGGGGTAACCTTGGGAGTTAAGATGCTGCACGGAGGATTTGGCAGCCCTGGTATGGGAGGGTAGGGAATAGCAGGACTGAGCTGCACCCGTGTGCGCTGGGGTCCCGACACTGACCTGCTCATCTGAGTGACACTGGGAAGGGAACACTTCTTGACACATTTGTGGCATGTCAAGCACAGCTCGGTTCTGGTAGCTTCTCCCACCTTTGACTAATTGTTGACCTGACATCTTTCTGATAGTGACCTTGTTTCAGCTAGTAATTCAAATATCTTTCAGTGTCAGAAATAATAAGTGCCACAGCGAGATGAACAAGCAGAGCTTAAGTTGAGCACAGATTAATGGGGTTTTAATATTCCTAATTTAATCACTCCTTTCTGTCTGAATGTGTGCAACATGATGTAGCAGCTAATTATTTTTTTAACCATGATGAGGATCTTTCCTAATCATTTTTATATTTAACATGAATGAAGGGAGGGCAGTGATTAATGAGGGAATAAATCTTATGAAACAGAAGCAAGCACATGATCAGTTAAAAATACAGCTGTCTGATTTCCCCCCCCACCTCTTTCCCTGTACTTAACCAGCTGCACCTTCTCAGCTCGATAGCTAGCTGTCTTCAGCCCTAAAGAAAGACCTGAAACTTTCCTTATCCCTCTGGAGGTTCTCTTGGCATTTCTCTGCATGATCATCTTTGTGATGAATGCAGAATTATTTTTCTTTAAAAAATAAAAAAATAAAAAAAAAATTGCCCCACTAGATACGTTAATGGTTGGATAGATGTCTTTTCAAATATTTGTTCCTGACAGGGTGTTTGGAATTGCAGATGAGAAGCAAACCAGCTCTCAGCATCTGTCTGTTGCCACTGTACGTTTCCATTGTGTGAGGCAGAGACAAAGCCAGGCAATTCAAAGCTTAAGTGGATGCTCTTGAGATCTTCCCCCCCCACCTACACACACACACACACACACACACTCTTCCCTCCTTTTTCCCACATTTCACTGCTTCTCTCTAAATTCTACTTCTCCATCTCTCAACCCCCATGTGCTGGTTTGGGGAGGCTGTTTTCTCCCTGCTATTCTGCTCCCCCATCCCCCTTTCAAATCTCTGTGCATCCTGTCCAGTTGGTAATTTTAGGGGTTTCACTGAGCTCTGGGGTTGTAGGACAGCTCAGGGTTGAAGGTGATGATGATGGAGTTGTGGCATTGGGCTTCCCCCCACCCCTCCATTTGCATGCAGGTTGGTGGTTTGTCTTTAAAGTCAGTTGATTGCTTGAGTCCAACGTCCCTAGTTGGCCCTTGGGGGTTTGTTGTTACAGGGTGGTTGTGAGCACCAGCTGGGGTTTATTTTTCTTGGGGGGGTGGTATTTAAGCCAAGCACTAAGCATGCTGCTGTAAAGCCCTTGCTCAGCCAGGGAGTGGTGGCTTGTCACAAACTGAGCCTCCAGCTGAAGGTCTGGGGTTTGCTCATGGAAAGTTGCAGCTATGAACCCAACAGAGCCCCTCTGTTAACTATGGCCATGGCTAATCTGTAGGACTATACAGAAAAGGTTGGGTTTTTTTGCTGGGATGCTTTGATTTTTGGGGGTGTTTTGGTTTGGTTGGGTGGGGTTTTCTTGCTCTGTTCAGCTGCAGAGATGATTCAACGAGTCTCTCAGCGGCGCGAGGTCATTTCAGATGCGTCTCTTCTCACCAGCTAACAAGCAGAATTTTAATAACCGATCAAGATGAGCTGTGCCCGAGCTGTGCTGGCAGCTACCCTCTAACCCTGGTGTCTTCTGCAGATTGTAAAATTGATCTAATTGGCTAAAAAAGAAAGATAGGCTTAAATACAACTTCTGTTGCTTAACACCTTGTCATTTCTTGCTTGTTGAGTAAAGAGCACCAAGCTCAGGGAACCAGCATCTCAGGCACCGGTGACAAGTACCAATGGCTTGATGGATGCTCGGGAAGTTTGGGATCCCATCATGCAGTGATCTGTATGAGCAGGCAGAGTCCTGAAGGGCTGTGTGGAGAGACAGGCAGAGGGATGGGGAAATGTAAGGTATTAAGAGTGTGGTAGAGCAGTTCCTAAAATCAGGGTATTTTTCAGGCAAGGCACTTTAATTAAAATTTTGCTCTTCCAGATCAGATCTAGTTCTTGCAGCATAAAAATTATTCACTTAAAAGAAAAGCAGAGGGAAGATGGTTGTGTGCTGATGGGAGATAGGCAACGTGCGTCGGCAGCAGATGCTAGCTGGCTAGATGCTGTTTATGTGAGCCCATAGCTAGCAGCAAAGATCCCTTCCCTTGTTAAGGCAAGGGAGAAGCTCAAATCAGGAGCAAAACCCCGAATAGTTGTGGGGTTTTTTATTTCTCTAAGACTTTTTTCATGAGGTTTCCTCCCGTAGCATTGCAAATGGCAGTGGCATAATTGCATTTGTCTTCCAAACTGTCTTTCCTTGAGGGCAAGCTCCACTTTGGCCTTGATTCAATTGTGTACTTTTAATCTCAAAGAAAAGCTAATGCAGAAGTGTTCATTACAAAATTGCATTTTGTATGGTCAACGTCCCCTCCTATAATTACAGGATCCAGCCGCCTGTCATTTCTTTTCTCTCCACTTCCAGCTCCCTTACAGCACAGGCTGCTCATACTCCTGAAGCGTCTCCACGTTCATGTAATAAATAAATAATCACACCTTTTCTGCTGTCAAAGCTGAAAGCATGCACAGCTGTTTGCCACAAGATACACTGGGACTGCAAGGTACAACATTTCTTAATTAGACTGACCTGAGGTTGTTGGGTTTTTTCCTTTTCCTTTTTCTTTCTTTTTTTTTTTCTAAAGCAGCTTCATTAGCTCAGGAACTTAATTGTAAATGACTAGACAAGCTCTGCTCTTGGTTAGTGGGAAAGGTTAGAGTATTTCTCCCTGGGAATTAGATCCTGGGAGATGTTTTGCAGCTTGATTTTTGTGGGGAAGCTTTTAGGTGTGCTCAGAGCATCTTAGCGCTAGGCTCAGAATTAGCAAAATAATTAGAAGTTCAAAGCAGAGAGGGGGGTTGGGTTGAAGCCCAGACAACCTTTTTGATCTTACAAGCCACGTTGTAAAAATCCACATGGAGCTGAGAGAAACGGGCCATGGGAAGGGAGCTCTGGAAGCAGAATTGGAGGTGGCAGTTTCCCTGCTGCAGGATGGGGAGCAGCTCAGCTTCTGTGGTCCTAGACCAGGGGCTCTGGCTGAGTTACCTGGTGACCAGAAGTAACAGTGGCCTCTCTGGCTTGGTCTGTGCCACAGAAATAATCTGTTGGTAACATGCCCTGTATGGTATTGTTATTATTAGCATCGTTAGCACAGCACATCTGCAGCTTCTGTGCTTTCTGGGGTTGCCTGTCTTGACCTCGTGAAGAAGTCCCCTTGAAACGGGACTCTGCAAGGAACTGAGGAGATGGGGCAATCGCAGTGGAAGGTTTACCCACTCCTACAAGGTGTAAGCAGGTGAGACAGATACCTGCTACTGAGGGCTCCCCAGACTCTGGCAGTTTTGGAAGCAGGTTACTTGGTGTTGTCCTGTCTCTTTGTGCTCTGTACCTCACACTGATAGAGAAAGCGGTTCAAAGGCCCATGTTGAAGTGGACTTTTTCCCTACTATACCTGCATGAAGCGAGGTTTGGATGTCTGCTGACCTCCAGCAACAGAAGACTAAGGGGGGACCTTATTAATGTTTATAAATATCTGAAGGATGGGATGCAGGGGGAAATGGCCAGCCCCTTTTCAGTGTCTGTGGGGACAGGACAAGGGGCAATGGCTGCAAGTTGGAGCACAGGGAGTTCTGCACCAACATGGGGAAGAACTTATCCCCAGTGAGGGTGAGGGAGCCCTGGGACAGGCTGCCCAGGGGGTTGTGGAGTCTCCATCTCTGGAGAGATTCCAGCCCCATCTGGATGCTGACCTGTGCAACCTGTCCTAGGGACCCTGCTTTGGCAGGGGGGTTGGGCCCGATGAGCTCTTGAGGTCCTTTCCAACCCCTATGATTCTGTGATGACTCCTCCCTACACCCTGCACTCAGTAGCTGTATGTGAAAGCAGGGATGGAGTCTGCCTGGGCACAGCTTTGTGCTGGTGGTCTGTGCTTTGTACAATGAGGCAGAAGTCATGATGGGAGACTTTGGATCTCATCACTTGTAAAAGAGTGATGCAAATGAGGATGCAGCACCCACAGCAAACACACCAGCTTCCCCAGCTCCATGCTGATCTGCCTTGACTTTAGGCAGAAGCCAGCCTCTCCTGGGGTCACCCTGTGAGACAGAGAGTGCTGTGGCTGCTCCCTGCCCTTTCCAGAAGTTGCCAGTGAGGGGCCTGCTGAGATGTAGGATATTATGGTTAAGGCAGTTGCGATGCAACCGAGCTCTTCATCTCCCTCAGCAAACCTGAGCACAAAAGTGAAGGCAAGTTTTAATCTCTATCAACCAACGAGCTATCTGTGCTATTTGTCTGAAGGCAAGAGGATCTGTGACCCTATTTCTTCCCTCCCTCAGTCTTTTGGACCTTCAGACTGTAAGAAGTCTGAGTAATTCATGTCCCGTATTAGTCTGTGCCTGGGAAAAAGGGGGTTTGAGATGCTTGTGTGACACCTGAGTTCTGCCGCACAACAAATACACTCGAAAGGCTTTGTCGTATATAACCTACTTGAAGTGAGAGCATTCAGGTAAGGAAATGAAGGGCTGCAGGGCTCAGCTGTGCAAGAGGAAAATAATTAGGGCATGTTTATCTCATGCTCAGACCTACAGAGGTGAAAAGCAAGGGATGGGAAGACTGGTTCAGAGGGAGCTGGGGGGGTGGGGAGGAAAGAACCTGACATGGGAGTGAATTAAACCTCTCCAAAAGACTCCTGTCATTGGGTAAGTCCCCCCTCCCTCTGTGTTCCTGCTCTAATGGAGGATGATCTCTGCTTTGCTGGCTTTTCTTTTCAAGGTCTCTGGGACCTGTTGTTTTCAAAAGGGTAGAGCCCTGGAAGGGCACAGTTTTTCAAGGTGCCAGGTGCAGAACATCTAGATTTCCAGGGGTTTCAGCTTTGCTACCATAAAGGGTAGAAAAAAAAAAATCTTCAAAATGTGAAATAAGCCTTTGGTTCTCTGTTTTATTTTTTATTTCCTCCAACACACCTGATTTCTGGCTCATAAAGACTCCTTTTTCCACCCGAGTTTGGTATTTCTCTGTAGACCCTCACTCCTGAATGAGGAGAGCTGAGTGCACAGGAGACCACAGCTGGTGTGAAGGCACTCTGTGGAGCTGTGGCTTCCCCCAGCGCTGTCCTGGCCTGGTTTCAGGTGATGGAGGCTGCAGCAGAGCAAAGGAGCTTGAGCGATGCCATGCAGAGCTCTGGCACTGCCTCACCCCTCGCTTCTCTCCACTGACCCAAAGAGGTGTGGGGTGTTGGTGGCAGTTCTTGCAGACCTGCTTGGATCAAAACGCTGGGCATGTCCTTTGTTTGCTCTTGAGCTGCCTGTTCTTTAGAGGCTTCAGACCTGGATTTCATGATTTGCACAGGCATGTTGAAGGGAAGCTGAGGGATAGGGGGGTGTTCAGCCTGGAGAAGAGGAGGCTGTAGGGGGGAGACCTTATCCCCACCTCCACTGCCCTGCCAGGAGGGTGCAGAGAGGTGGGCGATGGTCTCTTCAGCCAGGGGACAGGAGATGGGACAACGGACAATGGGCTCAAGCTGTGCCAGGGCAGGGTCAGCTCAGATGTGAGGGAAAAGTTCTTCCCTGAAAGGGTTGTGGGGCTGTGGCACAGGCTGCCCAGGGAGGGGGCTGAGTCCCCACCCTGGGTGTGTTTAACAGATGGGTAGATGAGGTACTTAAGGATATGGTTTAGTAGAGAACAGGTATGGTTGGACTTGATCTTTAAATGTCTTTTCCAACCTTGTGATTCTATGTTGGAGCAAACATAGCTCTTGCCATTCTGAAGGACCGGTTCAGCAGCAGAAGCCAAGAGAGAATATTTTCATCCCAGGCTTTGCCATAAACCTTCCAAAGAGTCTGTGGTTTCTCTCTCTTCCTCTCTTTTGCCTCATCTCTGCCTCTTAGGACTTTATGCTCTGCTTGCCAGCCCAACATGTGCTGGGGAAGGCTGTTCCTCTGGTACCTTGCAGCTCTTTTGCCCATCCCTGTTTTTGCAGAGGGCTGCAGGGGAGAATCTGTGTGTGGAGTGAAGATGCTGGCACCCCAGAGCTGCGGGTTGCTGCTGGGTGGGCACTGGGCTGCCTGGGCTGTCACCTCTGTGGGTGCTGGTGATGGCTGGGGGCCAAAGGTAGATCTGCACCAGTGGTTTGACAAACACCTGCCCAGCACAATGGATTGTCCAGAGGCAGCCCTGGGTGAAAGGCAAGAAAGGGATGCTGTGACCCTTGTGGGTTTGGAAATGTGGTTGCTCCTATCTTTGGATAACAGTGCCAGGGTGAAGAGGAAGATAGGATGGGGTTTTTAGTTAGAAGAATCGTACCCTGGCTCCAGAGCCTTTATCACCTCCCCAGGAAATGCAGATTTGCAGGCACAGCTCGGAGGGTTCTGCTGCTTCCCCACCACCTCCCGTGCAATAAAAGCAGAACTGGGTGTCTCTTCATTTGCACAGCTCACCTTTATTTTTGGCCAAAAAGATAATCTGTTTAATCCTACCATATCCTCCATGAGACGCAGCTTCCTACATCAGTTCTGTGCCCCTGAGGGTAAAGAATTATTCAAGGCATCAAGCCTGACCTGGATTTTGTGTGATGTGATCGCATCCAGAGCATGGAAATCCATGCGATCAAATGGCAAATCTCTGAGCCTTGGCAGATATGCCTCCTGCTCTGCAGAAGCATGTTGCCATGGCTACATCTCAGTGTGAGCATCTTTCTCCTTATCCCAACGCTGTTTCTTCTGCCAGCGTTGCTTCCTGCGCTCAGAAGTCCAACCTGAGGCGGGCAGTGTTGGGCTGGGGCTCTGTTCAGCACAGAGGCAGCAGGGTAGCAGTAACAAACAAGCTCCTCATTTGAATTAGAGATGGGTGAGTTGTTGCCAATGACTCCTTAAACCGAGAAAGCAAACCCAGCAAGAGCTTGAAATACCTGTCAGAAATGCTGCCTCTGTTTGTGGCTCGGGAATAGGGAAAGTGAAAAGCAAAAGGGAGCTGGTGGTGCTGAGAGCTGGGAACCTGAGCTCCAGCTCTGCCCTCCCTGGCAGGCAGCGAGTGGAGCATCTCTGCGTGCTGCAGTCCCCTGCATCGACGGGGTGACAGTTACCTGCCACCTAAAGGTAGATCTTGATTTATGGATGAAAGTCACTGAAGCTACATTTCAGGCTGCTACATTTGTTCTGAGAGCAGCTCCTCCATCGTGCAGCAGTAGCTGTGGTTATGTGTCATGGGAAAAGCAAGCCTGTGCTGTTTACAGGCTATAAAGCAGAACAAGAGCAAAGCTCCCAAAGTAGTGATGGGTGTTTGAGAGGTATGTTACTACTGGGGTGCCTGAATTCCCTGACAGAGCATGAAAAGCCATATATAAAGCCATGGGACTATGCTGGGGCTGGGAAGCCTGGTGTGGTTCTTGACTGGGAATAAGGAGAGCCTCCAGTGCTGGGGCTCCCAGTGCTCTGCTATAAGGCAACTGGAAGCAAAAACTGGTATCCTTACAAGATGTTTATAGGGCCAAGCCAGTCCCTGTTTAGTTCCAGGGCTTGTATTTTTCCCAGCCATCCCCACTGAGTGTGCATTATGTTGCTTGGGGGCATCAACTGGGAATGAGATGAGTAGGTTCCTTGGGCAAAGGAATCATTGCACAGAGGAGAAATCAGGTTGTGCCAGGCCAAACCCTACTTAGCTGCATTTTGAACTGTCTTTCATGTAGCTGAGGCATGTGTGATTGCTGGTGCTTGTCCAGTTTCTCACCCCTGTGTCCTTCTGGCATGTCCTCAGTGCAGTGAGGGTGTCTGAGGCTGGTCTGTGGGGTCTGGAGAGCACGAGGCGGCTGCTCTCTCCTCTCTGCTTTGCTCCATGGCAAGGCTGCAGTGAGGATGCCCTGACCACAGTGAAGTTGTGATGCTGTAGCTGCTGCAGAGCTCCCATCTTCTTTGCTGGTCTCTCTCATACCTCAGTGCATGTACCTGGAGAGGTCTTTCAGGATCAGGGATTAAAGTTCCCTGGCATTGAGGGCAAAAGAAACATGGGAGAGCACTTAGCAGTTGGGGGGAATCTCTTTTCTCCCACTCCCCAGGTTTCTGGAGCTTTTCCTGAAGGGAGATTGAAAGCATGTGTATTCCCCCCCCCCTTCTGGTTTTAATTGTGTATTCTAATATGAAACTGCAATATAGACATTTATTAAAGTAGCCTTCTACTGCTGGAGTCGCTGCGTTTGATAGAAACCCCAGAAAATCCCCTGAGCTGCAACGTGGGAATCCAATTCTTTTCAGTTGATGAGACTGTAAACACATTTCCTTGGATTTGCAAGAACCATAGCAAGAGTTTCAATCATATGAATAAAGCAAAAGAATATCTGATGGGGAATATTCCTGCTTTGCATATTCACAACTTGCAGCCTTATTCTTAGGCAGCCTCTTTTCAAAGGCATGGGCCATAAAGAGGAGAAGGAGCATTGCCCAGGGGATTTAGGCAAAGATTCCCCCCAAATTAGCCCAGTGGGAGGTATTCTCTCTGTCAGATTTAAATCATCCCTGTTAGATACCCAAATTTGGGGTCCAGGTGCTGGCTGTGGCCAGGAGCATCTCTACAAACAGCTCTTGCTCCCAGTCCAGTGCCCAGTGGCCTGAGGGAACTTAATCCTTCTTTTTAGCTAAATTTTTGAGTTGGGGTGAATATCCTGCCACGTGAGCACCTGAGCAGAGCTGGGCTGTTGTGGGTGAGCTCAGAGATAACTGTGCCTTTCGTCTTGAGCTGAGCTGGACTCCTGAATTCCTGTCCTCCCAGTTCCAGTAAAATGGGATGTGTTTCCTTTCCACACTGGGTCACTTCAGCAAGAAGAAAGAGCTATAAATTAAAGAGATAATCTGACCCACAGCATTTCCTATATTGAATGAGAAATCCCATAATACCAGATACTTTTTCATTTTTTTTTTTACCTTTTTGTACCTTAAAAACAATTCTAAAAATGAATCCTGTTTTGGTGAAGAGTTTCTTACTTTTCCAGATTAATTTCCCTGTCTCTTGTTTAAATTCCTTTACAGTCTGGCCTCCAGAGTTCCTGCGTGGCTGGCTGAAACATGTGGCTTGCTACATTTCCCTTGCACATGCCCTTTGGGAATGCTTTTTACAGACAAAACAACTGTTTTCTAAATTTTTTAACAATTTTCTTGGTGAAAGCATGTTCCAAAAATAAAGCTCTCATCTTAATTTTGAAAACTTTACGAAAACAAATACTAATCTGGCTTTTAATTTATCTGTGCATTGAAATCTATATGCAGCTTGTCAAAAAGACAAAATATTTCCTTTCTCAGTGCTGTTGGTAAATTTTGATAAGAGCTATATTTATTCCACCAAGACAATGAGACTGGGGAGAGGAGAACAGCATGAGGAAGTCTTGCTGCTGGTGTGATAACTCCTTTCCAGATGAAGCCAGTCTTATATCTCAGTTTGGCACTAAAATGATGACTTCAAGGACTGTTGGTATCTCTTCCCTTTGGTGTACGAACTCGTTAATGTGCAAGAAATTGTACATATGCAAATAGGCAGATGATAAGCAGCTGGCTGGCCCTGTGTTGATCCCCTGGCATTTTGGCTCCTTCCTACTTCCACCAAGCTCTGCCCGTGCCACTCTTCTGGAATCCGCTTGATCGGAGCATCTTACAAAGCCTTAAATGGAAGATAGTAGCATTTCTGATCTCATTTTCCAGTATTTCAGCTGTGCCATAATCTATTTACCACACAATTTGTGTCACTTTGATAAGCGGCTGCTTCAAGACTGCATTTATTAAAATCAAGAGCAGGGAGAGCTTTCAAGTCTCTCAAGTGTTGTAATAAATGTTTGAAATTAGTCATTACAGTGTTTGCCATGGTTCATATCATAGACTCCATCTAAATGACAAACGATCACAGCCTGGACATGGACTTTTTTTTGTGGTGGTGTGTTCAGAGTGGGATGGAGGGTGATGTTGGGTTAGCCCAACCCAAACCAAGCAGAAGTTGGAGCAGGGATGGGAAGGGAGGAGCAGAGAAGAGATGTTTCAGTGGAAAAACTTATCAGACTCTCAGGGCAATGGCTTTGAGCAGAGAAGTGCTGGCTCAGCTCTTGACTTTCCTGGCAAAAAAGGAATTAAATCTGAAAAACAGCCAAAAGCCCAAAGAAACAGCCACGTGTTTTTTGCAACGTGGAGCAATTAGTTGTTACAGTGTCTGGATTACACAAAGTCTGGCTGTGTGAGGCTGCACCTCGAGTGCTGGGTCCAGTTCTGGGCTCCTCACCATCAGAAGGACATTGAGGTCCTGGAGTGAGTCCAGAGAAGGGCAACCAGGCTGGGGAAGGGGCTGGAGGGCAAATCCTGTGAGGAGCAGCTGAGGGAGCTGGGGGTGTTCAGCCTGGAGAAGAGGAGGCTGAGGGGAGACCTTCTCCCCACCTCCCCTGCCAGGAGGGTGCAGAGAGGTGGGTGATGGTCTCTTCAGCCAGGGGACAGGAGATGGGACAAGGGGCAATGGGCTCAAGCTGTGCCAGGGCAGGGGCAGAGCAGATATTAGAAAAATATTTCATACTGTGGGGCTGTGGCACAGGCTGCCCAGGGAGGGGTCTGAGTCACTGACCCTGGATGTGCTTAAAAAAGGGTAGATGAGGCACTTAGAGATATGGTTTAGTAGAGAACATGTGGAGTTGGACTTGATGATCTTAAAGGTCTTTTCTAACCTTGTGATTCTGTGTCTCTTCCACCATCAAACAGCTCCAGTATGGGAAATTCACCTTGTTGCTCTGTTACAGAGGGTTTCTTAACATGTCATTGTCTGGCCGTGGGTTTGTGCTAATGTGGTCTTCTAAGGAGGGAAAAACACCCCAAACAAACCAGTAATTAAACAAAAAACCCCTCTGTTAAATACAGTTATATGTATGTGTATGTATATATCCATGCATATATACACACAGATGTATTAAACACATACAGCATAGAAAAGAGACAATTATTAAGACAAATATTCTGTCTCAATTCATTTTGTTCTTCATTTTCCCATCAGGAACGTAATAGCTAAATTTATAGTGTTGAGCCTGGGCTATAAATTCCATTATTTTCAGTGACTGTATCAATTACATCCCTTGAAAAGGGACCCCAAGGCAAGGGGAGAAAATTGGAGACAAAATCTTCAGATGGGAGGATGCAGGAGGTGGAGGAGAGTGGCATCCCCCCCCCGCCCCTTTTTTTCTTCTTACTCATTACCAAGAACCAGCACCTTATCCCTACACAAAAGTCTGCTCAGTTTCTTGGGGATCCTGCTGGCATCTGATGTCACACACTGTGTGTCTAAGATCACAAGTGTGTCACCATGGAAATAACTGTGGTACTATACAGAGAGGTGCTGGCTCAAAAGGGGAGCAGAAAGTGCTCTTGTCTGGATATAAACGATATTTATTTTTTGGGAAAAAAAAATCCAATTATTGGTAAAGAAAACAATGCATCTTTTTTGAAAAGAAACAGAAATGGGTAAACTACTCCTGTCCTTGAGCTGAAAATGATTATTTTTTTTTTTAAAAAGAAGGCTTTTTGCACTGGGATGAGCTGGGAAAAGGGAAATCACAGTACCAAAGAGCAGTGTGCTGAGACAAGAAGCTTCTCTGGCAATTCCTGTGACTGTTTTAAGGGTTTTTACACTTTCTCCCTCTCTCTTAGTGTCAATGGTTGAATAATATTAGCTGTTGGAGGCTGAGTGCTCTTAGTTTAGCCGTGGCTGCTGAGAATTCATTGCTTACTATGGGGCTGGGTTTCTTTCAGTGCCTTCTGCCACCACGCTGCGGGGCTGCTCTGTGGAAGGCAGGCCAGAGATAAAGGGAACGCTAAAGCAGGGGCCTGTCCCGGTTAATACAGAGGAAAAGCAGCTCACACTAGGCACTGCATGGCCAAAATGGTTCAAAACTTTGTCCCAGTTGTGTGCCAAACTCTAATATCTCAACGTTTCACAAACAACCCAACTCATTCGTGCTTCCAGATGGTGCAGGCTGTAGGCCGCAGAGCTGCATAGAGTCCATCTGCATGATTATTTCAGGTCTCCTTGTGCTCTGGAGCTGTGTTTATCTTCATGCCAATCTAAGGGCATGCAGCAGTGTGCCTTAGCTTGGATCACCTCTCTTCCACACCCAAAGGTTTTACATCCTCAGTGTGTTTATTAGCACTTTGTCTGTCCTCAGCCTTGGCGTTAGTTGGCTGCATAACTTGAAATGGTTTTAACCTCCCCTTGTAGGACAGCCCTTCCACTCCTTCCAAGCACCTTTGTACCTTGTTGCTTCTTCTAGTTGAAGGCTGATGTGACTTTCTTGGACACAAGTGATGACAGCTGCCAGGCATCCCTACTTCTACTGGAAATGCTGTGTCTGAGGCCTCCAGGCATCCTATGGGTCTTGCAGGTGGTGAAATTCACAGTTAGCAGAAGAAATTCTTGTTTATCTGCCAGTGTATTATTTCCTTGTCTGGTCTTGACACTGGGAGAGGGAAGGACAAGTGGCAGAAGGGGATTGTGTCCCTTGGAGACAGGAGGCTCAGGAAAAGGTAGCTGAGCTGGGGAGGGTGCAGGGAGTGAGGGAAAGGGAACTTCACCGGGGTGTAAGATGAAATTAGAGCTTTGCTTGCAATCACAGCCAGTCCCAGGACCTCTGAACAGTAGGACCAAGCTTGTCTCTTCTGCTGAGAAGCCACGGATTCACAGACTTGTTTAGGCAGGAAAGGACCTTGAGCCCAACCCTTAACCTAAGGCACACACCAGGTCTGACCCTTGTCCTGAGCATTCTTTGCTTGACCTATGCCACTTCAGCTCTGTGCTGCCCTGGCACCCACCCTGGTGCCTCCCTGCACCTTTCCTGGGTACGTGTTTAGTTTTCTTATGCTTTGGTCAATACCCCAAAAATGTTGAATAAGATGAGTTACTTGGTGCCTCCATCAAGAATTTCTTTCCTCCCAGTGCTGTGCCCTTCAGCTTCAGTGGAGACTTTCACCCATGTCACCACTTCTACTAAATCCTGTCTTCTCAAGCTTAGCTGATGACAAATGTTCTATGGAAATCTGGATGAAACCTGCTGCATCTCATTTGCCTAGAAAATCTTTCAAGGAGCAACAGCAGGTTGTGCTTCTTACAAAAAAAAAAGATGGGGGGGGCATGGTATGGTGTCCTTGTGATAAATATTGAATCTAATGAAGATTGCTGGTGGACAGCGTTGTGCACTGGAGTCCTTTTGTTTCCCCCAGTATAAGATGGATGGTGGTATCCAGCGTTTCTGTCTTGCAGAATTGTCCACCCTGTCGTTCAGCTCCCTGCTCCTGAGCAGAAGCTGCCGATTTGTGCCAATTGCAATTTCACACCTCCCCCAGTCCTACTTTGAGAGACTTGGTCTTGTGATTTTTTTTTTTTTAATATTAGTTTATAATTAAAGTATATTGTATTGAGAGCATTAAGATATGACCTGCCTTACCTCCATAAATACATTTTTTTTTTTCCCTACTTGCTGGGAAGGCTTTAAAAACATCCTCTTGGAAATTCATGCAGATGATATTTAGACATGCAGATATGCACTCCTGTTTTGCATGAATGTTTGACCTTGGGCAGAGCTGTTCAATGCAGGATGGATGTGTTGTGGCTGCATTTAATCATCTGAAGCAGAGATGAAGCCTTGAAAAACCACATAGACCCAATTCCCAATTCCCAGCCTCTGGATGGTAATGAACTTCTGAGAAATAGCTAATCAATAAATTGAACAAAAGACTCAGGCAGCTAAACCACTTTGTCAGGGCCTTAATTACAATTGCAGAAATAAATCGGGAGGGGGGTGGTGGTTGGGAGCCTTTGCCAGACAAAACTAACCCTTTACTCTCACAGCTAACCCTTTCCCAACTGAGCAGCCTGTGAGCACTGTGTCTTTCCACACACATCCATGGGGACCTTGGTGAGCAAATGACCCAACCCAGGCTGCTGCTTCATGCCACAGCATGACAGTTTGGGCTGTCCCCATCCTCTGAAGCTACCAGAGGAGCCAGAGTGAGGTTGTACTTTAGCAGGAGGGAGATTTGGGATCTTTCCACAGGGAAGATGTGAGGATGATCCAAAGCAGCAGACCATGCCAGGGCAAGCTGGGTTCTTTTACTTGGGGAGAAAGCTGAAGATTTAGGACCAGATGCAGCCAGCAGGATAAGGAAGGACATCTGAGGACAGATTGGAGAGATGGGAGCCAGGCCAGTAGCCTGCCTTACCCTCAGATCCCTCAGGCAGCTTTCCCAGTAGTCCCAGCCATTGCCAGCAGCAGGAGTGATGGAGCTGGGGAAGCCGGCGCGGAGGCTGTCGGCTAAACCCTTGGAGGCTTGCTTGTTCTTGGCGCAATTATAGCAGCAGACATTTCACGTGCATGTCTCCTGGCAGCGCGTGCTGGAAAACAAAGGGATATATCCTTGGGGATTGTCTTGTAGATGTGGTTTTGCCTTAAGAAATATTACGGAATAACAATGCTTCCAGGTTGATGCAAGCGTGCTGAGTCGGGGTTACGTGCAAGAGGGTGGATGTGTGTGGCAGAGGCTAGAAGGGCACGTGGTGACAAGGAAAAACAAGGGTATTGAGGGGCTTGGGGTCTTTTTTTAGGGGGGGAGCTGTGGTCCAGGCACAGTGCTCCTGCTTTACGTGTCCTTTGGGGATTCAGAGAAGTGGTGGTGCCTTAAAGGAATGCATCCTGAGGTATGTGAAGTGTTCGCAGTTGGACACAACAGACCATTTAATGGGATGGATTTCCACCCTGAGTAAGGTGTAAGAGCCATGTTATCCCCTGTGTGAGCTGGTCCTCACCCTTGCTGGAGACATCAGTTGGGAATGGGCTCCGTGCCTTTCAGCTCCTTGCTTTCCACAGCCCCTGGGTTTAGCAGGAAAGAGTTCCTTTGTTTCCTTAGTGGGAATCCCTGGGAAGACAAGATATTCCCTTTTGAACAGCCGTGCATCACAGCAGGTGCCTACAGCTGCCCTGATCATAACAGCTAAAAGAAACTCGCCTGCCTTCTCCTGGAGAGCGACCACCAGTAAGAGCTGAGAGCGCTCACCAGCACTGTGGGGGCTTGTTTCTCCCTTGCTGGTGTAGAAGAGAGTGTCTACATTGGTGTCCCCAGAAACCCAGCAGCTGGGTGCAGCAGCAGGTGGGGTGTCTGAGGGGACAGTGTTGAAATAGTGGCTGTGCTGTGGGGCAGCACCAGGACCCACACCTATATCAGGGCGGGAGCAGCCGGGTTAAGTGATGCTCAACAGTTGTGTAGGTTGTGGGTATTTTTATAAATATATATATATATGTATATATATATATCCAGGATGCTATTATCTGCCCTGGAGGGTAAGCGTAACAGGTGAGCTTGTGCTCACCTACAACCATGAGAAATACAGTTGGCTATGAATCCTCTTAAATTTGGGAGACACCTGTATGGCTGAGGGAAACATGACCTCTTCCCCCCAACCCTTAGCCCTGGAGCCTGCAAAAGAACAAACCCCAGGTGCCATAAGCTCCACAGCAGCCAGAGGACCCCTCATGTTGTCAAACTCCAACAGGTTTTCATGCTTTGCTGGCTCAGGGCCTCGCTGAAGGAGCGGTTAGCACCTCTGCATCCCTGCCAGCTTGGCTCCCTCTCCTCGCCTTTCTCACAGAGCCAGGGAATTGCTCTGTAATGAGGCAGCAGCCGCTGCTGGTGACATGAAACTGCTGGGAATAAGATAGCTTTCTGTGAGCCTTTGTGCCCAGGTTCTTCTTGAAGCAGCAGATAAATCTCCATCTCAGCACAGCGGCGATGCTCACAGAGCGGTCCCCGGGACATGAGTGAGTTGCTGCTGTCGGCACTGTGTTTACTGCACAGATAAAATATTTACAGCTCCATCTTTGGTGTGAGATGTGACTCTTGCAGTCCTCGTGAAGGTCACTGGAAAGTCAGTAAAATTTATTGATGGTTTATAGCACTTTTGTGCCGGAAAGCAAGGTTACAGTGTTATATACCTACCCACGGCGGGCAGGGAGGGCTGGAGAGAGAGAGGGGAGGGGAAAGGAGGGTAGCTTGGTGTACATCCTTGGCTTGGTCCCCCAAACCTGGCTGTTATTTTTAATTAAATGATAATCTCCAAATAGCAGAGTACATGCTGGCCTCCTAACGGGCTACAGCCCCATGTCACTGTAGCTGAGTGACTGAAACACTTGCTGTGCTAACGCTTGTTCCTTCAGAGGGAGCTGGGGGGCTGGTTTGTGTTTATGACTCCTTGTGTGTGCAGCGTTTGTGTGGGGAAGTTGTATTCTGCTGTGGGAAGAGCAGTCATGCCATGCCTGCCTCTCGCTTCTTCTTACCTGTGATTTCTGTCAGCAGCCTAGAATGAAGGTTCCATTGTATCAGGTGTGGCATGTTTAGCTGGGAGGTGGCTCCTGCTTTGGAGAGCTGGGATCCATCTGAGCACATAGAGACCTTTTGTAGTGGGGTTCAAGAGTGTCTGGGAGAGTCTTGAGGTCTCTGCAGCCTGTCATGGGCAGGGTGGGCTGTGCTCAGCCCCCTCTGAAGCACTTTCCCTTTGGACATCTTGCTCTCCTTTGGGCTGGTCCTGCACACTGGGAATCATAGAATGCTTTGGGTTGGAAGGAACCTCAAAGGACTCTCTGCTGCTTTATTTTTCTCTCACTCTGAGGAGATAGGGGCAGGTGGGTTGATGTTTGAGACTCCTGTGACATGGACCTGTGCCTTCAAAGGGCAATGATAAAGGTGCCTTTAGGAAAAGTCATGTTTTCCATGAGCCCATGAAAAGGTCTACACACACCAGTTCGAGATGTCACACTCCAGCCTACAGAAATGGGTTTACCATGTCTCCTGTGATGGAGAGGTCAGATTAGCTTTGCACTCCTCTTTATTTCCATTCAGCATCTCCTGTCCATGGGCAGGGTAAAATGCTCCATGCACTTTCCCTTTCAAATAAACAGAGATGGACCAGTGACGCTTCTCAGCTCCATGTGGGAGAGGGCAAGCAGTGCCAAAGCTCTCCCAAAGCAAAGCAGCTCCCTGCTTTGTTTTTTCACAAAATGATTTACATTTTGGTGAACCACGATACAACCACTGTGTCTGGGGCTCTCGGTACCTCTTCCCATCTGGTTGGTTCAGATGTCAGCAGTGAGCAGAACCTTGAACCCAAGGAACATGCTCAGCAGTGGCTCGAATCGAGCAGGTGTTGGATGGTTTGTGGGTCAGGGCAGAGATGGGAACCTGACTTTTTCTAAGCCAAACGTGCTGTGTTTTAAGGCAAAGCCTCCTCATGCTCCAGTAGTTGGGTTGCATGGTGGTGGCTCCAGACCACGCCACAGTCTTTCTCCTTCAAGGACTCAGAAGTGTTGATTTTTGAAGCCCAGCTTTTCATTTAACAAGGAAGGCTGGAAGTCAGATAAATGAGAAATACAGGGAGAAGCTGGGAATTAAGTGCTGCCTCTTTCTGTCGGCTCCTGGTCCCGTTTTAAAGCCTGATAATAGAAAGGCTTTTCTGTGATCTTATTACTAAGAAGGTTTGAGTCTGAGCATGTCATAAAACCCAACTGGCTCGGCGGTTAATAACACCCACATGTACAGTAATGTGATGTAGGAAAGTTAAGGCTGGCCCTGAGTTCCCGTTGGGACATGAGCATCTTCCTGCAAATTCCCTTTTTCTTTTCTTCCTGACCTCACCCTAAAGAATGATCTGTTTGAAACTGAAGGCGTCTGTCTGATCTGCTACCAGGGAAAGGAAATCTTAAGAACATTTGACAAAGAACGCAGAGTTGAAATTAAATATCGTAATGATATAAAACAGTAAGCAGATCTGCTTGACAGCCTTGACAGCTATTTGTTATAGAAAACAGCGTTTATGATGTCAGTCCTATAAGGGAATGTGTTTGAATTAAAATAATTACAGCAGATAGTACAACAAAGACTCCCTGTAGTCAATCATCCTTCACAAATAGGCTGTACAAAACCTTCCCAATGAGTGAAGGAAGAGTAGGGACTAGAGCCTGGCAAATAAATACCACTAGGAAGCTGCACCACAAAGTCAAGCAGCTGCTTCAGTCGTGAAATCTCCTTCTCTCACCAGCCCTTGGCAAGATGAACCAGGATATTTTAAATTTTTTGAATTTATTTTTAAGATCTGTATTTTCCCTTTCAGCTTTCACCTACTTTCCAGATAGGGAATTGAATATAGAATCATAAGGGTTGGCAGGGACCTCGAGAGCTCATCTCCTGCCAAAGCAGCTCCCTAACTCATATTGCACAGGTCAGTGTCCAGACAGGTCTGGAATCTCTCCAGAGAAGGAGACTCCACACACCCTGGGCAGCCTGTCCCAGGGCTCCCTCACCCTCACTGGGGAAAAGTTCTTCCCCATGTTGGTGCAGAACTTCCTATGCTCCAACTTGCAGCCATTGCCCCTTGTCCTGTCCCCACAGACACTGAAAAGGGGCTGGCCATTTCCCCCTGCATCCCATACTGAAGATATTTAAAAACATTAATAAGGTCCCCCCTTAGTCGTCTTTTCTCCAGGCTGAACAGTCCCATCTTTCTGGAATGGCTGCAGAGACTCTTTCAGGTATTGTTTCCCGTGTTGCTCCTCTCCTCATGGCCATTGCCTATCTTGGCATTTTTAAGGAGATCACATCAGAGAGCTTTCTACTAAGAAAGATCCCTGCCAAACACCTTGTCCTTGGTATCTGCATTCTGTGTGCACCAGTGTATTGTGGGCAGGCCTGGCAAGAACAAGCTGTTATTAAGATTGTCTGACAGCTCCCTATTTTGAATATGAAATCTCAGGCTGCAGGGGTAGGGGCTCTGCAGCAGCTCCAACCAGATGTATGGGTTTGTTAGTCTTGGGCAAAACGGTTCTACCACCTTTTGGTAGGCTTGGGGTGGTGGTGGTGTGAGGAGGAAACCTTTGCTCTACCTGTTAAAAATGAAAAAGACCAACAACTACTGTGGTGTCTGATGTCTCTGAAAAACTCCACATCATGCAGCAGAGCCGACGGGGGGCTGACCCTTCTGCTGGGGATGTGTCTCTTGTTGTCCCTTAAGAAACCCACTTGTAACTGTGGCTTTTTATAGCTTCAAAATAATGGCTTTTGCAAACCAAGCAGAGCAACACTATAGCACTGAGCAGTGGCAATCAGTGGGGATTTTGTCCTTGCCAGGCATGCTCGAGCTACGTGTCATATTTTCACTTAGTTTTGGGGTGCTCTGAGCACTCCTGGGTGTGTATGAAGGTAAAGCACCAGCAGCTCTTTTGCTGAGTCTAGTTTTATTCAAAGCCTTATATTTTCACCTGTCCAACTTTGGGTTTACATTGTGTGTAAATCGTCGTTTAGCAAGTTGTATGAAATGAGGCAGAAGAGGAGCATCTCCTTTTTTTCCCTGGGAATTCCAAGCCATTTGCAAGTTTGTGGCACTGGCACCTTTGTCAGCACTTTGGAGTCTCTGCATAAAAGCAATTACTGGCATTGCTTTCTCTCCTCCTTCCTTTTGTTCACTCTTGGTTTGCCCTTCCCACCAGTGTATTCATCACAAATATGTGCTCCTGGCTGCCCAGCTGGTGTTTTCACAGGTGTGTTGTGCTGGAGCCCAGGAGAAAAAACCCAGCAGAGTCCCAGTGAAAGGAGCAGAGACAACACTGCATTGTTTTCCTTCTGCATTCCACCCCATTCCCATTCTTCCCAAGATGTGCTGTCACCACCTCTCCTGGCGCTGCCTATCTCATGCCAAATACTCTCTTTGGAGGTTAATCCTGCTATGGAGGTTTGACAGATGAAAAGAGAAGCACCCTCATCGTCCCCCAAGAAAAAAAAGTTTTAAACAGTTAAAAAAGAGACAGAGGAAGAAAGGACAAGAAGAAAAATAAATTGGCAGCCCTGTTTTCTCTGATTGCTTTTTAAGTGAGGGCTTCAAGTAGTGGGCTGGTGGTCTGCTGCTTCTGAATCCCATTGCAGTCCCAGTGAAAATATGTCACACCCTGTCTTTTCCATCCCAATGCTAACTCACGTGTCAAGATCCAAAGTTGAACCCTCCTCTTCTCCCCATGGCTGTAACTTGTGACCTGGCACTATGCAGCCAGCCACAAGCCCACCGTCACGTCACGCAGCTTAGCTGTCTCCCTGTGTTACATCCCTGAGGTGCTGGACCAGCCACCAGAAAGCTTTATGGCAGCTCTTTAATTTGCTGAGATCTGACCAAGCTTAGATGAGCTCCTCTTGGGTTTGTGAAGTTTGGCATCATGTTATCTTGGTACCACCCTGTGCTGTGTGGGAACCAATCTGTGTGAGGCTGGAGTCTAAGGGACAGTCTGTCTTTGCCTGCTTAAGGTTTGTGCCTGAGTTTTATTTTGGGTTGAACTCTTGATCCTCAGCATCCCTGGACAGAAGCACTGGGTATTACTGCTGGCCTCGGGCTGAGAGTGAGCCTGGAAAAGTGATTCTCGAGGTCACTGCAGCCATCTGGACGTGTGCTGTGTGTGGGGATGCTGGTCCCAGCCTTCTCCTCCTCTGCTCAGCCAGCCACCAAAGGCATTCCCACAGCAGGGGTTGTTTCAGCGTCCTCCAAGGCACTACTAAATTCCTTCAGCCTGGATTTGCCCATTTCTATTACTCCTCCAGCCTCTGCAGCCTCCTGTGCTGGCATTTTCCAAGACTTATTTGCCCAGGGCTGAGGTGTTCTGTTAAAAGAAGGGAGCCTGTCCCTCTTTCAGCCCCAAATTTGCATGTGTGACACCTGCAAGGAGGGAGTTTTATTTAACCCCCAGGAAGCTGTGAAGGTTGGGCACCCACATGCCACCTCAGCTGTGCAATAACCAGCACACAGCTCAGTAACAGGAAGGCTGTTCCTCCCAGCTCTGCATTTCTTGGCTCTGAATAGTTTCAGTGAAACCCTCGATGCTGTTTGAACACTGGGTGGGTTGAGATTTTTTTTAATTTTTTTATTTTTTTTTCCTCAGTGTGTAGTTTAATTACAGCGAGGCTGTGCACCAGCTCTCCATTAATAATACAGTGAATTTCAGCAGCAGATTAAATTTCTCTAAAGTAGTAAATTGCAGGGGAAAGTGGAGGAAAGTCATGGTCGAGGAAAATAAGTACATTATAGGTCCTTTATTAGATAGAAGCCCATGGCATCAGGCAGACGGGTTCTTACAAACACACACATATGAGAAAAACAGGGACTGCATCAATCAGCTTATCAAAATCACTTAAAAGAAATGGGCTTCTGCTGGATGTGTGGAGAGCAATAAAACATCAGTGTAACGCTGGACGTATATTAACTGGCACAGGAAGATTATGACATGTCCATTACTGAGCTTCCTCTTCCTGCTGGCTGCAGAGAGGTCCAGATTCCTGCATAATGTGTTCCTCAACTCCCCCCCCCCCCCCTCGAATTTGTTTTATTACCCTTGTTATAAGCAGGCACACGATAAAATGACGTTGGAGGCAGAACAGCCACATAAGAGATGCTGAGGCTGCCCTGAACATCAAATGCACTTCATAAGGGCTATGTAAATAGTCTGCTAATCTAGGAGGATAGAAATGAGAAGTGCTTGCACAGGGCTGTCACCCACTTGTCCCCTCCTGCTGGTCCCATCCCCGCAGCACCTTTGAGGGGCCAGTCCTGACCTGCTCCCAGGTCTGGGCTTGTGTTAGCTTTGGTTTGGCCAGCAGTTAGTACCTGAGAAGTGCTAATGGATGTGGTGGCAACCTCTAGCATGGACAGGTGAAGGTTTTCCTTGTGAGCCATGGGGTCCCAGACTGTGAAAACTTAGGCTAATGTCAGAACAGTGCAGCACAACGTGTGCATGGAGCCAGGAGGTGATGAAGGATGCCTGGGGAAGGAAGAGCAGCTCTTAGCTGTCTCATCACCCTGGCTTTACCTGGAGGTACCAGTGCTTTGTGTATGAATAATGCAGACTTTAATATGCCACTTAGCAGCTTTAGCACTTTATGCAGGTATTGAAATGAAGAATCAACCATTTACCCTGCTGTAGCCAAACAGGCTGTGCTGTAGGGGGATGTAGGGACACAGCTATGGAGGGCTTTGGATGGGTGGGTACATGTGTGCTGGATAGATGAGATACCAAGGGATGGTGGGGGGTGTGTGTATTTATATATGACACCAGAAGAGCATTTTTAAAGCCACTTTTTGGCCCCAGCAATTGTGCTTAAAAGCAAATGAGAGATGAAGGAATTTTTCAACCCAAACCATAAGAGACCCTGGGGGGGCAGGGGGGGAAAGCACAGGATTATGGACACTTATAACTAATGCAAAATAAACAAGGCAAAATTATATGTAATTACTCCTAAAGTCATTTTCTTGTTTCAGTAATTGACCTGTGCATTCTTTAATCTTTAATGCTTCTTTAAAATTCAGCCTCAGGGACTCATAACATTTATTGACGTTTGTCATGGTTAAGGCTCTGGAGGAACTGGGCTTTATTAGAAGTCTTCAAAGAAATATCAATTTAGGGATAAGCAGCATTAATATTTTGTACACAACATCATCTGCCTAGAAAGCTTTACTAGATTTCCTTACATCTCTAAAAAGCAAGCAAGGGCAAGAAAGGACAGTGCTGGGAGTGGCTCTGTAAAGATCCCACTGCTGCTCCTTTAGTGAGTTTTATTAATAAAAATGTGAGATTATATTTAAAACAGAAATAAAAAGGTTGATGCAGGAAATGCTGATGTGTCTCTTCATGGTGGCAAGAGAGTTTTGTCCTAGGCTGGATGGAGAGGGCATTGGCAGTGTGACTGAGGGAGCCATTCTCTCTGCCACTGATGTGCTGTTTGACCTTGTCACGTGTCACCAGTCCTTGGAAAGCTTTCCTTCCGCAGGAATGCCATCCTGCTATCCCTAACAGCTGGGGTGGGACTCATAAACCAGCATCAAACATTACAGCTCCCCTGGGTCAGAGGTGCCATGCGTGTCCGAGTGCCCCAGAGGTGCTGGGATTTTTTAGTCATCATTTTTTCCCCCCTCAGGTTTCACCACTGGAGAACTTTGAGCACAAACCCCAACCACCTGGGAAGCACAAGGAACACGCAGCCAGACTGTTCACCCAGCTGTTGCCCTTTGAGAAGCCTGTTCAGTTTGGCATTCCTAACCCAGTGAGGTGTATATGTGTTAGGACAGAGAAATTCCCTGAGTATGGAAAGCTGGGTGGGTGTTGGAAGTAGCTCTGAAACTTCATGTGCTCCCCATTATACAGGTACTGCCCTTGCTGGGGCATTGGGGACCTAGTGTGTCAGATAAGGGCTTAGGAGAAGCAGGCAGCTGGTCCCTGAGCTGGCAGCCACTCACCCCAGTGTTGAGTGCTGGCAGGGGCTAGCCGTGAGCCTGCAGCTCAGTAGAGAACCTTCTGCTGGGAGAGACTGGGTTGTGCTGGAAAGTTTAGTGGTGAGAGGCATCTCCTGTGCTATCCTCACAGCAGTGGGATCCAAGTTGGCTTGGCCATCAAGAGAGGGGGGTTTCACAGCCAGGAGCCAGCTCTGGGGGCCTGAATAGGGGAGGGTTTCCATCTCCTTAGTTAAAATTAGTGACAATAGGAAAGCAAGAAGCCTGTGAGGGCGTGTGGGAGTTGTACTCAGCTCGGTCTTCATGAAGCATTGCTGCATCAGCTTTGCCAGTCAGTACAGCTGAACCTGCCCTGGTCAGGCAGGAGTATTGTGTCCAGTTCTGGGCTTCTTGGTATAAAAAAGCCAGAGATCTCCTGGAGAGAGTCCAGAGGAGGGATCTGAAGGGGATGAAGGGCCTGGAGCATCTTCCCTGTGAGGAAAGGCTGAGTGAGCTGGGGCTGTTCAGCCTGGGGAAAAGAAGACTAAGGGGGGACCTAATTAATGTTTATCAATATCTTCAGTATGGGATGCAGGGGGAAATGGCCATCCCCTTTTCAGTGTCTGTGGGGACAGGACAAGGGGCAATGGCTGCAAGTTGGAGCACAGGGAGTTCCGCACCAACATGCAGAGGAACTTTTCCCCAGTGAGGGTGAGGGAGCCCTGGGACAGGCTGCCCAGGGGGTGTGGAGTCTCCTTCTCTGGAGAGATTCCAGCCTCATCTGGACACCAACCTGTGCAATATGAGCTGGGGAGCTGCTTTGGCAGGGGGGTTGGACCCGATGATCTCTTGAGGTCCCTTCCAACCCCTGTGATTCTATGAAATCCTGTCTCTTGTCCCAGCACCAAGAGCCTGCTTGCTACCACAGGATGAGGTGTCACTTCAGGCCGGGCTGTACGAGGGGACACCGAAGGGAAGGGGAGATGTTGGGGGATTCATTGTGCCAGGGCTTTGCTGTAGTAGCACGTACTGCTTGCTGGAGGGTCTGTATCCAGAAAGAGATTCTTTGGAGCCTGTCGTCTTGCTGTCTGGTCCTCAGTGCTCTGCTAGAGGGAAAGGTGCACCACTTGTCTTGGTGTTCATCTGGTTCAGAGATGAACACACCTTTAGCAATGCTACCTTCTCAGCAGCACCTGATGTTTGCACTGCCCTGGGTGGACATGGGAGTTGCAGGATCCTTTCCAAGCAGCTGCTTGGACTGTTCCCCCTGGGAGCACAAGCTGCCTTCTGCCCAGGGTTCCCGTGGATGCTCCTCATAGGGCTGTGCTCCTGTGAAGGGCTGTACCCCAATGCCAGCGGTGTGGGGCATGCTAGTGTCCCACCTTCCTGAGGTGTGCCTGTTAGGCAACAGCTCTTATTAAAAGGTTGCTTTCCCTTCTTCCAGCGTTGAGTTGAGCTTTTCTTCAGCTTCTGCACAAAGGACCATGGGTTTTTTTCTTCTCTCAAGGTAAAAGAAACCAAGTATTTTTGTTAGAGAAACGAGTGCTTTAATGACTGTTGTAGCTATGGAGAGTTAGAATAATGGACTTCCCTTTAAATGTTGGAAACCCTTGTGACTGAGTAGTCATCTCAGAAGTATTTGGGATGCTGCCAGCAAGCTTCCTGGTGGGTGTAAGGTCTGGGCACACCAGCAGTGTTCTTAAGGAGCTTAAACGTGGTCTTTCTGTAGCTAGCCATGCCTCTCCACCTGGTATGACAGCAGATAAGCTGATGCTTTTGAAACAAGGTGTTCTTCTTGTCTCTAATGGAGACAGCCTTCCCCTACCTGTGCTGTGGCCGTGCCGTTGCTGCGCCGGGAGGTTTCCAGCAGAGTGGCAGAGTTGAGCTGCCTCTAGCATTAAGCACCAGAGATTTTATTAAATGGCAGAGGAGGGAGCTTGTGTAGAGGGGAGGTTCACCCCAGAGACATTACAGATTGTCTCATGCTATTTAAGTGGGCTAAAATTAGAGGGAAAGAATCTGCAGCTAATTGGACTTGTGCATTAATCATAGTCTGCTGCTGGAGTACTTCACCCATTAGAATGTGTTAATTTGGTAATTACAAGGTGGGGGGGAGGTCTCTCTTTGTAATCCAAAGCCCTTCTTCATGCTTATTGCACATATCAGAAACAGGTACAGCGAGAGGTTGGAGGCAGGATTCCAGGGAGGGGGGGGAGCAAGCTGCCTATTACCACCTCCTACCATGCACACGAAGGCGCAGTCTCCCTGGCTCCAGACACCTATAATTAAACCAGGGTAGATATTGGGAGCAGAAGGTCTTTCGTTTTCAGTTAACAGGTAATTAATTGTATCTCAGTTTCCATTGTAACGTTCCTCCCCTCCCTCGCTATGAGAAGTGTGCTCAGTGCTGGGAAAGGACTTTCTCCTTGCTCCTCCTTTTCTAAGGGAACTCTGAGTTGGGGAGCTCAGGGTGGACCCTGGAGAACTGCTCCTGTCCCTGTGCCTTTTGTGGATCATCTCGATTTGCAGGCATTGATCCTGTAGCTGAGCCAAAAAGGAATCATTTCCTTCCCAGTGCCATTGATTGGGTTGCCTTTCTGTTAACTGCTGTCTTGCGGCTGCCAGCCACCTCCTGGCAGGTTTTGCTAGCTTCAGAGGTGCTTCGTAAACCAGGGCAGATGGGAAAATAGAGAATTAACAAGATGGGAAACAGGCAGAAAACTCAGGCTGGAAAATGTAAGACACTAAATACTGAGACAGCCAGCACAAAATATGGATTTTCAGAGGGGTGTAAAACACTAATGAGTAAAAACAGAGACGTATGTACTCTAATGAGAAGCAAATCAGGCTGGAGCATGCAAAGCAACACCTCTCCTCTGCCTTTATTTTAGCAGGAGGCTCCATTCCCAGCCCTCCCCTTAGTGATGCTCCTTGAGGAAAAGCCCCTTCACACACATAACATCTAATTTTTCCCTTCTCCCTGTTTATTTTCCAGTTAGTTGGGGGGGGGTGACACACACAACACAGGACACAACAACCTGTCAGGGTGGATGATGTCCATTCCACCTTGAACCTGGGCAGGTTGCTGCTTGCTGGAAGGACCCTGCTGTACTGCCAGAGCCTGGTACAAACATCACAGCCATTCCCAGCCTATTTCCTCCCAATCACAGCAGCTCCACGATCTCTGCCGAGGTCTCACCCGCTCGCTATGAGCAGCTGCAGCTGTGATATATTTGTGGGCAGCCCCAGCAGTCGCAGGCAGCCCTCACAAACACTGACCTGCAAGACTGACCTCCACAAACCACATCATTTTCCACTTGGGCACCTCCAGATTGGCTCTCCGGATCTGCAGAACCAGGAGGCTAGTTTTGAATCCATCGCCATAATTTGCTGGCTCATTAGCACTAACTCCTTAAAGGGGCACCTATAATAGTAGTAAGCCTAAAAATGTGACCTGTGTCCCTCTCCTCTCTTATATCTCCTTGCAAATTCAATCTCGTTAATCTGTGTGTATTCTCATCCCTCTGTAACCTCTGAAAAACCCAGAGTGTACACAGCCAAATTAAAAATACCTGTCTTAAAACCGGTCCCAGTGCTGTGTCACAGCCAAATAAAAACATTTTGGAATATATTTGATTTACTAATGAAGAAACTGGTGGTAGAAGAATGTCAAGTTGAGCTCAGCCTTCTTCTGAGATCTGCCCTGTTCTTCAGTTTTGTGGTTTGGGACCATTGAAGAGCATCCTCTCCATTCACATGAAATAAATTAAATTAGATAATGAAATTATCTAATAATGAAATTATCTAATTTGATAAATATTGATAAATTACCTAATTTGATTAATAATGAAATTATTAATAGGGTAAACCAATAGCAGGTACCAAGGATGGGAAGCATGTTTGTGCCACAGATTTTGGTTTTAAACTTGCAGTGTTGCAATGAACAATAAGAAAAGTGGCTAAAACAGCCTGGCCTTTCTAAAAAGGAGCTCCTTAAACCAAGACTGGAAGTTAGACCTGTGTGAAGGATCCTTTTGGAGCCATAAAATGTGAGTGTGGGCTACACACTACAGAATCACAAGGTTGGAAAAGACCTTTAAGATCATCAAGTCCAACCATTCCCATCCTAAACTAAACCAGATCCCTGAGCACCTCATCTACCCTTTTTTTAAACACATCCAGGGAAGGTGACTCAGCCCCTCCCTGGGCAGCCTGTGCCACAGCCCCACAACTCTGCCAGGGAAGAACTTTTCCCTCACATCTGCTCTGACCCTGCCCTGGCACAGCTTGAGCCCATTGCCCCTTGTCCCATCTCCTGTCCCCTGGCTGAGGAGACCATCACCCACCTCTCTGCACCCTCCTGGCAGGGCAGGGGAGGTGGGGAGAAGGTCTCCCCTCAGCCTCCTCTTCTCCAGGCTGAGCACCCCCAGCTCCCTCAGAACAGAGCGATTACCACCTTCATTAAGTGGATCAGGGCCATTCCCTGACTTCTATTTTGGGGATGACTAATGTGAAACCTCGTTCAACAAAAGGGATGATTAAGGGATAATTTTGTTGGAGGGAATGTATAATGTGCAGTGACTAGGTGTGAAAGACACTTCCTCTGCACAAGCCACTTTGCACATCCAGGCTGTGCTGCTGGACTTAATTAGCAACACTGCATCCATCCTGGTAGGAGTTGGTCCTCCCCAAGCCTTCAATTCGCTTATTGGCAGGTGATAATCAGGTACTTATAACTACATGATGCTGCCCTTGCTCTTTGCCAGGAGAAGTGAGTCGGCTCTTTTAATGCTGCTGGGAAACAAGGGATCTGCTCCTTGCATGGACACCACCAGCTCAGGTGCTCCGGCCATGCTTCAGCAGTAGTGACACTGGGCAGCTCCAGTCTCTTCTGTATTCCTCTTATTACAAGACAGGACTGTTTTGAGGACTTTTTTCTGGCATGGGCAATGGGAAGGCAGCACTGTGGGCAAGGCAGCCATGCAGGGCTCTGTCTGCCCCTGCAGAATAGCTCTAGGATTAAGCCCACTCTGCCTACAGAGGAGACCATGATAGTGGAGAGGCTGGTGGCTGAGCAGGGGGAGGACGTGGATGACCTTACAAAGCCATGTAATGTATTTCTGGAAAAAATATTTGGTGTTTTCATTTGCTGGGAGGCCAAAGATTGGAACAAATGCAAGGAAAATGTCTTTTTTTTTCATGTTGGTATCAACAAGTTCAAGGCCAACCTCTTCTCAGTGTCTGTGGGGACAGGACAAGGGGCAATGGCTGCAAGTTGGAGCACAGGGAGTTCCACACCAACATGGGGAAGAACTTTTCCCCAGTGAGGGTGAGGGAGCCCTGGGACAGGCTGCCCAGGGGGTGTGGAGTCTCCTTCTCTGGGGATATTCCAGACCCATCTGGACACCAACCTGTGTGACCTGTCCTAGGGACCCTGCTTTGGCAGGGGGTTGGACTCGATGAGCTCTGGAGGTCCTTTCCAACTCCAACAATTCTATAAAGTTCTTAGCACAGAGAGTTAATATGTCTTGTGCTGAGCTTACAGCAATACCAGGATTTTGGTTGCATGAGTAAACCCCAAACCTCACAGTGACACTAAGAAATAGTATTAACTGCTCAAGAAGTGTTTTGTGAATTGGGTTTTTTTTCTCCTTCTAAGCTTTATTATAATTCCACATTAAAAAAACCCCATCTTTCAGCATGTTTTAATAGAGACCCACAGCTGAGCTGAGGCACGTGTGTGTGTGTGTGTGCAGTTGGGCTTGTGCTTGGGAGTGAGCTATCGCTATCTTTAGAGACATGGCACTGGAAACCTGTTGTGTTTTCAGCATTTTATGCAAACAGATTGTCTTGCACAGAACAGCATGTCACAGAGCATAAATCTTGGGGATGCTGGCGCAGTGGTGGCTTCTTACCTCTAATGCATCCTGATGCCAGGCAATTAGTCTGGGCCATTTGCATCTCTGAAAGCTTTCCCTGGGAGGATGGTGGGATTGAGCTGGTGGTGTTGGTTTTTCAGCTGTTTAACACTGGTAAATATACTCAGAGGGAGGAGAGGGATGTGAAATTGGGCTGGATTTTTGAAGGCTGTGGCCCAGGAAGGTTTCTGGAGGTGGATCAGGTGGCTCCCATACAAACATCTTTAGGTCTTTAGGCAGAAGGTAGATATTGGACTGGATCTTCCTATGAAGAGAGGCTGAGGGAGCTGGGCTTGTTCAGCCTGGAGAAGAGAAGGCTGTGGGGGGACCTCATTGCAGCCTCCCAGTCCCTGAAGGGAGCAGAGGAACAGGAGGGGAATCAGCTTGTAAAAGGGCAGAGACTGGCAGGACAAGGGGGCTGGAGTGAAGCTGGAGGAGGGAAGGGGGAGAGGAGATCTTAGGGGGAAGTTCTTTGCAGAGAGAGTGGTGAGGGGCTGGAACAGGCTGCCCAGAGAGGGGGTGGGTGCCCCATCCCTGGGGGTGTTCAAGGCCAGGTTGGCTGGGGCCCTGGGCAACCTTGTGTAGCTCCAGGCCTGGAGGTTGGTGGCCCTGCCTGTGGCAGGGGGTTGGAGCTCTGTGATCCTTGGGGTCCCTTCCAACCCAGACCATCCTATGATTCTATGATCTTCCCTCAGTGTGGAGCACAGACCTCTGCCCATTTGCCCCACCTTGGGCCATTATCTCCATTTTTTGATAGCTGAAATGAAGTAGAAAGATGCTGTTTGCTCTGAGTGATGTGGAAGGGGATGCTGGTGCTGGAAATGCACCCCCAAGTCCTGATTCTTTCTTCTTTCTTTTAATTGTGTCCTTCGAAAGCAGAGTCCTCTGGCACTAAAAGATGATGATGGCAAACTGCCTTGTTAACCTATTTTAAGTAAATCTGTATTGAGTTTCCTGCTGTGCCTAAGAGCTGGAAGTCCCAGTAGAGTTTTATATTTTACCCCTGCACTAGCTTTCTCTGGACTTCAATTCCCCACTTCCTTTCTCTCCTACCCCAAAAGAAATGCAAATTTAATTTCACAGGAAATAAGGATATACTTGAATAAGACATTTTTTTTTTCCCCACCAATATTTCAGCGTCTCCCACTAGTTAGTAACTAATTTTGAGGGATCTAACATTTTCCCTTTCTTAAAACAAATTCTTTGCATACAGCAGCCTCCCACAGGCTCCCTTAGCACAGACAGGCAAAGCAGTTTAGCAGGGGGAGAGAGTTTTGTATAGAAGAAAAGAGCAGCACAGGCCACCTGTATGGTATTAGTAAGAGATGAGGGAAAAGATATTGCTGATTTTTATTAATAATTAATTTAATTTTCTATAGCCCTCTTATGAAAAGTTCCTCAACAAATTTGCAGAGCCTGTAATATATATGTACCACTGAATTGTAGCTATTTCTGGAGTACTTCATCTGTTCCACTGTAGACAAGGGGATGGTGTTTAATAGTTTAGGTCAGTAAGTCATTATGAAAGCCTCCACTGAAATAATACTCTCAAAATGTTAATATTGGGTATGGGCTGTATTTTTAAGGCATTGGGGATTTTCTTTTTAGCTTTTTCTTCTTCATTATGATTTTCTACTTTCTTTTTGTTGTGATATGATGTACAGGTTGGAGCAATAGCTAATAGGGAGAAGTGAGTGCATATCGAACCCCTTCTAAAGGGGATTTACCATGAGAGTATAAAGGATAAGTTATAGTCATGGTCTGCTAAAAATGCTCCAGTCTGTGTGTCCTCGCCAAATAAAAATACCCACATAGATTATTATGGGGAATTTTTATTACTCATCACAGAATTTGGCCTAAACACATGAGCACTGGCAACGTTCTCCACATAAATGTCAGGAAAAAAATAATCTGTGCTGTTTATTGGCATTGGTGGTGTGTTTTATTTGAAGTATCTGACTTGGGAGAACACAACTCTCTTTAGCATCACTTTTGGCTCATCTTTGAGCTTCCTAACACCCAGCTTGGAAAGCTGGTGTCTAAACTAAGCATGGCTCAATCTGGCCTTGCTCAGCCAAGCCCCAAGCTGCTGCTCAGGCCCATCCTTAGGGTGGGCTAACACACACACACACACACATGCACATCCTCCCCTTTATGCTTGTCTTTAATTGCTTTGATAATTCAGGACCAGAATCACCACCACCTCCAGTAGCAATAGTTCATTTGGGGGTTTTTTTAACCTTCTTCTTATCAAACCTCCAACCTGGCTTATCCTGGGGGGGTCTGGCCAAACCCCACTGGTGGTGTGGCTGGCAGGGAGATGCAGGCTGCAGGGCAGGGATGGGAAATAACACCTTGTAGGTGCAAGCATCAGCCCAGTGTGATGGGAGTGTGGCTAGGCAACAGCATGGGGAGCAGAGGAATGATCTCTCTTTGTCAGACAGCCGAGCTGTTAGAGGTTATGAGATTCTTTTATTGCACTAATTTGCAGTGCGATGTGCTGGCATTCTCTCCCTGTTGCACAGAGAATATATAAATTATGCCTGCAGGACGATTAACTGTTTGTCCAGGCTAATTGTCAGTATTAAATCTTGCTCAGTCACAGTTTTAAAGCTTAATTTAAACTCTCTATCTTTAAGGAATCTGCACTCCCACTCCCCCTCCCACCACGGGGAGGGAAAAAAAATAATAAAGATTTAATGGTTTAAGTCAGTTCCCTTTGTAAGAGCTAAAGTTATAATTGGGTGTGTGGATAGTGGAAGCATCTGCACATGATGAGCCTGTGGAGTTTTCCTTTTGCTTTGGCCGATAATGTTCATTTCAAATCCCATTGTCTTTGCTACCCTGTATTAATTTCTGAATTATGTATTATTGTTCTGAGACCCCGGAGCCACAGCTATTCCCCACCTCTATTACTGCGTAAATCTTTTGCTGTGTGCTTAAACCAGCAATGATTCATCCTGAAAGACGGAGAGGAAGACAAGTGCTAATGAAAAAATCCCCCCTCCCCATGAAAGGGGCAAAAATCAGCTGTGGTGGTGGCTGGGGAGCAGAGGACAGACAGACCTGGCTGCAGAGAGCCAGAGCAACAGGCAGGAGAGGGATGGAGCCCACTGTGGGTTTGCATGCTGCAACCTTGCACACCCTGGGTCATAAGATGCTGCTGTAGCAGAAATGATCCTGGCTGTGCAGATGCCATGCTGGGCAGGTGAAGCTGCCACCGGTGCTGAGGGACAGTTCCTCTGCCTGGAGACCATCCTCGTGGTGCCACAGGAGATGAACATCACTGGTCATGTTGGCAAAGATTTTCCATTTTCAATTGCTTGTATTTTCTTTTGTTATTATTATTAATTTATTCCCTGTAAAGTGGGACAGGTTATGGACTCAGCCCATCTCTTCCTAAAATCCATGTAAGCGATGCTGCAAAGTGTGTCTCATCTCTGCCTGTCCCTAGAGTCAGTTTTCTAAAGCTGGCTGCCAGCAGCATGGTTTACAGGCAGTTGCACTGTCCATGTTGGGGCCAAACATTAGCTGTCAGCACACTGTCACTTCCCTCAAGCCCACCTCAGTACCCCCGTTAGCTGCTCACTGTGCAGTTCCAGCAAACAACCAGGCCAGCATCACACCTTAGCATTAAAATGTCCCTAATTGCCTTTTTCCTTGCCTTGGCTTGCCATCACCATCATCTGCCCAGAGTGTGAGAGTGTCCCCATGGCTTGGGGCCACCATGTCCCACCAGAGAGAGCTGGCTCAGCGTGTCCCCTCGGACGCGTGTCACCTTGGCACGCTGTGTGCTGGCTTGGTGAGCAGCCCTGAGGATGTGCTGGCCTGAACAATGCACCAGAAGGGCAGCAGGGATTTATTCTTGTTCTCATGGTGGTTATAACACACATGGTGCCACTGGAGGATTTGGGGGGGGCTCCAGGCTTGAGCCCTTCTGGGCTTTACTTGACCTCTTGAGTGACTTTACAGGATTTGCTTCCTAGAGAAGTACAGGAGTGGGAAGCTCTCCTTAGCCCGTGCTGGAGGATGTAATCTGCCACAGGCCAAAGCTGCACATGTGTTTGTGGGTGAAAGAGGTGAAGCTTTTTTTGACCCTGGGCAGGTAGTAACTGAAACCCTCAGCTGTGGGTAGAAACAAGCCCAAGGATGCAACCAGCGTGGCCTCTCTGATCCTGGAAAATCACAGCAGTGACAGCCAGGATGGAGAGGTTTTTGCACCAACCAGCCCCCCCACAACTCATATCTCACAGTCCACCTTTTATTTAGGGACAGTATTAGTGGCAGAGGGTGAGGGCTGTTCCAGAGCTGGTTTGGAGGCTGAGGCCTTGCACAGCTCATTGCTACCACGCTGTACTGCGTGATGGGGATGAGAGGTGGGAGCACCAAGCACGACACCTGCACCCATCTTCTCTGCTCCCAGTGCTGGGGTGATGGAGCTGGGTTGGGGTGTCCCCACAGGTGGGGTCTGGGTACCCTTGGGGGCTTTCGCTGGAGAGCAGGGAAAGGGTGAGCAGGTCGATACCTGCAGGAGAAAGCATCCTCCTGGGAGTGAGGAGAAAATACTTCTCACTAATCCTGCTCCTTTTGACATCTCCTGGAGAAACAAAAGGGCTCGTGCTGTTCTCCTGCTCTATTAGAGCTCCCTTTAATAGTGACAGCTCTTCTCACTTCTTTTCTGAAATCTGCAAAATTAGGGTGAGCGAAAGGTGGAGGAGGGGAGAGCAAGTTAGTCTGGAAAAGAAATGCCTGCAAAACACAGAAGCCTACAGGTAGGAGAGGAGAATTAGCAGATGAGAAAGCAGGAGGGATGGTAATTAACCACCTCGGCTGTGCGATGGCAAAGCATTGCCAATGTGACAGGGGAACACGAAGCCTTGGCCCAGTTTGTGGTGAGAGGGAAGTGCAGGAGGCGAATGGTGTGATGGTGCAGCACCGTCAGCATCTCCTCTCTGCTGCTGCTCCGGTGGGAACAGACAGGAGAGCTGCTCTCTGTCCCTGGAGATGGCAGGACCAGGAGTTGGAAGGTTTGTAGGTTGGGGGTGGGAGGATGTTGTTATGAATAATATTATCATAACTTATCGACAATAATGTTAATAGTGCTGTTAATGATAATTTGCTTTGCCTCATCTGTAACATTAGAGCAGCCCCGTTTGCTTCCATGGTGCGTGCACGTACCCTGCCTCCAGGTCTGACACCCCCCTACAAGTATTTAGATGCCCAAGGGATTATTTTTGGGTGAACCACCTCAGTTTCTCCAAATGGGTGGCAGGCACATATTTTGCATGGGAACTTGAGTGACACACACCCCCCCCTCCCCTCCACCCCCTTGGAAATCTTAGCATTTCTGTTAAACCAGCAAGGCGGGTAGCCTGGTACTGGGAGGGGCTCTGGAGTCTCCTCTCTGTGTAGCCCAAACCCCCAGGTGCCAAGAGCTGGACCCAGAAAGGGTCATGACAGCAAGAGGTTTCTGCCTCACCCCAGCTGGTTTATGCCCCAAACCAGATTATTCAGATTATTCTTATTTCTGGCTTTTATCCCAGTGACCACTGAAGGAAATATCCATCAGAAAGATCTCATTCCCCTTTTTTTTGATGCAACTCGAATCTTATGCCAGCCAGGTTTGACTGCTCAGGTGTAAAAAAACAAGATGGGGCAGCAGTAAAGGCAGGGCTATGGGTTTGTCTGAAATCCCTGATCACCAGTTGTGTAATGAGAGAGGGCAACCCCTCATGAGAAAGGCAACCCCACTCTCCCACTGCCTCCTCACCCCAGGTACCTTTCCCCACACTCACCCTTATTCATCTCCCCTGTGATGGGGGAGAGGAGGAGTTCTGGCACAGCTCTAGCTGGAATACATTTGTAAGCAGGCAGTAACATCAGGTCCTTAAAACTGTGAAAGCAACACACGGGGAGGAAAAAAACCCCAAACCCCCAGACCCCTCTCTTAGGAGAAGAACAAAGGACAGGGGCTGAAATACCTGGAATCAGCAGCCCATGCTGGGGGAGAGCACACAGGGGGAGGGCTGCTCTGGTTAGGCAGGGAAGATGCTGTCTTTAGCATATGCTCTGCATATTTTACTGCCAGAGAAGATGTGGCGATGATTTAATATGCAAAGGTAGATATGGCATTGATATGCATCCACACTGCATAACATGTGCATACATATTTCAAAGGTGGTACAAGAAAGCGCATCGCTGAAGGCAAGCATTTATCAGGCTTGAGCTCAGACGTTTGAGACCTTCACAGCCTTAGGAGATCCTGCAGGAGGAGAAACAATAACACGTCTTGATTATTATTAGTAGTGTTTTAAATACAAAATTGTCGAGGTGCTGGGAAGCAGGGAGAGCAGCCAGCACTTGAGACACCTTGAGCGGGTGTGATGGAGGAGCAGCCGCCTGGGTAAACAAAGGCTGCAGAAGGCGACATGGTGAGATCAAGCAAGGAACACAAAAGGGGAAATTAGTCACCTGTGGCCTGTGCTTTCCTCTCCTGAGCCACAATGAATAAGGTGAGCCTGTCTGAGAGCTCCACTGCTGGGGTGGGTTTTTGTTTGGTTTTATTCTGGGAGCAGAGCTCAGCTGCACATAAAGAGCGAGGTTTGGCACACGCCAGGGAGGGGAATGCTGCCCACAGCTGTGCCACTCACCTGGGGCTGCTGGCTGTTCTTCCTAGGGCAGCCCCTCACCTTTGCTCTCTCTCCAGGGACAAGCAGGCAACAGGGGCTGCACCCATCCAGAGCAGAGACCCACGTAAGGCTGTGCCAACATAAAACTAGGCCAATGCCTTCCTGCTGAGAGATCAGACCAAGAAACAATGCCTAGTCATGAGGAGTGTGCTGGCTGTCACACCGCAGCGTGCCTTGGGGCTGCTGTTGTCCCCTTCCCCCTGGCACAGGCCCCAAGAGGCAGTGGGCACAGGCAGGGAGCCCTGGGGGTGATGGGAGCTCAGTGGCGGGGCACGTTGCAGGATGCTGTGCAGATGAAAGCGCAGCCAGTTTGTGTTTGTTTTGCATAGTGACAGCTCTAGATTTTAATGTTTGATCACAGAAGGCAGGGAGGTCCTGCAGGGAGCTCTGTGCCCCTGCACTGGCGTGCGTTTCCTTTACGTTCAAGGAGCACATCTCACCCACTTTGCTGGAGAAAGCTACTCTGGGCTTCATGCAAACCTGGCTCAGCACAAGCATCAACCACATTGCTGAGGGGGAATCTCTCTGGTTCTGCTGCATCTCTAGGCCACAGCCCACCAGTTGACACTGACATGCTCACACTCCTGTGCTCGCCCAGGTGTGCTGGGGATCCATCCCAAGGGACCCAGGTGACACCCACCCTGCACCGGAGCTGGGCCCCTGCACACCATTCTGGCAGGCTCGTGGAGCTGACACCAGTTTGCACGGGTCCTTCCCGATGCCCTTAGGTCCTTGGGGAGTAGAAGTGACAGGAGATGAAGTCGTTGAGCTGTCTGCTGGGTACATCTAAGGTTTTGAGGTGTGCTTGCCACAGCTGGCTGCCGTCGGTCGGAGCCCACGCGCCTGGCCGTGCGCAGCAGCCCAGACCCCACGGGGATGGGCTCATCTGCCAAAGCAAAACCAGCTTGGTTGTTTTCCAGAGTCCGTTTTGCAGTTTGACTTTCATGAGTTCAGGGTCCTGCCTCCTTTCAGCATCTTCAGATTGCGGGAGGAGGACAGAGGGTGGTGGCCTGGGACAGAGGGTGGTGGCCTGGGACAGAGGGTGGTGGCCTGGGACAGAGGGTGCCATGGCGCTGGGTGACCCCCAGGAGGAGAGCGCAGCGGCAGTGAGGTGTGAAGAACAGAGAGGGCTAATGACAGCAGGCAGTGCTCCCACCGCAGTGGAAGCTACTGTAACTCGATCACTCTTTAATTATCTGGAATTATTGCGCTGCTTTCACCCTTTTTATGTTATGGTGGAAGAAATCAGGACATACATTAATTATCTAATCCGTATGTAAAGTGTCACATATAATTTTCCCAGAGCAAAAGGTTCTAGCTTTAAGACCTGCATCGTCTCTTAATAACAGTGTGTGCGGGAGGAAAATAATATCTAGATATATGATTATTACAGTGGTTGCTGGCCACTGCTGCTCCCGTCCCTGCTTTTGGGGCAGCACCTCTGTTAGAGAGGCTTTTGGAGGGGGGACACTGGCAGGGTGATGTTGAAATACCACCCCCCCCCAGACTGCAACCTGCGACCTGGCTGGGTCGCAGGGATTCAAGAGTGCAAAGTCCACGCTGTTGTGGCTGTCACACAGGTACAGTTTGAATCAGAAATACCTTTGGGGCTCTCAGGTGGGGTTTTTGGGGTGTTTGGCAGGGTTATTTTCTTGGCTGCGTTTGGAAAAAGAGGGGAAGACCCCACAGCTCCCCTCTGACTAAGACACATGGCAGCTGAAGAAGTCGATTAAGAAAATCAGTATTGCATTTATTAGCCTCCATCTATGATGCATGGTGTTATGCTAATATGCATGAATTAATTACTGTTATTAATTCAATTGAATTAATTTGATATTACTGATGTGTGCAGAGAAGATTTGTTGAGAGTGAGCAAGAGCTGCTTTTAGAAGGCAGCACAGACGTGGGATGGATGGATCGATGTGAGCAGGAAGGGGGGGCGGGCAGTGTACAGGCTCCACAGCAGCCCCAGCACATCTGTGTGCACCACCTGATGCAGCACAGAGCTCAGGGACCTGTTTATCTCCCATCTCCTTCCCCTCCCTCTGCGGTTTGGTTGTGACTTCATCCCGTGCTGCAATTAGCAGTTCAAAACAGGAAACAATTCCCTGTGCCTGTCTTTGGGCCCCTTTGGGGGTTTGCTGACAATCCTCCCCACCAGCTTACTGTGAGGAGGTAGTAAATGTCCTCAGCTCCTCCAGAAGGTCTGCAGGGAGTGAGGGATAAAGCCTGAGCACAGCTATCAGCACCAGAAGCCAGGTCCCCAGTGTCATGTGGGGAAACATCATGGGGCCCCTGCAAGCACCAAGAATGGTGCAACAAATAGTTCCCACACTGGTGCCAGGCTGTGCAATATTTGCATAAATTATTAGGGGGGAAAATTGAGCTCAGCCTGAGAAAGCTGCAGCTTGCAGGCTGCTCATGAACTGGAGCAAGGCTCGTCGTTGTGTGAATGGTTTGGACGAGATCTGCTCTCATCTTGTGGCACAGAACCTGCCTGTGTTGCTGAAGAAAGGGGGGAAATAAAGCCTCAGATGCTGTTTGGGATGTGGACCCCAGGCATGCCAGCAGCAATGGGACATGGAATGATGGCAGTGCCCACTGAGCTCAGGAATGTGATGGGGTGGGAGGACCTATGGTCAGCAGAGGTGATGGGTTAGAGCTGTGCCCAAAACCTCCTCGATGCCCACTCTCTGTGGTGATGCAAATCATATGAGGAGTGGCTGAGGGAGCTGGGGTGTTCAGCCTGGAGAAGAAGAAGCTGAGGGGAGACCTTATCACCACGTAGAACTATGTGAAGGGAGGTTGTAGAGAGGTGGGAGATGGTCTCTTCAGCCAGGGGACAGGAGATGGGACAAGGGGCAATGGGCTCAAGCTGCCCCAGGGCAGGGTCAGCTCAGATGTGAGGGAAAAGTTCTTCCCTGAAAGAGTTTTCAGGGCCTGGAGCAGGCTGCCCAGGGAGGGGGTTTGAGTCACCATCTTTGGGTGTATATAACAGACCAGTAGATGAGGTGCTCGGGGATATGGTTCAGCACAGGACAGGTATGGTTGGACTTGATGATCTGAAAGGTCTTTTCCAACCTTGTGATTCTGTGCTTCTGACTCTGTCATTCTGTAACCTGTAAGCTAAATAAAGAAAGGTAACTTAAAAATATCTCTGCACAGCCTGGTGCCCAGCACAGATGCCTCAGGGAGAGGCGAGCAGGCAGAGCCTGTATCCTTGAGCTGCCTGGGCTGGGTTGTGTTTCTGAAGTGACTGTAACTGGCATTTGACAAAACTACAGGACCCATGAGGAGCATCACTCTGGCAGATCGTTCAGTGGGGTCAGAACCTCTTCAGGGAAATGCAGGGCCTGGGAGATTCTCCCCAGGAAGGGACAACCTGCAGCTTTCATCTGATCTCCTTTGGGTGGCGAAGTAGGAGCTAATTGTGGCTCATATTGTTGACAGATGTCTCTGCTTCATGCAGCAAATCAGTCACATCTCTTGATAAATATGAGGCCTTCTGCAGTCCCATGCTTTAACCATCTTCCTAACACACTTCATTTCAGTTTTCCAATAGGCTGGTGATATTTTATTGAAATTTCTCTCCCTCCCCCTTGCTGGAAGTGCTTTTTCTCTATTATTTACTGTATCTTGTTCCCTCTTTTAGTCACCCACCAGTCACTGGCAGTCCTTATTAGGTCCTTTACCCATGGCTCAGACAGGGGAGCAGACTGACTTCAACCAGAGCCACCAGACAGAAAGGGGTTTCCTTTATACACATATGCATGTGAAGATGCATTAATTATAAATTTATTAAATGTATTTATTATTCATAGATATATATTAAAGTATTTGATGTTTATTAATTATACAGTTAATACAAAGAGGTGAAACAAAATTGTGTGTATATATATATTTAATATATAGCTGAAAATCTGTGCTGTCTCTATATATTTTTATTCCTTTAAGACCTTCCTGCAAATTAAGCTGATGGCTTTGTGATGCCCCTAAGGACACTGGAAACAATTGCCTGCTACCTTCATTATAGCAGGCTAGATTATCCCATCCCCTCTCAGCCTTTTGCAGCCCAAACCCCAGCTCATCCAGCCTTCCCTTGGATCAGGTTAGGTACAGCTCTTCCTTGCCCCCACCCGAAGGAGGTTCCTGCCCCTGAGGGGCACTGAGTGTCTTCAAATAGATGATGCTGATGACTTCTCACCAAGCAGCTCCAGGAAGATGCTGCCTCCTTCACTGGGGGACATGTGGGACATCACGGCCCTATGCCAGAACTAGCTGTGACAAGGACCCAAGCCAGCCCTGGGCACAGGATGCTCACAAGCAGTGAGCAGCTCTCAGACTCTCTTGGTGGGTTCTGCGTGGGTCAGAAGCTATGGCCAAAGCCTGACCCAGCCTCTAACAGAGGCAGAGGGAATAAAAATGACAAAAGTGATTTTTTTTTTTTCCTTTTTTCTTTTGTTTTTTTAAGGTTTTTGTTGGGGTTTTTTTTAAATTTGTATTTCTTTGAGTGATGTAGCTGGAAAAAGCAAAGGGTTGAGGTATATCAGCTGCTCTTCCAGCTGAAACTCCTTTAGGGGGCCAGTATCTCTGCAATCACTCCCTTTTGCAGGGGCTTCAGGAAGAGTTTTACCCCTAAAGGCTGGCTTCCAAGCTTCAGTCCTCCACATCGGTGCCATGCACCCAAGCTGGGGAGACCAGCTCTGCTTACACCAACACCCAAGCAGGTCCCAGCCTGTCCATGGGGGAATCCTGGCCATGCTTTGCCCAAAGTAACTGCAGGGCAGCTCAGCTCCCAAAGGCGTGATGCAAGGAGCCCACTTCACGATGGATTCCTGCCCCTGCCCTCCTTGCAGAGCTGCTGGCCATGGTGTAAAAAGCCCCCTGGTACCTCATAATTAATAGCAGATTTAACTGAGTTTTCTCTTTCTTTTTCTCCCCCCTTTTCCTTTGTTCTTCTGCCATGTGACACGTAGCATCCTTGTAAGACTCCATTCCCTTGCACCTGGATCTGCTCTGCCCTTTCTGGTGGATAGGAGGGATTTGAGTGTGCTAACTTAATTGGCAAATGTATTGTTCAGAGTTCAGTGATGGAGTTGCCTGCTGTAGCCATCGGGTTAAGCAGCTCTCAGAATCTTTTTGGCACCTCTTGTGATGGCTGGACGCCTCCCTGCCAGTTCCAGGTCACCCAGTTTTGAAGTGGTCTTGAGGGGGGTACTGTACAGTGGGCTTGAAGAGAAGATGCTGTGGGAAAAATGGGAATAAGTGGAAAAACAAGGAATCAAGGGATCTGTGTGCTTGAGATGTGTGAGGAAACTCTAAGTGTAGCAGCAAGGGATTTGGATGGGGCATTGCAGAGCTGGCCACCAAGCTCCTGTTGGTGTTATCAGCCATCCAAACCCAAGAAATATGTTCTTAAATCTCAGCTTATTGCCATTTTGTGCTTAGAAATCCAGAGCTGCAGTGACCTGCTGCATCCCTGGTCCCTTCAGGTCACTTGATGCTCAGTGCACACCAGGGAGAGGTCTGATTATGGTGCTGACAGGTCCCAGGGATGATGATAAAGATGAAAGATCCGGTGTTTGGGAATGGACCTGACAACAGGCGTTATCCTCAGGTGATTGCTTTGATGGCAGTGATCCAGCAGCTCTCGCTGGAGCTACAGCAGCCCTGGGGTCGCTGGGGCTGGGTGTGGGAAATGGGATGTTGCAGAAGTAGAGGTTGGTGTGAATTATTCAGCTGTGATGGAGGCAGAAGTGCCTTGGCCATGTAAAATTGCTTGAGTGTGTGGAGCAGTCTTGGCATTTCTTGGTAAGGAAGCAGATTTCCAGCAGACAGCAAGCCATGGCAAGGAAAGTAGCTAAATCTCCTCAACTGTATTGACAGCCTCCCAGAGAAATGCTGTCAATCCCAAAAGTGTCCCCTTCAGTCAATAAAAAAGCCTTTACTGGAAAATATACAGACTTTCTTCCAGCCTGTATTATCAACGTGACCTTCCCTCAGCTGCTTCCCTCTCCTCCTGATTTCTGTGGCTAGCCAACATTAGGGAGGTGTGTGTGTCACATGCATTATCCAGCGAGGTGCTACAATGCTGGGGAGGCAAAGGAGATGGTTCACCATTAACTCCTTTGACAAGACAGGTGGAGGCTGAGCTGGGGTTTAAAATCCCTCTTGAGGGATGTAGAAAGGGTCTTTGGGATGGGTGGTCCAAGGAGGCACGCGCAGATGCAGCAGGGCTTCGCGGTGTCGGGATGCTTCAAAGCAGAGGAAAGCATGACTAAGGTTAAAAGCTTTTGCCCAGAAATAGCTTGTTTTTAATGCTGAAGAGAAGTTAGCTGGCTGAGTGTGTGGAGAAGGAATGTGGGGTTTTGCATTAGAAATATGCAGGCTGAATTGCTCAGTTCAAGTGCTCTCAGCCAAACGTGCTGCTTGAAACAAAACCCAGCCTTGTCTTGAAAGCTTTAGCAGCCTGAAAATGAACATCCCGAAATCAGGATGGAGGGAAGAGTTTGAAACAACCTGAATCCTGTTAGCAGCGAGCCTGGCTTTAAATAAAAACAGTAAAACAAAAGACCAACCAGCCAAACCAAAAACCTCCCTTCATGACAGCATCTTCTCAGTGTTTAACTTGTCCCAGGACAGTGTCCACAGCCTGGAGGAGCGTGTGGGCAGCAGGGCACAGCTGTTCCTGGCACACATTGAAAGCTGCTTGTACCATGTCCTTAAAACCCTGTTTTCCTACCATGGTGCCAAGAACACGTGTTCCCCCAATGCACAGAGAAATGCTCCCTGGCTCCTGCTTGCTCTGCTGAAGCTGCTCAAAGACCCAGTTTTGGAGCCTCTCTTGTATTGCTCCTCGCTGCACAGTGCTCAGCTCTGGCTGCCCTCAGTGGCAATGATTTAGTATTTCTGCAGCACTTTCTGTTTCAGAGCTTGAAATAGGTGCCAAGTGAGGGCTGGGTGGAGATCCCACCACAGCGCAGCAAGCTGGGTGTGCTGGTGGCACGGGGCTAAGGGATGGGGAGGTGGCGTGTCCACAGGTGGGTTTGATAAGGAGCTTGCTTGGAAAGTTCAGAGGACAGAAGTGGGTGTTTGATAGAGTGTTTCCCACTCACCCAAGGTGGGTGTTTGATAGACACCCATGGGTGTCTGTACTCCCTTTGGACAACAAGTGCCCGTGGCCATTTGTAGGTGGAAATTCTCACTTCGATGATGCAAGTAAATCAATTGGGAAGTCACTCTCAGCTACCAGCACCTCCTCTCCTCTTGTTTTGGTTTCAGCTTCTGTTTTACGGACTACTTTATCCATAATCCCTCTCCCTTTGCACCATTTTCTTCCACAAAAAAAAATCTTGCAGCTGAGTAGGAGGAATTGGGTCACATCCAGCAGTCTCTGAGGCCCTTCTGCCCAAAGATATCCAAAACACATTGGGAAAAGTTCCTGGAGTTTGCTGGCAGGTGGCTCTTGTGGAAGAGCTTTGGCTTTTGCTGATCTAAGTTTGAAGCCTTCAGAAAAATCACAATTCACGTGACTTGCTTGAAGTCCCTTGGCCAAACTTCACCGATGGGCACTTGTTATATGTTGCTCTTTTTTTGGCTGCATTGCTGGGCTCTGATTTGGGGCTGAAGCTGGAAGGACATGTCCCTTGAGCACACACCCTGCCATCTAATGCTACTGCATATCTGGAAAACCCCCAAGTATCCTCATCCCAAATCCCTGCTGCTTTTCTCTCCTAAATCTTTTTTTCCTTTCCTTAAAAATAAGGCTGATTATATTAATACTGCCTGTTGTGGCATATGATAAATTCATTCACATTTCTGAAACACCAGTCGTAATGCTGTGGGCAGGCCCGTGAAAAATGAGTAATTCTGTCTCCAGCACAGGGTTGATTTGTGTGAAGGTCTGAGTTTGCCTGCTAACAATGAGGGGAAAACAAAATCCCAATGAGCTATCTTCTTAATTAAGCCATCTCCCTCTGTACAGCATCAGGGCTGGGATGTTGAGTGCCCCCGGAGTAAAACATACCCTGTATCAGAAGGCAGCCCACCCCAAAGTACCCAAAAATCTCATTTTGGAGTGTTTGCATTCGCACCCCTACATTTATCTTTGTGCTTGCAACACCCAAGGGTGGAACAGGCTGCCCAGGGAGGGGCTGAGTCACCTTCCCTGGATGTGTTAAAAAAAGGGTAGATGTGCTCAGGGATATGGTTTAGCTTAGGATGGGAATGGTTGGACTTGATGATCTTAAAGGTCTTTCCCAACCTTGTGATTCTGTGGAAGGTGTGATTAAATCAGGTGGTTGGTGCTAGTTTTAACATTCAGGTGCATTTGCTTGGGTGGTGTGGAACTGGCAGAAAACCAGCTCCCAGGCAGGGGGAAATCGCTGGCAGAAGTGAATTTCTGAGCTCAGCAGCAGTTACCTTGCACAGGCAGCACCTCAGAGCAGCGGTGCTGCCCACACCCCTGCCTGAGAGTGGCAGCGAGCCGCTGGCTTGTCCGTTTGGCAGCACAGCTTGAAATCACAGCGTGTGTCCCCCATCCCTGGAGAGGCGAAGTGGGGGGGGGGGGAAGAGACATCGGGAAGAGATGCGGTTACGCTACGGCGCTGCCACAGATAAACACCAGGAACCCAGCAGCTGCACACGGATACTCTGCAGAAAGGGGGGCTGTGGGGGGGGGCAATCACTGCATGAATTGGTCACTGTGAAGTATTTGCTCTACTTTATTAGGCGAGCGTGCGTGGGCATGTGTGTGCGTGGGGCGGTTTGTACTGAAACCAGCCCGCAGGTCGCACCCCAGTTGTGTTTCCGAGCCCTTTGGTGTAACCCATTAGGTTATTTTTCTTGCCTTCCAGATCTAATCACAGCCAGCAACGCAGGTTGAAGCATTTCAAGTGGGGTTTTTTTTCTTTCTTTCCATCGTCTTATCCGGCTGCCCTTTTACTGTTGTTATTGAACGCTGGGGCTCGTGTTGATTTGCATGCCATTTTGCTTTTGATCTCCATGGTAACAGCTACCAAATGGCCTGAGAATAATAGAGGTGCTTTTTGGAGCTGTAAGCAGGCTCCGTGCAGAGCGCTGACTCCGGAGGTTTGCACCTAAATAAATAAATAAGAGGAGAGGGAAATGAAGACAGCTATGGTGGCAAGGAGCTTCAGGAGCTGGGCAGCCTGGTCCTCTCTCCCCGTGTCCCCCCCTTACATAGGATAGATGGTTTTGACAGCCACTTAAAAGAAATAAATACCCATAGAGAGGGATGGAAGGAGGGATGAACCAGCCTAGCAGCTCCTGGCATGGGGCTGGCAGATGAGGCTGTTTGTGTTTGTGGCAGTGCCATGCAACCCCCAAGCCCATCAGCCTCCTCTGCAGCCCCTGTGGAGGTGGGATGCTCACTCCTAGCCTGGCTCCGAGCTGGTGGCTGCTGCAGCCTTTCCTCTGCAGGCAGCAGGTGAAGTTTGGGATCACTTTTCTCTCTTGTTCTCAGAGATTTTCCTCCTTTTTAAACTTATTTCAGCAAGTTTCAGTGTTTGTAGGTGAGATCAGGGTATCCCTGGGCTGGGAAATGGGGCACTGAGCCATGCAGCCTTGGGCAAGCCCCTTACTGTGTCTCCTCAGCTAAAGCCTGAGCTGGCCATGCAGATGGGAAGGTTGGGATGGCACAAGGGAGAGGGCAGCCTCTGGCTGTGCTGGCCCCATGCTATGTCAGTAACAACAAAATCCTCCTCCTCTTCCTCCGTAGAGCTGACCCAGTGCCCAGCAACAAGGCACACAGCTCCTGGGTGCTGGTGTGTGAGGTCCCACTCTCTGTTTCACCCACTGTTTTAAAGATACTAATCGAAGTGCCCTCCCTGTTATGCCTCCTTTCCAACCCTGTCAGTGTTCAGAGGTCCCGGTGATCCTGGTGCAGGAGGATTTGTACCAATTTCTTCAGGTTCTTGGACATGGGCCAGCATCAACAAACCTCAGGGCAGGAACTCGGGGAGGAGCAGGAAATGAGGGAGCTGTTGGGCTTAGCGGCTGCTTTAGATCACTCCAAAGCATGGCTTAAATTCAGGCTTGCAATTTCCTCCTCTCCACCTCCTCTGCCATAAGCCCTGTTGCCTCCCTCAGCTGCTTCTAAACTGGAGCCAGGCTCATTTTATGAGCACAGGGATAGCCAGAGCATCCTCGGGGCTTGAGGAAAGAGCCTGGGCAGAAGTCAGAGACACAGAGAGGGCAAAGCATGGATGCAAGGATCAGTGTGACAAGAGCTGGATACTTTTGCTCCAAACCTTCTCCATCCCCCTTTTCTTGCTGCTTTCAAACAGCTTTCTTGAGCTGCAGTGCACATTGGAGCTGCGGCAAGCCGGTCTACGGGTAGGGATGCAGGATGCTAGAGGAGAAGCAGCCCCTGGAGCAGTTTCCAGCTCCTGTGAGCTGACTTCCATCCTCTCCAGTGCTTGGATTCCACACGGCAGAAGGGGGCAGAGGTCCCTTGCCTTCAGAGAGCTGTACAGCTGGGTGCCAGCCAAGGTGGCGTATCCTGCGGCAGCAGCATGGGCGCTGCAGGGTGGGCTGGGCGCTGCTGTGGCAGCAAGTCTCCCCTGCTCCTCCCTCCTCAATTAACATAGCAACCACAACTTTGTTATCCTGGGTATGAAATAAGGCTAATGAATCATGTCGCACTTTGAAGCCACGTTAGATCTGGAATTGACACAAGCTTTTACATCTATGTCACTCCGCCCCCTCCGCTTCCCCCCCTCCCCAAACCCAGGCAGGGCATCTCACTGTTTAACTGTCAGTCAGCAGAGGAATTTGCATGTTAGTTAAGCTGTTAGCATGAGTAATTACTGAGTGGGTCAGTGACTCCTCCCAGCAAGCCGGTCTGAAATGCTTTGCCTTGCGAGCGACGTCTCTATCGCTGGAGGACTGGCAGCCTGCAGTTGGGGAAATGAATGCAAACGATGACTCAGGGCTAATTGCACGCTTTCACTGGCGCTCGGGTCTACGCTGCAGGCTTAATTAGAAAACAGATTGGTCCCTCAAAGCCTGAATGGAAAGCTGCAGAATTGGGCGCGTTTGGGACAGGGGTGGAGGCAGAGGGTGAAGGGGACCCTTCCCTCTCCGCAGCTGGGGCAGCATCTCTGCGCAGGGGCTTCGGTGGGAGTGGAGGTGGCAGATCTGGAGACCCGGGTGAGGGTCTCCCTCTGAGGCTTTGCTTTCTACCAGCAATGAGCAGGAGAAATCAAGTGGCTCTTTGCCACCTTCTCCAACAGGAAGGGTTATCCCCACCCAGCCAGGAGCCTGCGGATGCCACAGTGCCTGTAGAGCTTCAGTGGTGCCTGTAGAGCATCAATCTTGCCTGGAATGGCTTATTTCATGAATCTTTCTTAGGATTTAGCCTCCCCCAAACAATCTCACCACCTTTAGCATATTCCTCCTCTCCATATCTCTGTAAGAAAGTGGGGTGCTTTTTGAGGGGAAAGGTGCTTTTTAGTGGGGTGCTTTTTGAGGGGAGAGCGGGTACCTCACAGCATCACAGGAAAGGTGGACGTCACAGGAGAGGAGGGGAGTGGGTGACCATCTCAGCTGTGATGGAGCTGCTGGAAGAATTTTGTTTCCAGACACCTATGTGTTGTTGCACTGATGGAACCCCAAGTACTGTAGAAGAGTCTGTGACCTGTTCTCAAGCACCCAGGTCCGTGTCAAAGTGTGTCTGACTGTTGGCCAATTGAAACTGCAGATTTGCCAGGACCACTCCTGGAGAGCATCACCCCCATCTCCCCAGAGTTCATATTAGCAGAGGGGGCAGGGAAACTTTGGTTCCTGACACTGTCTCCTGCTGCTGACATGCAGAGGAGGCATCTCAGCAGCAGGATAAAGTCTCTGATCACCCCAATATCAAAAGGAATGATAACAACTCACTGGGGAGAAAGCTGCCCTGGGGCCTGGCAGTGGGAGAAACAGCAAGCAGGACTCTAGAAGTGGAAATCCTGTGTGGAAGTTTCCTGTGGTGGGAGATTTAATGTAAATTCATGGTATGGCTGGGCTGGAAGAGACCTGTGGGTAACAGAGCCAGAAGAGCTGTGTCCCTTGGCTGTGCACAGAGCCCAGCACAGGCTGGAGCAGCTTTGCACGAGTGAGAAGACACAGGGAAATTCGTGTTTGCTTTGCTTTCAAGTTCTCCTTGTTTTGGCATAGGAAAAAAGTAGTTAACAAGTGGGGTTGGTTCAGAAATAAGCGCTATCAGTTTTCAGCATGCAAAAATAGAGTGAAAACAGTGTGCAAAAGTAGTATGGAGCAAACCATTGCTGTAGAGAGTGGTGAAGTTCTCTGAGCATCAACTTCACGTGGAGCTGCTGAATGGGTATTTTCATGTATTAGTTATCAGGACAGTGCACAAAACCACCTCTGAGTTATCACAATTCGACGTAAAGCTGGGTATATTATTGGTGTTATTTTTTCATCACTTACAGGATACAGATGTTTAGTGGTACTTGAAATACCTGCTGCCCTCAGCCAGGTTTTCTCAGCTGCGCTGTGGCGACTTCACCACCTGCTTTCCTTCTCCTGAATCTTCACGCTGTTTCCTTCCACTTGCAAGTTTTCATTGCATCATCAATGGGAATGGCAATGAGTTGGGTAATATGTTTCAATCAGGGCTGAGGAACAGGCAAACTGACCAATTTAAAAATAGAAACACTGTGGGGTTTCAAATCTTGTGTTGTATTGAAACATTTCACCTGCTGCCACTGAATAAATGCTAGGCAATAATGTAGAATTATGATAGAAGGGTGAAATAATTAAAAAAAAGAAAAACTCACCTCAGTACTTGAATGTTGTGAAATTTTTGTTAAATCCTTTTTTTGTCAGAGGGATGGTTAGCAGGAATTTTTCAAATGTTGAATGGGTTCCGACTCCAATTCTTATTTATTTCATTTTTTTCCCCCCCAAACATCAGCACTAAGTGTAAAACACAAATCCTGTGTTTTGACTGGCTTTGCTGTTGACTGTACTTACCAGAAACCCATGGCAGCAAAGTCCATTCCTTTTTACAATCCACGCAGGCTTGCAGAATAAATCTTTGTAAGGTAATGTTTGTTCTGAGAATAAACCGTGGTTGTTTGGAATGCTTAAACTTTCAAAAGGACCTGCTCTAAAAGCCCAATTTTTAAACAATTGGATCGTGAGTGTAATATGAATGTAGTTAAGATGATAAATGCAGCTAATTTTCTCCCTCTATTAGCCCCTTTCACATGCTACTTACAAATGCCACTCAAACTCGGCAAGCCTTTCATTTTATTATGCAGTGACGAGGCGGTTGGATTAAAAATACATGATGGCATTTTCTAACTTGGATTTATAAGTACCACTGCCGTATCTAATTTTGGGCTGACATTTGCTAGGCGCAGGGGGGAAGTGGGGTTTGTTGGTGTTCACTGGGGAGAGCTGCTTTCTCCTCCTGGGGGACACGGCAGGGTGTCCCTGCGGGACCTTGGATGAGTCTCTTCATCTCCCCGGTGAGCTGGCGGGATGGGATGAGGCCTCTCTAATCACTGCCCGTGGAGCAATTAAAGCTGCTTCTGCAGGAGGTGCAGCACGGTGGTGTTGTGGGGTTCATCTCTACTCTGCCCTCTTGAGGCCCCAGCTGGAGTCCTGTGTCCAGAGCTGGGTCCCCCAGTACAAGAAAGATGTGGGACTACTGGAGAGGGTTCAGAGGAGCCACGGAGATGCTCAGAGGGCTGGAGCAGCTCCCCTATGGAGAGAGGCTGAGGGAGCTGGGCTGGTTCAGCCTGGAGCAGAGAAGGCTGTGGGGGGACCTCATTGCAGCCTTCCAGTCCCTGAAGGGAGCAGAGGAACAGGAGAGGAATCAGCTTGTTAAAGGGCAGAGACTGGCAGGACAAGGGGGATGGATTAAAGCTAAAGGAGGGAAGGTTTAAATTGGATATTAGGGGAAAGTTCTGTACAGAGAGAGTGGTGAGGGGCTGGAACAGGCTGCCCAGAGAGGTGATGGTTGCCCCGTCCCTGGAGGTGTTCAAGGCCAGGTTGTATGGGGCCCTGGGCAGCCTTGTGTAGATCCAGGCCTGGAGGTTGGTGGTCCTGCCTGTGGCAGGGGGGTTGGAGCTCTGTGATTCTTGGGGTCCCTTCCAACCCAGACCAATCTATGATTATTCATTCTATGATTCATCCTGATGTTCGTTGGCCGGACGCTCGCGATGCATCCTGCTCAGCTGTTACCCCAATATTGCAAGAAGTTTAATTTCTTGAGCTTCCTCTCTAATGAGGATTCTCAGTGTTTTCTTAGGACAGTAGTTCCCATCTGCTCACTTAATCCCCAAGGGCATCTCTCTTGGCCAGTCCTTTTGGATGGAGATGTTTTCCTTCTTGCTCTGAAGTGGTACAAAGGTTTTGTAGGTACAAGGCTGTATCCAGCCTCACTGGCATCCACAACAGATCCTGCCCTACCCAAAAGCTCCATCCTTCACCCATCTCTTCTTCGTCAGCATCAAGCTGTAGTTCTCCAGGGTCTGTCTTAGTGTAGCATCATCCAGATGCTGAGTGCTAACAAAGGCGCAACTGTGGGGGGGTTCTCTGGTTTGTAGGTGAGATTTTATTTATTTATTTGTTTATTTATCTATTTCCAGGTAGGGTGAGCCATTTGCTATTCTGGGTTCATCCAATTATAGTCAGGTCTGTGACTCAGGTCCCAGAGGAGAAGCCAAGCTTGTGTCCAAGCCATCAGCTCTCCAGATCAGCTATTGTTTCTTTAAACGAAAGGGACACTAAAGTCCAATTATTGCAATAGAATGGGCTGCTGCTTTAAACTGAAGAATTTGACTCAGCTCAAGGGATATTTGTGATTGCCTCTGGCTTCCCTGGAGCTAAAAAATTATATGCTTTCCCTCTTCACTAAATTAAAACATAGTTGGATTGGTAGTGGGACTGAAGGAAGTCCCTGCCTGAAACCCCAAGTGTCAGCCTGCTTTGCAAACTCTAAGCTAGTAATTGGTTTGGAAATACCGAGTGAATAGGTAAAAAGGCTTCTGAGTGACTTGTCCTGGATAATACAGGCTGCCCAGAATGGTGGGGTTTGTCCTTCTCACAAGATTTTGCATTGTTGAGCTGTTAATTTCAGGTTCTGATACATAAACATAATTAACATTTGCACTTTGTAAACACTAGACATAATTCTGTTTCGATTGTGCCTCATCCTCGTTTAAGTTCTCATTAAGTGGTTCCTTTGTCTCCCAAACATCAAACTCCAGGCAGACCCATGGCTGCAGTTCTCTCCATGCACAACCTCCAAAATGCCTCTTTCAGAGACAGGGCATGACTCAGAGACTAAATGTCAGAGCTGAGAGGAGCTGAAATGCTCCTTGTAGGGTGATGATGCTGTGGCCCAGGAAGCCCATCCTGCATCTGCAGAGAGCTGGCAGTGGTGGGATCCCAGCTGGTCTCTCTCAGCAGTTAGTGGTGAGCATCCATGGTCCCACAAACCTGCTGTACCATTTCCACATACAGGGTGATGAGGATATGGTTCTTTGAGGAACATCTACCATTTCAAACAAGCAAACAAAACCATTTTTATAAAAATGTTTGATTCCTGGCTTACTGGTGGAACCTGAGTGCTAGTCATCACCTGCCTGCTGGCAGCCAGAGGCATTTAGTGTCTGTTGTCTGTGGGACCCTCTGGTTTGCCAGGTCTGAAGAGGCCACAATGAAAGCTGTTGTCCCACAGCTGTGTTGATGGCTCCTTGTCCTTCTGGGAGTATCTGATGTGTGATCACTAAAGTATAAACTGAAAAATCATAAACCCCCTGATGAAGCAAAGTCACAGGTCCTGTATTTTGGGAGTGTGGGAAGGGACTGTAGGAAGCGTGTTATCAGAAATGATGGTAGGCAATGCTTTGGGCATCACCTCTGACAAAGATGCAGCTGAGCCATCTGAGTTAAAGCTTTCTGTATCCTCCAGAAAGCTTCAGGGCACCTTTCCCTCCGGGCTGTCACCTGGCTTAAAACATGGGCAGGTTTCATCCCTGGCAGACCGAGTGATGTGGGTTAGATCCCAGAGCCATGGGATGAATTTGAAGTCTCAGAAGCTAGTTTAGATGTCTTCAGAAACCTGAAGGAAAGCTCTAAATCCCGGTCCACAAGACCTCAGACAGGATTGTTTCCATGAGGAGTCTGAAGCTCTGGCTCAGAGGGTTAAATGGCACCGTTCATCTTGGCTGAAAGCCCTGCTTCTCTGGAGACATCCTTCCCTACTGCATCCCAGCTTCACATGTTGTCCCACTGCAGTCCAGCTCAGGTGGCATCATCAGACGATTTGAGGAATAGAGTAGCAGGATTTACTCCCCCTGAGTGCTGACAATCTCTGCCTCGTCCCCCAGCTGGGCCAGTTCCCAAAAGGGCAGAAGAAGATGCTCCAGGCAGGGCCAACACACAAGGAGCTGGTTTGCAGATCCACTGCGGTGCTGTGTCCTGCTCAAGCGCACCCAGCGCTGCGCCGAGCCTCTGGCTCATCGTACCATTAACTGAGGGTAGGACATAATGGCTATGCAAAATAGTATCTTCTTTTCTCTTTTTTTTATTCTTTAGTAAGTGAAAGTAAGTCTTCTAAGCCAAGGTTAACAATATATATTTATGAGTTGTAGCCAGCTGCTTCTATGTTTGCACATGTGTTTGTTAATGAAGAGTAACCTAAGGGTCAGGTTATTATGTAAATAACCATTGTCAAGGGTAAAGGTGAAGAACCCAGTAATGAGTTGTGTCTCTCTGTCTCTCTCACAAGCCACTAATGAATACTGGATATTGCCATTTGCAGGGCTTTTTACCCTCATTTTATCAGGGGGTGAGGGACAGGGGTGGCAAGAGAGGAAAGAGAAAGAAGTAAATTTGTAATTAAGCCCAGACAAGTTCTTTTTCCCCCCTTTCCCCAGACCAGCTAAAGGGAGTTGTTTCTTCTCTTGGAATTGCATGTATATATATGTGTAGGAATTGCATATATGTAGCAATTGCATATAAGTATAGAGACAGACATGTATGTCTCTCTCTATATAAAAATTGCATATATAGAGAGACATATATGTCTCTATATATGTAGGAAGTTCATATATATATATAGACATATGTCTATATATATAGGAATTGCATATATATGTCTATATATATAGGAATTGCATATATATGTCTATATATATAGGAATTGCATATATATGTCTATATATATAGGAATTGCATATATATGTCTATATATAGGAATTGCATAGATATATGTCTCTATATATAGGAATTGCATAGATATAGATATAGACATATATGTCTATATATTTAGGAATTGCATATATAGACACACGTATGCCTATATAGATATATATAGAAATTGCATATATAGAGACATATATGTCTATAAAACTGGCCTGTGTTTGGGCAAAAATCTCCTCCTATCACCAGCTTTGGGCTGCATGGTTTCTTTTGAGCCTCTGGAGCTCTCCCTTCAGATAGATGCCCACAAATCAACAGTCTGCATCTTTGCAGATAATACTTAGCTGAGGCAGAGCCAGCAAGCCATGGAACAGACTTTCCATTAGGAAGGTTAACAGCAAACCTGCCTGCACGGGATTACTGACAGAGTGTGAACAGAAGGTGCAGTCTCATTGCATATGCTTTTAATATCGTGCCACAGACAGGGAAGCCTTTAGCTCGCAGACACCTGACACCCTGTGCTGTTGTTAGGGTAAGAGTGCAAATAGGAGCAGAGAGTCTTTCTCGCTTCCCTGTGAAAGCACAGATGCCAAGGTAGCATAACACTGATTTTATTATCTGCTGTGCAGGGCATGGCCAAATAGACTCGCCCTGGGAAGTTAGTAAGAGCCTTGGCCAAAAGCACTGTGACTCTGCAAGCTGGGGTTTAATTTATAGGGGGGAGCTGCCTGCTGCTAACACAGTGAGTCAAGGGGATTGGTCTGTGTGTCTGGGACAGGGTGGCACATTTGTGCCCCATGGCTATGTGTAGTGAGATTGCTGCTGTGCCCCAAGAGCATCGCTGGCTGTGCAGAGGAACTGGGGTGCCCAGAGCCGGAGTCACCCAGCAGATTTGCACATTAGGTGCCCAGCTCCCACCAACTCCCCTGGGATCTGGAGCTGGACCGCTTAGCTGGCAAATCCCAGTGGGCTCCTCCTTTTCCTCCATGCATCCTTTGACTCCCAACTACTGGTATAAATCTGGTCCTTAGAAAGCCCTGGGCCAGGGAGGGATGAGTAGTGTGTCCACAGTTCAGGCACAGCTACATCCCACAGTGCCTTGTAGGGCTGTTTGTGATGACTGACAGCAAGGAGGAACCCCAGGGGGCATCTGTCAAGAAACAAATAGTAAAAATAATAATAAGAAGATGCAATGGCCAATAATTACCCACTAGACAATGACAGCATTTGTTTTGAATGAAGTTTTGCTCCCTCTCTCTGTCTAAGCCAGGAGCCAGTGGTAAGGGGGGAAGGCTGGGGTGATGGGGAGAGCAGAGGAGGCCCACAAACTCCTGGAGGAGGGAGGCTGGTGCTGGGGGAGGAGGCTGCTTTGCCTGCACAAGCCTCGTTGGGTGCCTTGAGTAAATGTCGTGTTGCCACTAGGGTGTCTCTGCAAACAAGATATTGCATCTCCAAAGAGTGCCTCACGCAGATAAAAAGCTAAATAGAAATGATGGGCTGGCTAGCTGAGCCTGTGCTTTTTACTTTTATGATTGAGAAATAGTTGTTGAAATTGTCAATAAAAATAAATAAAATTAAGTTTTGCTAGTTAGGTGGGGAAAGGCAAGCTTACCTTTCTTTGCTGACAGGCTTTTTTTTGTTCTGTGTTGGCTTTTATATATGTGAAAAAAACACTATTGAGAGCTTCCAGGGAGCTGAGCTGGGGCAGTTATAGCCATTTTTACATCCTTTATATGGGCTTAAATCCATTTACAGATGTGCTGTAGACAGAGAGACATTTTTTACAAGTAATTGTCATGTATACAAGGGTCCTTATGTGTCACAAAAAGATCTCACTTAAGAGAAATAAATGTGCTTTTCATCTTTTGTTGGCAGGAGCACTGGTGGTTGGGAAGAGGGTAATTGGTGATCTTTTCCAGTCTGATAACCAGGACAAATAGGGAGGAGCAGAGTGTGGCTGTGGCATTGCTCTCCTCCCTGCTCCTCTCCTGGTTGATCGCAGTTTGGAGGCGCTTTCCTGGCTTTGCTTTTAGTCTGAGCAGTAGGTCTGATAAATGGCACCGGCCAAACCCCAGGGGTGGGTTAGAGGAGAGCTGTGCTGCCCTGAGCTGACCTCAGCAATGCTCAATGACTCTTCTCCAGCATAACCTCAGCTCTCGGTCGCGATGGGGATGGCCAACATCGCCTTTACCCCTTTGGCAGCTAATCAGGATGTCTCTGCTTGTTCTGAGGCTGTGTTAGATGTGATTGGGATGCAGAGGTCTGCCTCTTTATTGCCTTTATTTGTAGGTTAGAATTTCCCTTTTGTAAGAAGTCCCGTGTGGTGGGGTGTTTTTTTTTGAAGGTTATTGCTCTTCTCAGGAACTGAGATTTAAAAGACTCCCCAGAGGCAGATGGAGCTTTGATAACATTATGTATCACCTGTACCCCAATGTCTTGGCTGTCAAGGCTGTAGATACCTCCCACAGGGGCAGGACTGATGTGGGGGGCATTTGTCTTGGGAAGGTGCTGGTGCTCTGGAGCAGAGGTGTGATGAACATCCCTAATTTTGCATGAGGCGCTTCACAATATCTGTGTGTTTTCCCCCAGGGATGCTACTCTGTGCAGTTGTGCCAGAGGAAGATGTCAATAATGCAGTCGAGCTGTTCATGGGAAGCCCTGGCCAGCACTCAGCAACTGGTTAGGCTAAGGAAATAACAGATGTAGGCAGCCTTTGCTGATGGAGGGTTAAAGAGGGCCACAACTCCAGCCAAACAGCAAAAGGCAGGCCTTTCATCACATAGATTTACTTACAAATAGTTTTTCAGTCAAAAGAAAGCAAAGCAGGAGGGGGACCGGGGGCCTGAGGTTGAGAGAGGTAGGATGTTTAAAATGATACGAAATCCCTGCCTGCAATGCACCAAGCTTTGGTTTTACAATTCATGGTTTCTGTTTAATAAATCCTTTATGCCAGTGGGGCACTTCATGCTGCGAGTGAAGGTGTGTGTAGGCTTGAGATGTAGGATGGAGCGTGGCCTTGAGATGAGGGACAGGTGAGCAGGAAACCCGGCTTGATAAATAATGGATGAATCGCTCTTGGTTTTGCTGATGATTGTAGTGACCTTTTGGGAGGTAAGAAACAAAGAAACAGCAAATGACCAGCAATACTGATGAACAGGCTAAGTGAACTGGACACATCATTAACACCGGCATACCAAAATAATTACATGCACCCGGCAGCCAGGCGGTCAGCAAAAACAGGAGCGAGGAAACGGTGCCGTGTACATCTGAGCTTTCCATCTCTCAGCAGGGAGGAGGGTTCCAGGGAGGGGTATGCATTTGGGGTGGTCAGTGCCATTGGACTTCGGCATGACTCGCTGTCAAGTGTTTGGTGTTTCCACCAGAGCAGTGAAGTGGCACGTGTGCTTGCAGTAGTGACAGAACCACAGAATCACAGGGGTTGGAAGGGACCTCAAGACATCATCGAGTCCAACCCCCTGCCAAAGCAGCTCCCTAGCTCATATTGGACAGATAGGTGTCCAGATGGGTCTTGAATATCTCCGGAGATGGAGACTCCACAACCCCCCTGGGCAGCCTGTCCCAGTGCTCTGTCACCTTCACTGGGAAAAAGTTCTTCCCCATGTTGGTGCAGAACTTCCTATGCTCCAACTTGCAGCTATTGCTCCTTGTCCTGTCTCCACAGGCACTGAAAAGGGGATGGCCATTTCCCCCTGCATCCCATACTTAAGATATTTATAAACATTAATAAGGTCCCCCCTCAGTCTTCTTCTCTCAAGGCTGAACAGCCCCAGCTCACTCAGCCTTTCCTCACCGGGGAGATGCTCCAGGCCCTTAATCATCTCCGTAGCCTCCTCTGGACTCTCTCCAGGAGATCCTTGTCTTTTTTATACCAGGGAGCCCAGAACTGGACTAAGCTGATTTGACAAGCTGAGGTATAATAGAGAAGCCTTTGTAGAGCAGGACTGACCCTATACAGCGTGGAGAAATTGCTGATGCCCAGGAGAAACCAAAAACCCAAAGCCCTCTGTGGCTGGGTAACACACATTGTAAAAACAGGAGCATTCCTATTTTGGTCTCGTCTTTGGAAAGTCAACAGGTCAACCCCAAAGTTGCCACCCCCGTATTTCAGCCAGGCATGTGGGCTGTTCTGGTAAGGCAACAAAAGTGGAGTTTGTGAATGGCCAAGTATTTGGCTGAAACAAGAGTCTGCTTGCTTTTGTCTGCTGGAGAACGTTAATTGTGAATGGGGATCTGCTGGCAAGAAAGTGGGGTGAGACGTTGCTTTTCACATGCTCATCTGTTTTCACATGAAAACAAGAGTATTCAGTATTGTTTATTCATTATTCTTCCATCTAATAAACTTTCTGCCTTTCAGGCAGCGAGCGGAAACGGCAGCGTGCTGCCTTGTGTAGCCCATCACACATCCGGAGTATCAGATAATGAATAGGCAAATCAAACATGTTTCCCAAAAACTCCATCTGAAAATTATTCGAACCAGAAAATGCTCCTGAATAGCAAATGCATCCACAGAAATTACACTTGGTTACCGTGGATGTACAAACAGAAGCCAGACCTGAATTTGCAATGAGCTATTGGAGCAGCATCACTTGGCAGTTTCACTTAAGCAGAAATAATGATAATTTTCACTTTGTTTTTCACCTTCTATCTGGAGGTCTCTAAACTCAATTAATTAATTGTGGTAAGCCCCCTTCCCTGCTAATTTTGGTGGTCCGTGCACCCGATTAATGTTGAAGCTTAGAGTGAATTTCACACATTTGAAGGCAGCAAAGCACTGCCAGAGCTGTGGGCACAACCCAGCCTTCCTCCCTCCTCAGCCTTCCTTACACCCTCTTTCTTCTTTGTTGTTTGAACTGACCTAAAACTTTCCAGTAATGTTGAAATTATATCAAATGGGCACCAATTAGCACCATACTAAGACTAATAAATAATGCAAAATAATCTTTATTATTTGAGCTAGACAGACAGAACTGAAGAGGAAAATGTAGGAACTTTGAAAAAAACAAAGTCTTTGGCATGAAAGCAGCAAAAATTTCATCTTGTTCTTCTTTTTGAGGTTTCCAAATTAAAAAGAAGCCAGGCAATTAATACTATCAGTTGAAAAAGAGTAGAAATATTCTGTGGAACACACCCCCCTTAGATTTCTTCTGAGTTTCCTGTGCTTAAAAGCAACACACAACACCAGAATTAGCATACATTGCTCAGCTCCACTCTCTGGTCTTGAACAAAACCTCTGCTTTCCATTTTGCCTGATCCCTATCACACCCAACCCAGCTCCTATGCTGGAGCAAGGAGCGTTTCCCAGCTGGCTGTTGTGAGACTGCCTACATCCCTCCGAGTTGGGATGAGCGCCGTTGAACAACCTTGCAAGAGGAGTTAATCCACTGCCATCTGTCTTTATTACACTCCTATTGTTGGACACCACAGCCTGGAAATCTAGCAGTGAAACGCAGTTGGTCATTGCCATTCATCATAGTTATTGCTGGAGTTGTGTAATGAAGAGGGGAAGTGCTGCTTATTGCTCTCCCCTCTTTAGACACTATCCTTAGGGGTAGCTACGGATGGTTATTGGATTCAAGAGCAGGACTCTGGGAGGTCCTCCCCTCGCTCTGTTTATGGGTTGAACCATGAGGTTTAATGGGGTTTTATGTGTACTGCTCTGAGGCTGGTCTCTGCCCGCTGTTCTCAGCAGTGCGAAGTTTGGCTGGCTGGTTTCTGGCACTGAGGTGAACCAAAACAGGCCAGGACTGTTAATGTGTGTGGCAAAAAGGCTGTAGGTGAGGGTGCCCCAGGGCAGGCACAGCCCTGCCATGTGTAAAAGCAGTGAGTGTGGGTCGTGGGCAGAGCTTAGGCATCGGGGTGCTCCAGAGTAGAGCTCTCTGAGCCTTGGGAAACAGCTAATTAGAAACATGGGTGCTTTAGCTCCAGTGATTTCTAGAGACTGGAAAGTCTGACAGGACCCCAGCAGTGAGGTGAGGGATGGAGAGGGACTGAGGAGCAGAGCAGGACGTGGAAGACCCAAATGTAGTTCTCACTGGGCAGTGCAATGTGTCTCACTGTGGGTTACAAGGGTAAAAATTTGGAGGCATTTGAGTAAATGCATAATGAGGTTATTTGGTAAGTTGGATAGTCAGCATGCTTGCAGCACAGTGGACTGTGGTTTCGGAGGATTTGGGGTGAAATATGCTCCATCTGGGTTTTATGAGGCAGTTCCTAGACTGGTGGATGATTGATCCAGTGGAAATCATGTAATTTAAAGGACCTGAACTTCCATCCAAAACCCAGAATGACCCTTATGCAAAGTTTAAACAATGACTAGCTCTTCTTTTCTAATAATTTAAACGGGTTCTTGCAATGACTCTTAGAAACACAGGAGAGTGTTGGTGCACTGAACTTCAGAAAGGCACCGTGACCCAGTCACTGCCTGCACAGTGTCACTGGCTGCCTGCAACGGACCTCCAGTGGTGCGAAGAGGGATGCCACCCACAGAGGTGGCCCCTTGCTCTGGGTGACAAAGCAGCAGACTTCAGGTATTTTCACAGAACCCCAAAGCTCATGGATCGAAATCAGGTGAAAACAGGGTCCTGTGCAACACATAACACATTTGGGAGGTGCCTGGTATGCAGGTAGACTGCCAGCATGACTGAATCATCAGCAATTTATTTGTGCCAGCAACAAGGGAAGGGTGTAATCATCCTCTGGGATGATAAGCTGTGGTGGAAAAGAGCTGCCTATCCAGGCATCAGAGCCCATACTCTGGCAGTGCTTCTGGGCACGGTGTGTAATAGGTATGAGGCAAGCTTCAAGGGCTAAAGACATGGAAGGAGTTAGAGATCTCAGTTGTGTTTCCAAGATAACATGCAGCCTGTGCCTGTCAAAGGCACTGCTGATAAGGGGATTCTGGAGAAAGTAATTAAAACTCAAGCCCCTGGTATTTATTTAAAAGGGAAACTCTTGGGACTTGATGGGATTTTGCTGAAATGGACCAGGAAGGTGATTCTTAATGTGGTACAGAGAATTAAACCTAAAAAGAGAGGCCAGGCAAGCTTCACACTGCCCTCACATAATCAGAAACACTGTGGAAGCTGTTAAGGTCTCTGCTCCACGCTGAAAATGCAGGATAAGTCAAGCAAAAAAACTGTCTTGGTGATACAGGAAAAATTCCTTCCTAGAGAAAAGTGCAGCTCTGTTGACTTGGGAAGAAACCTGTGCCCTTATTTTGGACTACAGTTCTCTTTTCCCTGAGGTAGCTTTACTGGAAGACAGATCTAAACAGACAGCTTTGCATATTAAGTGCATTTTTTGCTACACGCTGGATGTCTGAGAAACTAATTTGTGACAATAGACTCTAGTTTAGTAGACATTATCTTAAACAGTTTGCAGTGAAGTGTGGGTTCAGCAATATAACCCTACTGCCTGTTAAGTCTCATCCAGGGGGTGGGGGAAAATTATGCCCAAGTAATAGAGTACTTATTGATGGGGTTTGCAGACTCTGAGCCTGATATATTGCTGGCTCTTTCAATTATGGAACGACACCAATGAAGCATGGATTGTTATCTGCTGACATCTTGTACAGAGGAAAAATGAAAAGCAGGAATTCCTGTGTCAGAGTCACCCGGGACATGGGGAAGTATAAAGAAACAGATGAGGCAAAGCAAAGCAAAACAAAAAGGAAATCAGTGTGGCTCAGGTCCCAAGAGCTGCCATCGCTTTGGAGTTTTCCACAGAGTCCCCAGCACTGGGAAACAAGAGTTTTAAAGAGAAGTGGTGTCTCATGAAGCTCCCTGTGGTTTTGTCCCCTCTGCCTGACTTAGGATGAGTATTAGGTGATGGTGTCACCAGGTCCCAGGTGGGAAGAGAAGCCAGTGGTGCGAACAGGCAGAACATGTCACCTCTCGGCTGTTCCCTGACAGTCGGAACGCTCGCGTCAGGTGGGTGAGCACAAAGCTGAGCAACAGCCCTGCAGATGTCAAAAGCTAATCGACAAGTGTTACCTGAGTGATTTCTTCTTCAGGGCTTCTGCTGTTGGATTTTGGAAAGGAAGATGGTGTTGGAACTTGTGAGTCCAGCACTGAGCTTCCTAAGCAACGGGTGGTCACGATGCATAGGATCTGGCAGCATAATCTCATTAGGATACAGGTAGAGAAGAGAAAAGCCCTTTGCAAGAGCACTTTAAGCATTGAAAATGGGCTGAACTTCCTGGGAAAGACTCTTGAAGAGGAGTGCCTGTAGGAGGGTGAGACATCACAGGCCCAGCTCAACTCCAAGCTGGGAAATGTTCCCTTTTATTCTTGTAGCTCCCTAATACTTCATCCCAATGAAGTACACCCTGAAATTTTATTCTAAACACCAACCTCTGGGAAAAAGACCCAAAGAAATGGTCTGAGTAAGGCTCCAGTCATGGAGGGATTCAGGTGTGTGTTCACCTTCAGGTCTGCAGCCACCCTTTTGAACATGAGACAAGTCATGCTGCAGGCTGTAGCAAGACTCAGGCTCTTCCTTTGAATCATTCTTCCAGTTTACTTTGAAATTAAAGAAATCTTGTGAGAGATTGTTTATAGGAGATACCCATAAAATCTGTGAATTATTTTAATGTAATCTATACAATTACTATACTTTCAGAAAGCTTATTTGAAAGGAGCCTCTGGACCACACCATCCCCTCACCTTAATAACAGTAAAATATATTGCTGATACTCACAAGAAACATCCTGCCTGAGGGACAGGAGCTCTACCTTGATGCCTTCTTGACAAAAGAACCTGCTTTTTCAAACTGCCATTTCTGGGAGAAAATCATGGCTTTATCCACTACAGAGAGGGGAAAGGGAAGGTGGTGATGTTTGTAAGACATGAGGCATGGGGTCTGCAACCTACTTTGCCACTGGGTAACTGTTCTTCCATCATTCTGCTGTTTGATCTCACCTTTCCTCAGCTTATTCATCCAGAAGCTTCACTTAATTATATTAGACAACTTCACGGAGGTGTCTCAAAGCTTGGTCTGGAAAGCTTGCCTAGAGCTGCTGGCAGAATGCTCTGAAGAAGTGGTTGATATGAGACATGGACATGGGGGAAGGAAATCATATTGTGTTGGGTTTGCACTTAATGTGTAGCATAGAATAATATAGAACAGAATGGAGCTATCAATTCACCATGACTGTCACATTTGAGGGGACTGCCACAAACTCTTGGGAAATCCCAGGTGTGCCGATGAGTTACCAGCACAAACATTATTTTTCCTGTTTTATGCTATGTAAGCATAAGTTCCCCTTATTTATATTTCCATAAAGCTGATTTTGAGAGGGGAACATACATATATTGCACATGGAAACACAACAAACACAGCTTCATTTATTTTAATGGTTTATTTTAAACATCCCTGATGTTTATCTGTTGTACAGAAGTTGGTCCAGGCACCTGTGGCCAGTCCCTGTCAGCTCCCGTTTCACCCTGGGAAGGGTTTTCGCCTGACGCACCCCAAGGGGTGAATTGACATTCATCACTCCTCCAGGGGAAGAAACATATGGAGGCTCCACCGGGACGTACTCCGTGATGGGAATCGCTGATCAGCGTGGATCTGAGCCTCAGCTGGGAAAACCTCACTGCTAACAAGCCTCCCCCAGTTCTCCTTGCAATCTGTCAGCTGCTAAGCGTGGTTTCGGCAGCGCTCGAGCCGGTGAGCGACCCTCAGCACCAGCTTATTGCACTGAGGTGGTAGCAGCCTCTGCATATTTTAGGTGCTGGCACTTCCTATTGTAAAGCCCTTACCAGGCTTTCCCTGTGGCTTGGTAAAGTTGGACAGCCTTAAAAATGAAATATTTAATTGGGAAATAAGAGAGAATGCTTTCTGCTTAGACTGAGGGAGGTTTCTCAGCTCGTTGCATTCAGGGTGTTTGAATATACCGCTTGCTTTGGAATTTTGGCTGTTTGTTTACGCTTCCTTGGCTGGGAAATGGCATTGCTATGCTTTCCTTGGAGTTTCCCCAGAGCTCAAAATTGCTGACTGTGCAGGAGAAAATTAGTTGGTAATTAAAGCCAAGTTAATAACGATTCCCATGGAGTCGACTTCGTTCTATCACTTGGGGCGAGAGGCTTTGCCTTTGTCGTTGCTGTGAGCGTGGTCAGGCACCGCTGCCCAGCCGGCGGGTGTAGGGGCAGGGAGACGTCAGCGGGATGGTTATCGCGCCGTGGTAACCGCTCAGCACACGAGCAGGCAGGGCTTAATGTCTTTCAAGCCCTCGTGCCCCGCCAATTAGAGAGGATGGCATTCTATCAAAACAAGGTGACAAGTCATGGGAGCGGTGTTCAACCTGCAGCCAGCAGATTGGTTTTGAGAGGTTCAGAAAAGGGAACTGAGGAAAGCAAGCTCTGGGCTTGCTGTGCGCCAGTCTGTGCCTTTACCTGAGATGTATTGTTTTTAGGGGATGTCCAAATTGGAAAATGTTTGGAAACTCATTTGTTGCCTTACGCTGCCCTGTTGTTGTGGGCAGAGGTTGTGTGCCACCTTGGCGATGACCAAGGGGCTGCCATCCCCATGGTGCAGGTGTTGTGTGTGCTGATCAGCATGCAGTTCATTGCCTCTCGTGTTGTTCTGTCTCCAAGACTCCCTGTCCCCCCCCATGCAATACATCCATGTGCACTACAGCTCTTGAAGGAGCACATCTGTGGAGTACACCGTACCCTGAATTCCAACAGCAATTCCTTCGCCTGTCCCACTGGATCAGAACGAGCTGAGCTGCCTCAACTGCAGGAGCAAGGAGCCAGCCAGCTCCTGCCTCTGATACTTTGGGCTTTGTAGTCCAAAAGGGAAGGTGGTGACTGTCCTGGTTGGAGAGAGCAGCGTAGGGGAGAGGGACCTGGGGGACAGCAGGATGACCATGACCAGCAATGTGCCCTCGTGGCTAAGAAGGCCAATGTCATCCTGGGGTGTGTTAGAAGGGTGGAGGTTAGTAGGTCAAAAGAGGTTCTTCTCCCCCGCTGCTCTGCCCTGGTGAGACCACACCTGGAATGTTGTGTCCAGTTCTGGGCCCCTCAGCACAAGAAGGACAGGGAACTCCTTGAAAGAGCCCAGCACAGGGCCACCAAGATGATGGAGGGAGTGGAACACCTTCCTTATGAGGACAGGCTGAGGGAGCTGAGCCTGAAGGAGACTGAGGGGTGACATTATTAATGTCTATTAATATGTAAAGGATGAGAATCAGGAGGATGGAGCCAGGCTCTGCTCAGGGATGGCAGCTATAGGATAAGGGGCAGCGGGTGCAGCTGGAGCAGAGGGAGTTCCATGGGAATGTAAGGAGAAACATTTTCCCCTGTGAGGGTGATGGGACAGACTGCCTAGAGAGGCTGTGGATTCTCCTTCTCTGGAGACATTCAAACCCATCTGGATGTGTTCCTGTGTGATTTAGTCTCGGTGATATTGCTCTGCCAGGGGGGTTGGACTGGATGGTGGTCTGAGGTCCCTTTCAACTCCCAACATTCTGGGATTCTGTGAAAGCGATGGAGGAAAGTGATTGCCTGAGACCATATGCTGCACTGCCCAAGTCTCAGCTCCTCCCACAGTGTCTGAGGCACAGGGCTCCATGTGCAGTCCTGACTAGCTGACTGCTGATTGAAGGAATGGGATGGTTTCAGGGATTCTATACTTGGAGATGCCCCGAGCACTTGTTACAGGGAGTGCTTCAAATTACCAGTGTGACCTGATCATATTTTCTGAGGCTGATTTTACACTTCAAGGTTTTCATGCTTTCAGATGTTGAGGATGAAGTCATGAGGGCAGCTGGAAAGTTTTCTGAATGTTTTGACTGAACACCTTTGTTTCTCAAGGAAACAGCCCTTCTGTACAGTCATGTTCCTTGTGCACGTCTGCCTGTTTCTCTTATGGACTTCAAAATCTGTTGGTCATTTTCTAGGCAACCTGACACTGAGGGAGTGGGTGTCAAACATATTCCCAGTGTGGAGGTGATCAACAAATTGCCTTCCCCGATGCAGAGATACCATGGGCATGGCTTAAGTACCTGTGTTTACTGGGAGGGGGGAAGGGGTGTGCATGTCTGCTCTGAGCTCTGGGCTGCAACAAAAAGTCGTCTGGAGTCTCGACAGAAATCCTACTTTCACAAGTGACCTCAGCACTTGGCCAGGATTGCACAGGGCTTGGTTCCAGCTCTGATGTAAGCATTTAGTCTCACCCTGGAACTGGTGTGTGTTTGGCACATGAAGCAGCAATAATGCACTCTCCTGATTGTGCATATCAGGGCCTGAGAGCCTGTGTCTAAGTGGTGTTTAGTTACCCAAGGGTCTAAGTCACTCTTTGAGAACGGGATGAGGACAAGATTCAGGTGGGCTTAGAAATCTGAATATAAATCATGATACCAAAGTCTTTTACCCAGCTCCTGCCATACCCTAAAGGCACCCAGCACTATAAATGTGTTAGGGTTTGGGTTTTGTTATGGTGTTAAAGCTTCCCAGAGCTCCCTGCCCAGCAGTACTGGAGGGCTGGGTGTTAACAGGAGCAAAGCATGCCCAAACTTCTTCTTCTTCATAGAAACAGGAAAAAACTGAGGCTGGAAGGGATCTCTAGAATTCTAGAAGTTGTCTTGTCATCTCTGGTCTTGTCCTTTTGACCTGGCCTAGCTTGTGCTCTTTGTTTGGAGGATGGGAGCATATGCCCACACCAGAGGAGCTTACAGCCAGCCTGTGGAGATGGGTTTGACCCATCCTTGAGCTCTAAGATCATTGAAAGAGACTCTGGGCTGGGATGCAAAATAAAACCACATGCCTTGCTCTGCTGTGTAGAATGAAAGTCACAGGGCACTCTCACCACCATCTATTCCCTTTCAGAGCCCCTTTGCCAAACATGAAGGTTTGTCTGACAAAATGGGGAGAGAGACCAAAAGACACTCCGGACAGCAATGAAAACTTGTGAAATTCCTCAAATGGTTCAAATAAACTCCCAAGGGGGGAAGAGGTTGGGGGGTGGAAACTGCATCTCCTTTTGAAAGGTTGCAATTACCCCAGAGAGGATCCATCTCACCTGACTTGTGAGACGGCACTTGTGTCTCAGCATCCTCACTGAGCACTCAGACCTCATTTACCATTGATGGAGAGAAATGGCCACCTCCAGCTGGCAATTGCTCTCATCTTGAGGTGGTTGCCTAAAATAGGTCAGACAAATCACTCCAATTTCTCTCCACTTATGCATTTAAGAGACTAACTCAAGTATAGACACTTGCCTTGTGGACCTCTGACACCAGGTGAGATGAATCCCTCCTGAAGTGACAACACATCTTGTCCTCTCAAAGCAAGGGAGGGAATGACTGGAGGACATCCCAAATCCAGTGCTGACAGTGTAATAAGTGATAATGAAAAAGTGAATATTCCACCAGACCACCTCAACTTTAGCTCTGACTGCACACAGGATTTGGGAACATTGGAAGGGGTGATTAGGATTAATCCATTTACCAGAATAAGTCACTTTGAGCACCTTAGCAGTAAAACAATATGAGTTATCAGCATCCTCCTGTGATGATGTGGTTGGTGTTTGGCAAGTTCTGAAAAAGGAGATTTTCCCCTCTGAAACAGCCTCTTCACACTTTCCCTGAGTGAAGTATTTTGCTACTCAGATTTGTGATTTAATAATCATAAATAATAGAGCCCTTAGTGCTATATTTTTAAATGACTGAATGGTGAGAATCTACTTTAAGAAATTGTATGAATGCCTATCGCTTGTGTGCATATAAATGTATTCAATTAGCACTCAAATCTTGAGTTATCTCCTGATGGAAGGCAAAACCTTTTGAATTCAGTCCCATGCAAGAAATACTGTGTCATTTAACTCACAAAAGGATGCCATGCACTTAACAGATAATGACTGAAGAGGATTTTGCTGTATTGCCTGCTCAGCTGCTGGTGAGGACAAAGAAAATAATTCCCCTTTTAGGATCCTATGGGGTAATGAGGAAACCCTCTCTGCACTGATCTCAAATAACACTGAGTAGGGGAAAGGAAATAGCCCAATAGGCTAAACTGGCTGTAATTTCGTTGTCATGGTCTTCCATGTACTTTCCATGTTTTGTCTGTGATGCTAAGCCAGTGGCTAACCTGTCTCTGAACCTGCCACCAGCACACAGAGATTACTCACCCTGGATACTGCACTTCAGCAAATGCAGAATTAGCCCTGGCTAAGTAATCTTGTTAGCGTGATTCAGTGTTAAATGGATCTCGATTAAATGGGCCTTTATATTGTCCCAGCTGGAGATGATAAGCCTCCACAAGGAAATGGCAGGAGACCGAAGGAAATTGCTTTACTCCAGACTGGGACGTTTAACCCCATAAAACACTTTCTGCTCCCCCTCTGCCTTTCTCTCTGCTCCTTCACATGGCATCATTTACTTTTGCCCTTGGTGGCCGTGGTGGACTAGAGGCTCCCAGGGCAAGGGCTGGAGCATCTCTCCATGCCACCCGTTTGCCAGGATGAAAGCAGGGTGATGGAGATGCATATGAAAGAGCAGGACAGCTCCCATGGGTGAGGTGGTGATGGTTGTCTCCCTCTGTGGTCCTTTCATGAGACTAATAACTCCTTCATTAGCACAGTGGGGCTTTTTCAAACTCTAAGCCCAGATGTTGATGCTGGGTTGCCCAAGCACTCAAGGGTCAGCACAACTAGTGCCACCAACAGTGTATTAAGCACCAAACACTGTCAGGGGAGAATCTTCAGTCTCATCTTCGAAACAGATTGCTTAAATGTGCCACTGAGACTTCTTGGGAAGGGCTTGGGGTTTATCTGTGAAGATAGGAATCAGCGCGATGCGTTGGCGTATCAGAACCTGACACTTCATTTCTCCTCACTATTAGATTTGGCAGCATCTACACGGTCTGGGGAAGAGGGAAATGGCATTAAAATCCCTGAGGGACTTCAGATGCAGAAGTGAACTCTGGGGCACCGGTGTGACAGGGATGGAAAGCTGGGACTCTGCGGTACCAGCGTTTCCAGCCCTGCAGTGGGAACCAGCGTTGCCCTCTGAGGGGCTCCCATTATTTAGAACTGGGTGAGATGCTGTGTTGCAGGTGAAAGCAGGCAAGATTAGGAAGAAGTAAAAAAAAAAACCCAAACCTAGATAAAGCACCTCACCATGTCCCTTGCTAATGGCCATTGTTAGTAAAAGGCTTCCTAGGATGGATAACAAGGTACACATCAAACTGCCTGCCTTACCCCCACGTCAGTGTACACTCTCCTCCTGCCTCTGCTCTCTCCCTGCTCTGTGTTATCGAATACATTTATCCATGTCTGATGTGACTTCAAAATATGGATGATCTCCACGGAGTCAGGGACCCTAGCAGGACACATGGAAAATCTCTGCTCTATAGCAAGTCAGATGGTGTGATATCTGTTTTCCAGACCTTTGACAGAAATATGGTAAACATGCAATTACTTGAATTTTTCCATAAATTTTACATTTGAGGTGGATTTACATGCTTGTGATATTTTCCAGACATGAATCCCAGCCCTGCCAAAGCAGCCAGTTTGAGAGTGGTTGCAGACGAGCGAGAAATGATATAATCTATTAGAGATTTCCTTCATTATCCCTCTAATCAAGGCTTCTATCAGTCTCCTTTGATGCACTGCTGGAAAAAAAAAGATCTTCAAGTAAACTGGTGCTGGAGATAATTAATTAACTTGCCATCCTCCTGCCTTACAGACAGAGACAGTGTAAGAAAGAAGAAGTGTCCTTTGCAATTACTGAGCTGTGGTTTTCCATCCTCGTGCTGACAGCTCGTAGGACATGAAGTGGAAAAGCATTTTACCAAACTTTCAGGCTTTGACCATCAATTCCTTCACTTGAGAATATTTTCTCCTGCTTGTATTTCTCATGCTGTTGGATAACACTCTTGATGGTGAAAAATGGATGTAATACTTGAACAGTTGGAGCTGTATGTAGGCTAGTCTGGTAATACTATCTTCCTTATGCTTTTGATACAGCAAATACCCTCACCTCTGCGGTCCTCAGGTTATTGTACGTGAAATCCACCTTTCTTAGGATAAAATAGAAAATTGAGAGTGAGAAGTGGGTCAGTGGGGTAATATTGATGGTGTGAGTTGCTATAGTCATTCCCCCAGATTTTCCCTGGGGGGTTGGTGGTTGATGAGGGGGATGATTTCTGGGCTGGAAACCCAGCTTTTCTATATGAAATTCTCTTTCCAGATATCTGTGCAATGTCAGGTTCTGTAAAGAAATGGTTTCCCTTTCTAATGATTTGAAGGATGAGATTTAAATTTCCCTGTGATCTCAGACCAAGCCTGGGATAGCAGGAGGTTTGCTGTCCAACCTCAGACAACTTTTCCTTTTACAAAGTGTGTCCTTTTGGCCTAGGATTTCCTGTGTTTCTGGCTCTTTGAGTCCTTGCAATAACATTTCTAATACTAAGCCATTCTATCTCTTGTTAAATTTCCCATTTTTGGTGCTGCTTGAGTGGCTAGATGGGAGAGAGTGTGGCCAAGAGGGCAGACTGACAGAGATTTAAACACGGTGCCACTCAACACTGCTCGGAGCTGGTCCAACACACCATCAGCAGAGCACCAATGACAGCCTCTTTTCCAAAGGAATTTGCCCCAGAAAAATCAAGAGTGAGAAAACTGTAGGGAGGGGAAAGCATATAATACAGGAAAGACTGAGTTTAGAAAGCTTTCTAGCTAATTTGGGGCTTTAACTCGTTGTTGGTAGTCAGCAGCATGCACTTGCTTGGGGAAGGGAGGGTTCTGACAAGGCAAAACTTACTCAGTTTGGTTCAGATTTGGTCACCAGAAGTTTGCATGTAAGACCAAGAGGTGCCAACATAGAATCATAGACTGGTCTGGGTTGGAAGGGACCCCAAGGATCACAGAGTTCCAACCCCCTGCCACAGGCAGGGCCACCAACCTCCAGGCCTGGAGCTACACAAGGCTGCCCAGGGCCCCATCCAACCTGGCCTTCAACACCCCCAGGGATGGGGCACCCACCCCCTCTCTGGGCAGCCTGTTCCAGCCCCTCACCACTCTAAATGCACCACAATGTATTGCTTACCCATGTTTTTTAATTGATCTCCTCCTCTGGTGGGCACTGCAAGCTCCTGGGGAGGTAGCACAGTGCTGCAGATGGCAAATAAAGTTGAGTGGTATCATAGTGCTTCACTTCCAACACTGAGGGTTTTTCTCGTGTCCTCTGGAGTGGTTGAAAAATTTTAACTTCTGGCTGTGTCCTCCCAGTGCTTTATCTGTGTTTTTTGAGGTTATTACTAAGTCAGTGCTTTTGGGAATTGTTTGTGGCTCCAGTTGGTTCCTGACAAGGTTAGGGTGAGGCTGAACACCCCAAAAGGCAAGCTGTGCTGGTAGACTTTGCAGGATCTGTGGACACCTCACTTGGGGTTATTTCTGGGTGGAAAAAGTGTGGTTCCTGGAAACCACACTGCCAGGGGAGGGAACCACATAGTACTGCTCAAAATCCTGCTCCCACCAAAGCCTCACCAACATTTATCCTTTTCTGAAAATAACTCTGCCAAGGCCAAGGAATGGCTCAATGTGGGAATATATGTTTGAAGAATTTTTTGGAGTCATTTCCTTAATTAGACAGCTTCCTTACCATCCACCCACGGTTTTAGAGCAGTTAGGGAGGGTGCCATTGCAGAACACACTCAGCAAAGGAGTCAGCTCAGCAGCTGAAGATTATGATGGTTTGCTTATTGGAAGGTCCTCTTCCATCTTTTGCCACCTACATCTACCTACCCAGTGTTGGTGGGTGACAGCTGTCTGAAAATGGGGACCAAACAGGACAGATAGCTTTTGGAGAAAGCAGTCAGCCTTAGAAAATCAGGGACCTCTCCCTTCTGACCAGCTTGCTAGGAAAACTGGGACAGTTTCTTTGTCCTCAAGGCATCTCCTTGCAACCTTTAAGAGTTTGAAATTGCCCACTATAAAAGTAACTCTTCTTGCCAACCATAAATCTTTGTCTTGGCCCAGAAATACTGAAAAGCTCCTAATGAATGTCCTTTCTCACATGCTCTTTGTACACAGAACTCTTAACATAAAAACCACCTCCAAACCTGATAATTAATTTTAAGCCTCTTTGTGGCAAAGCCTAAGAACTGGATTTACCAGGAGACCAGGGTGTCCATCTGGTGCAAAAAACTAGCTCCCATGCCAAGGTATTTGTTTTATGGAGCATTTTAGGCCTAGAAGTTTCCAGTTGGCAGCAGTATCAGTTATACTAACCACTGGCATGTTTCTTAATGTGTGGAGGGAATGATGGAAAGGGTCCTCAGCCAGAAGCTGGGATGGCTTTTCCTGGATTGCTCCCATGTGTGGGACACGTGGATGATGGCTCCTTCCCATAGGATTGCTCCCAAATAATGGGATCAGATTTGATGGTAGTGCTAGTGTTTAGAAGTGGGGCAAATAATGCATGATGGGAGCCCAGTGAAGGTTTTGCAAGTTTTATTGTGCAGGTTCCCTAGAAACTCCTTGAAACATCATTTTGGACACCAACCTGTGTGACCTGTCCTAGGGGAACCTGCTTTGGCAGGAGAGTTGGACTCAATGGTCTCTGGAGGTCCCTTCCAACCCCAACAATTCTGTGAGTCTGTGAAATAAAGTCAACTAGCTGCAGCATCATTTTATATCACAATGAACACTACTAAGCACGTCTGCATTGCATGGATGTTCACAAGAAGTCTCTGCACCTGGGAGGACAGACATCTCTGCCTTTTCCCAACCAAACCAGGTTTGCCCAGGACATGCAGAAGCAGCTCAGTAATGAAACTCCCAACTTTTACACTGCAAGAAATTCAGACATTGGGACTTTGTGGTGACAGAGGACACGGATGCAGGTCACTCTGTCCCCAAAGCAAACAAGCTAATGGTAATTCAGCCAAGTGAAGTAGCATCTTCAGCACATGACAGCAAGGCTTGTCCATGGCAGAGTACGGTTTGGTCCCACTGGTGTGAGTTTTGCATCTCCCCTTTTGCTGTTCTGTGCCTTTCATCGTGTTGGTCACCCTTCCTCACACAGTTTCTAGCTCTAATAAATTTTTTCGAGGAGCATATTAAATCCCTGTTAATACCAATTTGTTTGAATTCCCCAAAAGGTTTGGATTGATTTCTAGATTGGAGAGGGGCAGGGAAAGCACCAGTGCTAACAAGGAGACCTACTTGTTTTATCTTAATCTGTTCCTCTGTCCTAATTAGCAATGTACCTCCTCATGAAGAGAGGAGAGGTCGATAAATGGAAAAATGAAATTAACTGGGTGGAGAGAATTAGGCAGGTTTTTAAGTGTGTATCACATGCAAAGGAGAGTGATGGAAGTAAACACAAAATTGCATCTTTTTCTCCCTATTTAGGAGCATCCCATCCTTCCTAACTAAACTGTGGTCTGATGGGCATTTGCTCTTTGTTTTTCTCTGTCTTTCAGCAAAGGATAAACCATCAGCTAAGCCCCTTCCAGAAAACAGCCTTTGAAGGAGTCAAGAGCAGGTAGGGACTTTGCTTCAGATGATATCCATGACAAATATTTGCTTGTGAGTTTGATGATGAGCTGTTGTGACCATGTGGGACTCGACTGAGAGGAGAGGGGCTGGCCAAGGGATGGTTGTTGCTCAGCCCAAGCCTTGTGGCCTACCCCAGTGCTGGCACCAGGGCCCATGTGTGGGGCTGGCAGAGGGTTGTGGAGCAGCTTGCACACACACATGTGCAGGGCACACCTGAGTGACCACCTGTGACCAGCTCAGCACCACGCTGCCTGCCTGGTGTATGAGGGGGTGGTGAGACCAGGGAGTGGCCTCCAGCACTGGTCTCCAAAATGATGGGAGAGCTGGAGGTGTAAAGTCGTGGTGAGCTATTGAGGTTTGTTTTCTTCCCTTTTCTTCATCCTTTTAATGAACATAGTGGATGGGAAATAGTTTCCAACCCTGTTTGTGTGTATAAAAAATAAGGGAGCTGTGAATGATGTAGTCTTACCTCATGTGGTCACCTTGAGCACCTGGATTAGGAGAAATCAGATGTCATTCCATGCATCACTCAAATGCTTATTTCAAATGGTTGCACTCTTGACAAGGCTTTTTTTGCAAAGACAGTATAACATAATGTCCATTACTGCCCAAAACGCTCTGTAGAAGCATTGAAATTGTTAAAAATCTGGATACATGGCTGAAATTCAACTGATTGTGCAATATTTTGTTTGGATTTTTAATTCCTCCCCTGCTATCTCTCTGTGGTTAGTGGTCAAGTCTAAGCTTTTCCTTAAATCTCAGCCCAGGGAGATGCAGCTCGTGGCTGATTGCGTCTGACGGGGGAGAAAGTGGCTTGTACTGGAGTCTTGCTTTTAATCTTTGTGGATAAATTAGGATAAATTAGGGCTGTGCAGGCTATGCAGCTGGCCAGGGCTTGCCTGTGACATGATGCTGAGCAAACCCCACACCGAACCGTGCTGAGTGGGGAGAAAGGACCTGATGACTCTGCTGGCAAACTGTACCCAGGTGAACTGAGGGACAATGCTTGGAAGAAGCTAGGGAAGTTCACAGTGGCTAAAAAGACCAGAGTTATCAGTTACCTGGATTTCAGAGATGGTTAAAACATCTCTGAACTCTTCTTTTGGTAACAAAGTCATGAGAACAGCAACCAGCTGTATACTGGGCTTGCTTAATGCAGATGCTAACTTGCTCTACTTATACTCCAAGACATCCAGAAAAGATGCAAACATGCTTTGGGCAACACTGGGCTAATCAGCAGGTTCAAAGACAGACTATTTTATTTTTGCTTAGGTGCCAGGTTATTGTATTCTTGTTTCTTCAGGATGTGGGGAAAGCAAGCACACATCTGCATGTGCAAGTGGTCCTGGGGTGATGGGCAGGGAATTGGTGCCTCTGTAGAGCAAACAAAGCTCCAGATCCACCTTGGGGGAGCGCAGCTGGAGAACATCAACGTACCCCTTCCCCTCAGCATCATGAGCCGTATCCCTCTGGGTCTTGAGTTTGAAATCTTGCCGTGTGGGATTGAATTCCTGTGCTGGATTTCCGTGTTCATGCATTGCTGAAGACTCAGTCCCGTGTTTCTTTAGCCAGGGGCTTGTTCAGCAATGTCTGTGTGGGCTGAAGCTGAGCTCCCGTCAGCGAGGCGTACGCACAGCAGCCAGTCACTGATGTGTTTGCACGTACACGTGTGTGCCGTGGCCTTGCAGATTTAGGGGTAGGTGCAGTTGTCAGTTGATATAACTGGAAGAAAGCACAGGTTCCTTTTTCTTACTGTAACACCGGGGCCGTGTGCAGGCACCCCTTTGGTTACAGGAGCTGGTACTTACTGGCGCTGCCAGGCTGAATCTTAGGGCAGCAGTGTGGACCCTTCTGCAGGGCTGGGGTGGCACACAGACCCTTCTGCAGGGCTGGGGTGGCACACAGACCCTCCTGCAGGGCCGGGGTGGCACACAGACCCTTCTGCAGGGCTGGGGTGGCACACAGACCCTCCTGCAGGCCTGGGTGGCACACAGACCCTTCTGCAGGGCTGGGGTGGCACACAGACCCTCCTGCAGGGCTGGGGTGGCACACAGACCCTCCTGCAGGGCTGGGGTGGCACACAGACCCTCCTGCAGGGCCGGGGTGGCACACAGACCCTTCTGCAGGGCTGGGGTGGCACACAGACCCTCCTGCAGGCCTGGGTGGCACACAGACCCTTCTGCAGGGCTGGGGTGGCACACAGACCCTCCTGCAGGGCTGGGGTGGCACACAGACCCTCCTGCAGGGCTGGGGTGGCACACAGACCCTCCTGCAGGGCTGGGGTGGCACACAGACCCTCCTGCAGGGCTGGGGTGGCACACAGACCCTCCTGCAGGCCTGGGTGGCACACAGACCCTCCTGCAGGCCTGGGTGGCACACAGACCCTTCTGCAGGCCTGGGTGGCACACAGACCCTTCTGCAGGCCTGGGTGGCACACAGACCCTCCTGCAGGGCCGGGGTGACACGCAGACGCTCCTGCAGGGCTGGGTGACACGCAGACCCTCCTGCAGGGCTGGGGTGGCACGCAGACCCTTCTGCAGGGCTGGGGTGGCACGCAGACCCTCCTGCAGGCCTGGGGTGGCACGCAGACCCTCCTGCAGGGCTGGGGTGGCACACAGACCCTCCTGCAGGCCTGGGGTGGCACACAGACCCTCCTGCAGGGCTGGGGTGGCACACAGACCCTTCTGCAGGGCCGGGGTGACACGCAGACCCTCCTGCAGGGCTGGGGTGGCACGCAGACCCTTCTGCAGGGCTGGGGTGGCACGCAGACCCTCCTGCAGGCCTGGGGTGGCACACAGACCCTCCTGCAGGGCTGGGGTGGCACACAGACCCTCCTGCAGGGCTGGGGTGGCACACAGACCCTCCTGCAGGGCCGGGGTGGCACACAGACCCTTCTGCAGGGCTGGGGTGGCACACAGACCCTCCTGCAGGGCTGGGGTGGCACACAGACCCTCCTGCAGGCCTGGGTGGCACACAGACCCTTCTGCAGGCCTGGGTGGCACACAGACCCTTCTGCAGGCCTGGGTGGCACACAGACCCTTCTGCAGGCCTGGGTGGCACACAGACCCTTCTGCAGGGCTGGGGTGGCACGCAGACCCTTCTGCAGGGCTGGGGTGGCACGCAGACCCTTCTACAGGGCCGGGGTGGCATGCAGACCCTTCTGCAGGGCTGGGGTGGCATGCAGACCCTTCTGCAGGGCCGGGGTGGCACACAAACCTTTCTGCAGGCCTGGGGTAGCACACAGGGCACTTGCACACCCAGTGTCATTTTTAGAACATGCATTTCCATGGTGTTACCAGGGCAGACGTGTCAGCAGGTCACTTGAGGGCAGCCATCCGTGGGGATTGGCAGATTGCCTTGGCTGTCTTTAAAGGGTTTATCCCAAGAGGCAGCTGGCCCATTTGACATCCAGCTGACAGCCAGGTAGGATCCCTTATGCCCCTGCCATCCACAGGCAGTGACCGGCCCCGACCCACAGCCTGCTGAAATGTTCACAGTGGCTCTCAGGGATGTCACTGGGTGTTGGACAGGCTGGTGCTCAGCTCTGCTCCATGCCCACAAACCTCCTTCCCAGCCAGGAAGGAGCTGGGAGCAGGGTGTGAATCTCCAGGTTTCCTTCCAGGAGGGTAGTGCTGAGTTTTGGTAGAGCTCTTCCTCCTGTAACAGATTAGAATATGCTGAACTATGAAGACTTGTCTTAATTAATGCTTTAAATAAGGTTACAGCTAAAGCTGGGGAAATAATCAATAGTGAATCATCTACTCGGCACATTCAGCTCTTTTCTCCGGGTGAGTTATCTGTAAACAGCTTGCAGTTTTCCCCACTCATTCATTATTTAGAATTATTTCCCAAATAATTCCTTCGAATTGCTTGTGGTTTGCAGCTTGTTTGCAAGCAGAGTGGCTGGTACTCACTAGCCAAGCTGGGATCATTAGTTTTCGGTGGGACGAGCGGGTTACGTGGCCTCTTGCTGGGCCCCGGAGCGGAGCAACCCAGCTCTTACCTTCCTCTTTAATGAATTTGGAATGGCTTTAGGCAACCCTTCCCCTCTCCTCATGCAGCATCTCTGCTTGCTGCCAACAGCCTTGTTAGCCAAGTCCTTCACTAGGAGACTCGTCAGGGCATAAGGGCTGCAGCACAGATCCAGGCTCCATCTCTTGTGGGGTTTTCCTCAACCAGTCCCCATTTGCTCTGTTGGCTTTATCAGTAGCAAGAGCTTCAAAATTAGCAAGTCTAGTGGCTGTGTTTTCACCATAATGAGTCTGCTTGGGTCCCAGGGAGACCGTGGTGAGACCTCCAGAAAGCCAGGTACCCCGGTCAGCCCAGCCTTGCCCTTACACCCCCAGTTTAAACCATACCAGGATCCAGGTCCATGCTGGACTCATTCCCTGCAGCCAGATCCCATCCCTCATTTACACACATCGCTGTGTCCAAAGTGGCTGCAACCCTGGAATCAAATCACCAGCGATTCCAGGGTTCTTGCCTAGTCCCTGCTTGCAATATGCCTTCCCCTGTTATAATCACCACAGCATCACATCTCCAACAAGGCTGTGGCAGTTTTGATGATTAAAAGGATTTCTGCTTGATAAGAACTGGAGTGAAACTCATTTCAGGTAGCAGCGAAACAGCTGCTGGATGGTACACAGTTCCATTTACTGCTGACACGGACTGGATTGTTTTAAGCAGGGGACATAAATAGGCTCTGACATAAATCAAAGAAAACACCAGCTGCGGGTCAGCCGCACTCTGGGGATTCGCTTCTGGGTATCTGCTAAGAAACCAGACAGGAGGAGCCTGCTGCTCTCCCAGATGGCTCAGGAAGGGTTTCTCTGGGTAGGGTTTTGACAGGTCCCTTCCCCTTCCACTGAGGTCGTGCTGTCACCCCATAATCCAGATCTTGGGATGTGGCTGCAAAAGACAAGCACTGGCACTGAGGTATCTCCTGGCAGCATTGTGCTGGGAGCAGCCGGTGCTGGCACAGGAGCCTTGGCCCTCTTCTCTGGGAGTGAATGGGAGCTTTGGTTGTCTGATAATGGAACTGGCTCATCTGTTGGCCTAGGGGACATACCTGTCCCTATCCCTGAGGTTACCTCTAAGAAGGGTCCTTCACACCTTCTTGGTGCAGACACCACTAATCCCTTCCCAGCAGGTTGCAGGGGCTGAGCATCACCTCTGCTGCAGATGGCAATGGGGAGAATTTGGGGGGGAGATGTGTAACAAAGGGGGTTTCACTATGCAGAGTGACACAGTCCAGAGGTAGATAGAGGTGACTCCACTATCTTTTCTCTGGAAGACAGGCAGAAAGAGAAAGGAATGCTGCCAGAAAAGAAACAAATCCTGACCTCAGTGGGAAGATGAGCCCAGTGCAAAAAGCCACCGAGCACCCAAGCAGTGCTGCTTCCTAAGCCAGGAGGCATCCCACAGCCAGCAACGGTGCCTGGGGACTGCAAACCCAGTCTGCCAGGCACAGCAAACACTCCCAGCTTGCTTCTCATCCCTCCTCAACTGAGACACAGACAGAACAGCACCAGTCCCCTTGGCCTGCTCCAGGTCCCTGCAGCAGCTGTGCTTCACCACCCTGGTGCTGCACAAACAGGGGGAGAGGGTTGGATTGTGGGGTTGGGTTGGTTTTTTTTTTCCCCCTTCTCCTTAAGTCAAAATCAATGATGATGACAGAGTTATAAGGTGAGCGATGGGAAAGGAGAAGAAAGCCACCCCGGTGTCAAATTTGATGCAGGAGGCAGTTAGAGGAACCTATTACTAGTTCTGTTGCCTTAGGGTATGTTGGTGGGTACATAGGAGAGTGTAATGTCAGCGAAACGGGAGAGCAGGCTCTTTCCCCTTGAACCCTGGTCATTAATGTGGAAGGCATACATTGTCAGCTATTAGTCTGGAGGGGAGGGAGAGCAGCACACGAGATGTCTTAGTTTGGAAATGGAGTCTGACTCACCGTCGTCTGGTGTGTGAAGGATGGAGGGTTATTGTAACTGTTGTTGTTGTTGCTGCGGTTGTTATGAATATTATAGCATTTGGGAGAAGATGGGGCTCTGAGGGCTCTGCTGCCTGTCACTGCAGCTTTTGATGAGTAAAGGCTGAAGAGCACGGAGTGGCAAATGCTCTGGGTGATTTGAGCCTGATTTCAAAGCGTGATGGTGGCGTCAGTGACAGGGATGCTCTGTGTGACCGGGGAGGTGACAGCACTGGGTGCTGCTGAGGGGGTCAAAGGTCGCTGTGGGAGAGGCTTTGCAAGAAAAATGAAGCAAAAATGTAATAAACTGGTGCTAATTATCCCTACTGCCACTGTAATCATTGGTGGAGAATAAGGAGTTGCATCCTGTGATTCAGGGAAGATTTGCAGGCATTCAGGGGCTGAAGTTTGTGTGACCCCCTCCCTGGAAATGAGCCTGAGGGCAGCATCAGTCTGTCTGCTTTGCACAGTGGCAGCTTTTGTCCAAAGGCACCAAATATTTGTGCAACCTCAAATGAACTCATTTACAAGAAGGCCAATGGCAGTGGCTCCTGAGGATGCAGGTAGCGAGCTGCCCTCCTGCACCTCGGCTCCCCATCTCCAACTTACCCACTTGATAGAGTTCTCCTCGTTTAGGAAATGTAAATAATTCCTTGGGCACCGTTAATCTCCAGATTACATGGGTAATTCCTTTCTGCATTAATGGGAGGATCTCACTCAAATTCTCTGCATGTGAATGAGCATCACAGGGGCTCGTACGCTGAGCCCGAGCGTGTCGCTGGTGTAGGCACCTTCCCTCCTCCAGCACTGGTTGTGTTCAGGAGGAACTGAAAGGAAACACAGAATCAAATCTTTTGCCTCAGGATGTTGGTTTTTTTTGGAGGCACATTGCAAATGATGTCTATTATTAACTCCAGACGTTAGTCCCTTCCTTCCCTATCTGGCTTTGCCACCACTGCTTTCACAGTCGTCTCACAAGTGCTGCTGCAGCAGCACGGGGAGATGGAGAAGGCTCATCCTGCTCCATGAGGTGTGAGAAAAAACACATTATTAGCAAGTAAGGCAAATCCATCCCCTCTGTGCCTCCATGTGCTGAAATGGCACGTATAGACTCCCCAAAATCCCAGCTGTTGGTTTCCTGGGGTGCCTATCCAGGGATGTTGCATTACCTCAAGCCTTTTGTTCCCACACCTTCTCTGGATGGGAGAAGACACGCTGTGGTTCCCCTGTCCCCATCTGCAGACCCCCTCATGCCCAGACCTGAGAAGCTGGAGGGAATGCTGAAAGCTGCCTACAAGACTGGGGTCACCCAGCAGCAATGAGGGCAGAGCAGCAGACCCGGCTGGCTGCATCACGCCTCCTTGCTGTTGTCCGTGACCGAATCTCCTGCTGCTGCTCACAGAGTAAAATAATTAAACAAGCCAATTAATGAAGATAAATTGCTGTAGCAGCTTTGGAAAAATACCATCGGTCAACAGCAAGCTGTTCCCTGGGGCGGGCTGTGAAGGCAGCGGCTTGCTGGTGGTACCACGGGGGCACGGGGTGTTCTCCTTGTCTTAGGGTATGTTGGTGGCTATGGGGCACAGAACCCAGGTGCCAAAGGCTGGGACAGTCACCCCCATGGTGACAGAAGCGGTCGTGGCCAGGAGCCCAAGGCATGGATGCTGCTGTTTTAGGAGCTGGCTGTGTTTATGGAATAATAAAAGGGGAGGGGTGGGGGAATCCCTCAAATACCCCAAAAACTGTCACGCATCAGTCGGTGCTCCCAGTATGGTCCCTTTAGCTCTGCACTGAGTCAGGACAGCTTGTGAGCATGGAGAGAACCTGCCCAGGCTTTGCCAGACCTCCAGCCTTGGGGCTGACACTGAGCTCCTTCATTAGGAGAGAAAAAAGTGCTGGGGAGCCTTGGCTCCCATAGCAATTTTATTTCAGAGCTCTCACAAATCAGGGTAAAGAGGGTGTGAGGGTCACTTTGGGGTGTGAGTTGCTGGCTGATAAAATAAGATGAATTTTTAAAAAATAATCTTAATTTTGGGAATTATTTGGTAGTTGTAAAGAGTGGGAATCCAGGTGGGCATCATGGGGGGTTGGGAACATTCCTGGGGCTGAGGTGAAAGTAGAAAAACCCAGAAAGCCTTTGTGCTGCTGTGAGATCTGTGTGCTCCTGGTGTCTGTGGGGAGGGGAAAAAAGAAAGAGAAGCTGTTAGCTGAGCAGCAAGATTGGTTTTCGTGTATTATTCCAAAAACATAGGGCTGATATTTATTTCATTAGAGTAAACCTCTCTGTGGCTGGTAAATGAATTCCAAGAAGTGAGAGGAACCCCAGGATCAGGGACTTTACTTCATTTGGGATTGTGTGCAGCTAATATTCTGGTTAAATAAATACATTTTACTAATTGGATTACTCAGACAGTGTAATATACTGCTGGATTTCCAACACGATGCTAATAAATTGTGTGAAGAACTTAATCATGTTAGCTTCCAAAAAGCTTGTAAGAGATGAAATTAAAAAATATGTAGAAGTTGACATCTATTGCATTTCACAGTGTCTTCATTTTCCTCATCCTTCTTAGAGTTCTCCTTACCATAGCAGGGCTAATGTGGATTTTTTTTTTTAATCTGCCTGTGATTAGGGAGGAAACAGTGTCTGAATAGGTCCTGTGGGATGGTGGCACCCAGCTTAGGGCTGTTTCTTCTTTTTATGCTGATTCATACTGAGGTAGGGGGAGGGAGAGCTTAACATCATCTTCTGGAAGCAAAGGTGCTCTGGTTTATTTTCTTGGGTGCATGCAGAAGGAAATGAGGCTGGAGAGAAGCTCCCCAAAGTTGGAAGGGCTGATGTTGAGGATGTGCAGTGAGCCTGCCATGCAGGCTGGCTCTGGCCTGGGTCCTTCAGTCCCCACATCCCTGGGCTTGGTCCTTCAGTCCCCACATCCCTGGGCTGTGTCCTTCACCCCCAACATCCCTGGGCTGTGTCCTTCATGGCCCACATCCCTGGGTTGAGTTCCTGGTCTGGGTCTTTCACCCCCCACGTCCCTGGTCTGGGTCCTTCGTCCCCCCCCAAATCCCTGGACTGGGTCCTTCATGCCCTACATCCCCTGGCTGGGTCGCTGGGCTGTGTCCTTCGCCCCCCACATCCCTGGGCTGGGTCCTTCGCCCCCCACATCCCTGGGCTGGGTCCTTCGCCCCCCACATCCCTGGGCTGGGTCCTTCGCCCCCCACATCCCTGGGCTGGGTCCTTCACCCCTACATCCCTGGGCTGGGTCCTTTGCCCCACACATCACTGGGCTGTGTCCTTCACTCCCCAAATCCCTGGGCTGGCTCCTTCACCCCCCTCCCCCAAATCCCTGGGCTGGCTCCTTCCCCTCCACACCCCGCAGGTGGGCGCAGTTGGTAGAGCAGGTGCTCAGCACAGGGGAGCTGTGTACTGTGGGTGCAGGATGGGGTGTACTCAGCCTCCAAGTTCCTCCACATCAGCAGAACGATGGCACACGCAGTGCTGCCACTGTAATTCATCATCACTGCAACGCTGCTTCCTTCACACTGCTGCTCAATTCACCTGTGTGTTTCCTCCAGAAAGAGAAAATGGAAGAAATCCTTTTCTTTTCCCTTTTTTTTTTTTCCCTTTTTTTCCCCTCTCTCATCTTTGATAGAAATATACAGTGGGAGAGCAAATGGCTCTCCCTTGCCAGGAATCAGTGACAAATGGTCTGTTAAAAACAGATAACTTGTAGCCCCATCAATAGAATAACACCACGGGTTATATAGAGAGCTCAAGATGTATTATTTAAGCTGCAGCCAGCTGTCAATAGGGTCTGCTCTTTCCTGAGAAATAAATGTCAGGCAGAGGGAGTTCTGTGGCTTGAGCAGAGGGGCCAGGCAGCCAGCTGACTGATGAGGTCAGCTCCGACTGTCTGGCAAGAAGGACAACCTGCTCGCCTGGTACACAGGTCAGGTGCAGTGCTCTAACACCCACGGTGTTGTCTTGGGGTACAGATGCTTGCTCCAAACTCAGGTGACACCCCAGCTCCTTCCCCAGTGGGTTCCCTCTGCTGCACCCAAACTTGTCACAGCCTCCCTGTGCTGGACAGGGTTTGCTGGGATACTGGTGCAGGGGGATACCAGCACCTCCATATGACGGAAATAATAATAATGTGTGTGTGTGTGTGTGTTTGCCTTTGTAAATAGCTCCCCAAAAGCAGCTAAGGTGCTAAGGTACCCCTTACCAGGAGCTAAGGTGTTAAGGTACCCCTTCCCTTGCTCACAAGCCGCCTGTTTGGACTCCACAAGGGTTTTTTTGGATGTATTTGAAGCATCAAATGATGATAATTGTTGTATCAAAGGGGCATGTGGGGGAATAATTTGCCTTTCTGAAGTGCTGCGAGATCTGCAGATGAAACGCTCGGCTGCTGTGATTGGCACTAAAAAGGAGGAATTGCCAGTTCTTGTTACAGTTGGTTCCCCACCAAGGTTCAGACATGAGCCTTGGTGCTCGGGCTTTGGCAGCCAGGAGCCCTGTCCCTGTCCCTCTGCTGAGACCTCCTCTGGTTTAGGATGATGCCCAAGGATGCAGACTCCAAGGATGCAGACTCCGAGTGGGTGATTTCCTCCTCGGAGGCAGGAACCAGCTCCTTTTCCCAGCTGTATTTTGGAGAGCCAATCCCCTCCAGATGAAGCTGGGGGCAGCAGGGACTGGGAAACCCATAAAGTCAAGTCCAGCCTGGCATCTGCAACCAACACTTACAGACCCAGAGCCCTTGGCTGAGCAGCGCTGTGTACACAGCCACAAAATCTCAGCCCTGCTGCGCTCCCTCTCCCCCCACCCCCGTTTCTATCTCCTCCTGATCAAAGTTTACTTTTATTTTTTTCTAATTACCCGTTTAAAAGCATTGTCTGTGTGAGGCCTCACCCCACATTTATTTATATTTTTGCTCACAGCGGGACTTAAAAACAACAAACCAGCCCCTGAAATGGCAGCAGCTTCCCCATAACCTGAACCTCATTGAAATACTAATAACTAGGTTTTGATGCAGCTTTGTGGGTATTAATGCAAATGTTTTTCTGACTCTCCAGGTTTAATAGCAACAGCTTATACAACTCTAATTAGCATAACAAAATTCAGTGATGAGGAGTAAAATGCTTGTCTTGTTTGATGTTTCCTGGTAATTAGCAAGAATAATGATTTATGCAGCGTTCCTGGTTCTCTAGCTCACAAAAGATGGCAGAGAGCACTCTCAGCAGTTAACTCGGGTCTTGTGGGGAGGATGTAGCTGATGGAAATTACATGTGCCTCGGTGTGCCCTGAGCCCCAGGCGTGCTCATGCACCGCGTGAGGTGCTGTACACAGAGCACAGATGCAGTCCAAGGGCTTGGGAGGGAGTTTCCCTGCACACACTCCTGTGTGTTGGTCCACATAGAGCTGTATGGTTAGGTGCTGGGTAGGTGAGTGTGCTCTCATAGGGTGCTATGTGGTGGCTCTGCCTTTTGGATAGGGATGGGGCAGCAATTGCGTGGAGCCAGGGCATGGCTTTTGCTTTAGAGATTGGATCTGTGCATGCTTGAGATGCTGCTGTCCCTTCTGCAGGCAGCTGGGAAGGTTTCCTTCTCTTATGGCAGGAAGCAGAGGCAGGGATGCTCTGCAGCAGGTCTGCTGTGGCAGGGCCAGGTTCCCACCCTGCTGTGCCCTTGCAGTGCCAGCACGCAGGGCGAGAAGGCAGAGCTGCTGCTGCACAGCCAATGTCTGCTCATCCTGGCAGCTGTGGGTGGCATTCATCCCAAGAGAAGCCTTTTCCCTGTGCCTTTGGCCAGATGTTGGGCTCAGGGCTCTGTAAAACACAGCTCCATGACTTGTCCACTCTGTTTTGGGCACGGAGGAGTTAAAGGTCGGCAGAGAAGAGGCTGCTGCTGACGTGGCAGACACTGGCATTTCCCAGGTTGCAGGCCTGTCTGCTTAGCTTCTGTTTGCAGACCTGGGGCTCTGCATCACCTTTAATATTTCCCTCTGGCTGCAAACCCTTCTGCCTGTCTCCACAGGGAACAGCAATGCTCTGCCCAGCTAAGCAGCCTCCTTCATCCCCCTCTGGATTTGCATAGAGGGGAAGGATTAAAGGCTGCTGCTGCCTTTGGCACCAGGGTGCAGCCCCAGTGGTACCCACTGTGCTCCATCACCCACCGTGGTAGGGCTGGTGGGAACAGCCAGTGCCATGAATCCCCTTGAGGAATACTCTCAGCCGTCCCTCTCCTCACCCATGCCATCAGCTGTGTTACAAACTACAGTCTTGACATCAGGCTGGGCACGAGAGGCCCTCACATTAGCCACAGTCTGTTAGCTTTGTCTCCCATGCTCCTGATCCCCCAGCACCACCCCGTCTTTACAAAAGCTTTTGCTGTACTAACAGCCATAAAGTAAACTGTCCAGTAGTAAAAAGGAACCCTCCTTTTACACTGTGTAGTGGGCTTTATGGGGGTCAGTGCTGAAGGCACCTACAAACTGTGGGGTTTTTAAAAGGGCTAAATAATGTTGGCTGTTTGTGGGCATGTAAGATAACAAAACTAGGAGAGAAGTTAAACTACATGCTGCTGAGCATGGGGTGTATTTCTGTGGCAGTCTGGTCTCTGGCTGTGCACGCAGCTCCCCAGGCAGGGACTTGGCCAGCACAGCAGAGAGGAGAGCTGCCGTGGTTCTTAAGTACCAGAGCTTGGATGCAGCAGCAGATATGTCAGTAGACTGATCCAATACAGCAAATCCTTTGTTTCCTTGCTAAGGAAGCTAATTTTGCAAAGCAAAAGACTGAATGATGTGTCTAATCTGTGAGTGCCTCTAGTCTGTGGTGCTCCTGGGAGAGAGAAATTGTCATCTGAGGAAGAGGAGAGATGCAACCAGGGCTGCTCAATTGTGTTTCCTCCTTCCCTCCACCCTCCCAGCCTTTCTGAAATGGCTCCTACCCCAAGACAAGATGCATTCATTCATATTAATAACATTTGAGTATTTGCATGGGTAAAGTGGCTCAGAGAGAAGCATTCATGATGAGAAGAATAATTTGGTCCAGCCAGTCTTTGCAAACCACTCTGGGGAAAAGCTTTCCCACCCTGGGCATAGTGGGAAGCTTTCACTGCACTGCTCACATAAGAAAGCACAAGCTGATCTGACAAGCTGTGAATGCTGGCGTGGAAATGTCCCCTCCATCCTCCTGCCCAGCAGCACCTCGCTGCTTCCCTGGGCTGCTCACACCAGGGGCACCGTGAGGCCCCCTTCTCCCACCCCCCACCAGCTGCTGGGGATGTGTGGGACCCCCATAGGAGATCTAGTTGACACTTTTCCAAGCAATACAAAAACCAGCGGGTGGCAACTGTGTGTGTGTCCATCCCCCAGTGTCCCCGAGGTGGTTGTCCTGAACCTGGGGCCATGCTGCCCAGTGCTGGGGTGCTCCAAGCCCCTGCCCCTGCAGCCAGCTCCCTGCTCCAGGAGGAGGTGGCAAAGCACTGAGCTCCCATCTCCTTCCATATCATTTTCTAGTGTCTCCCACAGAGGAAATTCCTCTGGAGTGAGATCATGGCCTTCCCATCCCTGGGAAGTCAGATCTGCTGGGAAGCCAGGAACTAGTGATGGAGGAGAGATCCTGCCTGCAGCCTTTGAACTCCCACTCACCTAACTCCAGCAAGGTGCAGTAGCATCCCTGCGCTTTTTAGAGTGATGCTGGTTTGTTAGCAAGGATTCAGCATGTAGAGATGGTGAGCTGCATCACCACTTGTCCTGCCTTGGTGGTTGCTTTGGTGGTTTTTGGTGCTTGCCCATCCTTGTACCCAACCCCTGCTCGAGGTGAGGCATCACAGGGATGCTTAGAGTCCTGACCTGATGCAATGAGCCTTACAATCTCACTACACAACTGTTTGCTTCACACAGAGGTTTTATCTGTGAGTGTTTATTTGAAATAATTACACTTGGGTACCATGACTTTAAGATCTTGTGCAGAGTCTAACCCCTCAGCTTGATCTGAGGTTGATCAGAAGAGCCCAGTGCTGGCAGGAGAAGGACCCTGGGAGGCAGATGCTCAGGACACAGGGTGGCCAGACAGTAATACTCCCACCAATGTGGGTGCATATGTGACCATATCTGGAAGAAGCTGCCCTTGCCATTGTGTGTCAGCCAGCAGACAATGGCACAGGCACAGTTTAGTGTCACTTGCTGTGGGTTTTCCTGCAGGTCCCATAATCTGCTGGAAAATACGTGGTGAACCTTGTTTCTCCTCTGAATTTCAGCCACAATGCCTGAGCTCCCAGTAGTGGCATGGCAGGGCTGCAGGCTGGCTCATAGCATCATGCTCACAGCTTTCAGCAAGTCCAGAGGACTACATGAGGTGTGGATGCAACTATAAAAGGGTACAGCAACCCATGTGGGCTTCAGGAGGTTCAGGGTCTGAGTTGGTGGCAAAGGTCGGGCTGGGTTTCCACCTGAAATGACTCAACGGGTGCCTGGAGCTCCTCCATGGACTGAGCTGACCCTTTGGGAAGGGATTTGTGTGGTTTAAATACAGCTCTTGAAAAGGGAACATCTAGTCTGTGGAGTCATCTAAGCTTTTCTGCAGGCTGTCTCCAAGGCCATCATCCTTGAAAGGGAGGAGATGTCTCTGCAGAGACCTTCCAAGGAGCAGCTGAGGGAGCTGGGGGTGTTCAGCCTGGAGAAGAGGAGGCTGAGGGGAGACCTTCTCCCCACCTCCCCTGCCCTGCCAGGAGGGTGCAGAGAGGTGGGTGATGGTCTCTTCAGCCAGGGGACAGGAGATGGGACAAGGGGCAATGGGCTCAAGCTGCCCCAGGGCAGGGTCAGCTCAGCTGGGAGGGAAAAGTTCTTCCCTGAAAGAGTTGTGTTGTGAGGCACTTACAGATATGGTGTAGTAGAGGGCAGGAACAGTTGGACTCTATTATCTCAAAGGTCTTTTCAAACCTAGTGATTCTGTGATGGCACCTGGTCAAACAGCTACTGACTCCTGCTAAATGTTGCCAGGTGGCAGAGGTGAGCCCCACTGCTGTGTATAGACCCCCTGGTAGGACCCTAAGGGTCTCCCCATGGGGACTTCAGAAAGGGGCTTTGCAGGTAACTGGATCTCCAGCAAAGAACCCAGCGTCAGCTCCAGCACAAGGTGGCTGACACGAGGTGGAGAGAGGAGAGCCCAGAGCTGGCGCTGCTGTAAAATATTTCCATCCCTCTGCTGTGGAATCGTGCAGGCTTCCCTGAGCCCATGTACACGTGGATGTGAGTGATATAAATGTAAAATTGGCCTCCTTGGGTTCTGAGGAGCGCGGTGTGCAGCTGGAGATGGATCACCAATCTTCCAGGGAATTGTGCTCTACAAGGTTAAGCATGTTTGCAGAAGAAATATGGATAATGCTCTTATCATGTATGACCTTTACTATATGTGTAACATTGTCAGTGACAAAAATGCCATTTTTTAAATGGTTTTCACACTATGGTATCCAGCCATTAATCATGATGTATGTGAGTGACTCTATATTGTTTCTCTGAAATTGCAGCATTAGATTACTTTCCATCCTGGCTGCTCACATGAATTGTACCCCCTGTTACCATGAGCAAGGTTCCTATTTTCCATGCCTAATGTCATTCTGCCCCCACGTTTACCCAGAGGACTAGAGAGAAACTTCAGAGGCACAAAGACTGCAGCTCTCCTCCCCTTCCCCAGCAGACAATTTGTGTGTATAAATGGTGCACTTACTTTAAGATGTCTCTCTAATCCAGGAGTTGATAAATGACTCTCTCAGACGCTTCTGCTGATGTTGCATTTTTAATGTAGACAAACTGTAGCTTGGGCTCCAGCCTGTGTATCCCTGCTACTGCCATCTCCACCCTCCCTGGGCTAATGTTTCCTCTTGCCTGGTATAATTTGGGAGTTTTTACTTCCAAAGTGTGTTTTGATTTACAGGCAGTGAAGAGCAGCTGGCAGTTTGGTGTTTGCTCTTTCATGGGCTCTTTATTTGTTTATTTTTAAGATGTGGTGAGCTCTCAGGTGTGAGTGCTGCTGCTTGCTATACACAGCTCATTTTTCTCTTCCCTGCCTGAAGAAAGGTGCCACCCAAAAGGGATGTCAAACAAAACCCCCTCACATTCCTGCTTGAGCTATGGTTTTGGGGTTGCTGTGTGAGCTGAGGTCCAACTGCTCACTCTGGTGCACGTAACACCTGCCTGCTCATGGTTTTTGCAAAGATCAGAGGGAAAACAGCTCATAGGTAGCAACTAAATACATAGTCATTATCTGTAGCCCTAGGAAATAAATCCTGACTATTTCTTCATTTCCATCCCTCTGTCTATTGTTGGCATTAAAGCTCCCACTTGAGATCAGGGCTGGTTTTAGTGAAGTCACAGCCATGTGCATCCCCTTCCCAGCCCTGTGCCCAGCTCAGCATGTGTGTGTGATGGAAGTGGGGTGTATGTGTGGGTGTGGGTGTGCATGCCCAGTGCCCACTCTGCACGGGCACACAGGGCAGGGCATGGTCACCAGCTCCAGAGTTGCTGCAGTGGTTCTGCCAGCACCATGAGCCATGTAACCATGGCTTTGGAGATATCCCTTGTCTCTCAGTTGGAAAGGAGTGAGCATTATCCTTGGCATCACCATGGGCTTGTTGGGAACTCATCTCCTTTTGCTGCTGGAGGAGGAGTGAATTAAATGGGTGGAAGAGAAGTAAAGACTTTCTGATAGAAATAGTGTGGACGTGCTCCATCCATGCAGAGCAGAGGTATTCCCAGTGTTTCATGCCTCCAAATGTAACTCATTAAGGTCTAATCTTGCTCAATCACATCAGCGTCAAACAGGAGTGGGGCCACTGAGATCACTGAGCTCTCAGCTGGAGCAGAGGAGCAGAGAATTTGTCTGTTGGGATTAAAGTTACTTTAGAGTGACAAAACATGGGTATTTTTGTAGCCCATGGCTGACTTTGAGAAAGGCCTCACTAGGCCTCTGGCATCCTTGTGACCTCATGTGAACTGCAGGTAACTGTCTCTGGGCTGGAATCTCTCTCCCTTCCTCCTATTTCTGTGCAGAACCCTTTACTTTGGAAACTTTCCACCTCTTCCTACGTGCACGTGTTATGCCCAGTACCATAGGGACTGGTTTCCTTTACACCATCTCCACAGGGCTCCATAATCCTTCCCCTGTGAGCCGTCTGTCCCCACAGAGCCCCAGAGGCCTTGCTGCTGTCCCCAGCAATCCCTGTTGCTTATTGATAGCTTGTGATAACTCACTGATAACTGCTTGTGGCTGTAGTAGCCCCAACTCTACTGGATTTATGGGGGTGAGCTCTCACCTGCATCTCAGGATGGACATGGCATGGTTTAGGGCAGGGACGAGTGGTGCATCCTTGGGGTGGAACTGGGAAAGGTGACAGCCAGGCTGGGTCTGCAGCATCCTGGGGCTGCCTGTCAGTGCTGCCCTCCCCATGCTGAGCCCTTCTCACCAGCCTCCCCCTGCGACTGCACGGGAGCGTCTGGAGATGAATAAATTATGTGTGGTGGGGAGCAAATGCAAAACAAATTGCACATGCACAGGAGATCAGGCGTCTCCCCTGTCTCTTTGTCTCTACATCCCTGTACGCTTTTCTTTCCAACTCTTGCTCTTCTAATGGGTTTCTCCATGCCACATGTGCTCAACTTCAAGCCCAGTAATGCTGCTGCGAGAGCTTCCCATTTCTTGGTACCATCTAAAGATGTAATGTCTGTCTCAAACCCATCTTAGACTAACCCCAGACCTTATTTTCTCAATTCACTCTGACTTAACATTTCTCTTCCCTCCTTGTTTTACCTTAGTAATAATCCCTGGAGAACATTTTGGGATCTCAACACTCATACCCAACCTGGCTGCATAGGGGTGTAAAGGGTGTTCTGGGGAGGGGAATGGACCTCCTCCCTGCCTCCCCTCAGTGGAAGGGTTGATGTTGGAGGCATTACTCCATGTTCCACGCCACGCAGTGAGTCAAACTCTGCTAAGTAACTAAATAAAGATGTAATTTTAATGATGATTAAATTGAAGCAGCTCATTAATTTCATGTGAGAGGTGGGGAAGTACACGGCAGCTCTTTCCCTAAATTCATTGTTTGTCTGGCCGCGAGACGTCCCCTCTCAACGTCTGGTTGAGTCTAATTTAAGTATGTAAATTTAATGGTTCAGTAAGTAAAATTGCCTTTATTGTTTGGAATGGTTTGCACAGTAATTTACGAGCTAGCAAGGCTCATTTGATAGGAGTGTATGATGGAGTAGGTGACTAGAGTGAAGGACATGTTTATCTTAAGGATACAGGGGAAGAACGCAGATACGTAGCATCCTTAATCAGGGACCTTGGGATAACGGCACTGCTGGGAGACTCAGGCATGAGCTGGTCTTTGGGACAAAGGAGCCCTGAGAGCTCAGTCCTTGAGCACACCAAAGGATGGCATGGGACAATATCCCTCATCTTATGTAGCTGCCATTGCTGGAGCTCACACCAGGAGTGAGAGGTACCAGGGCACCAGCTCAGCTGGGGCAGCCTCTCTGTGCAGGAGCAGTGTCACCCTGATGCTCCAGAGAGAGATTTTTATCATGAAAATGGGGACTGGGGACCTTGCAGACAACAGTGGGGGCAAGGAAATGTTTTTGGCTTTATTCAAGTCTATTTTTACTCCGTGGTGCTCCACTGGAAGCTTTTTGCTGAGATGCTTGGTGGGCTTGGGCAGCCCTGTTAGGAAACAAAAGGGTCACTCTGCATTTGGGGATGGTTTTCCCCAGGAGCATGAGGAACTCGGGTCTCACCTGAGCTTGGCTCCATGCTGAAGCCAGGCAGAGATGTGGGTGGTCCTGGTGACCTCTCTCAGCCATCCTGCCACTGCTGTGAATCACTGTCCCTCTTCAAGGCTCCTTCATGCTGTAACCAGTTTGTCATTATAGCATTTCATATTTAAAATGGCTTGTGCTGAGGAGCTTGAAGTGCTTTTCAACTTTAATTAAGCCTCACTTGTGTTCTGGGAAGCAGTTATCACTCTTACCTCGTAGGCTGGTACAGGTCTCAGGGCTCTGCCCAGGGCCACCCAGCTGGGCAATGATGGGCTTGGGGGGATATCCAGGACACCCAACCCTCCTGACAGCATCCTTGCTGTCAAACAGCACTCCCTGAAGCAGCTGTTGGAACAGACAAGGTAGCAGACTCTGGTTTCCTTGACTGTCGTGTTGGCTTCCAGAAGAAGCATGTTGCAGTCACAGAAAAATAAGCAGCATGAGGAGAAACCAGCTGAGGGTTAATGAAAGCAAGTGTAGACCCTTGCACATGGGAAGGAATAACCTCTTGTGTCAGTACAGGCTGGGGGGGAGCTGCTGGAGAGGAGCTCTGTGGAGAAGGAGCTGGGGGTGCTGGTGGGTGACAGGGTGGCCATGAGCCAGCAGTGTGCCCTGGGGGCTGAGAGAGACAATGGGATCCTGGGGGCATCAGGAGGAGTGTGGCCAGCAGGTCACAGGAGGGGATCCTCCCCCTCTGCTCTGCCCTGGTCAGGCCCCACCTGGAGTGTTGTGTCCAGTTCTGGGCTCCCTGGGATTAAAAAAGACAGGGATCTCCTGGAGAGAGTCCAGAGGAGGGATATGAAGGTGATTAAAGGCCTGGAGCATCTCTTCTATGAGGAAAGGCTGAGTGAGCTGGGGCTGTTCAGCCTTGAGTGCCTTCTCCCACTGAAGTCAGCCACTGCTTTGCTCTCAGAGACTTTAAAAACCAAATTTTGGTAGTTGGTGCTTCCCTTTCTCCTTCACTTAATGATCATAGAGTAGAATCAGAGGACCATAGAGTCTTTAAGGTTGGAAAGACCTCTGAGATCATCAGGTCCAACCATCTGTCCAACACCACCACATCAACTAAACCAGGCCCTGGACTGCCTCATCTGTGTGGTTTTTGAACACCTCCAGGTCTGGTAACCCTGCTAAAGCCCTGCTGCCAGTTTGAGCTGCGCTGCTGAAATGAGTATCAGGCTAAACCACAGGAGTTGTTGTTTGTTGTGGTTTGCCCTCATTTTATCAGCTCCTGAGCCGCCAGCCTGAGAAGACTCACACCTGGGGTTTCCATGGCAGTTTTCTTTGCAGTTGCTTTTTGAGGGCTTGCAGACCCCAGCTGGGAGAGGCTGCTTTATGCTCTGCCTGTCCGTGCCTTATGGGAAAGGGCTTTTGAATGCTGTGAGAATACAGGGGGAAAAGGCAGGACTGGGGTGGGGAAAGTAACGTGTATGCTAAGGGGGGCTAGGGACAGGAATGAGCATAGAAACCAGCCAGGTTTATCCCCAGCTGACTTAAAAACTATTCCTGCAGTAAGTGCTGAGCAAAGAGACACTATGTGCCCTGCTGACTGGGGCCAGCACTGGGCCAACACAGTGTGGCCACCAGCACCCACTGCCACAGAATCCCTGGGGTGGTGGAGTGACTGATGCTTCTGCATACGGGGGATGGTTGGACTAGAAGGTCTGGGAGATCTTCCTCAACCTTACCAGTTCTGTGATTCAGCTCAGATGGAGCTTTATTTTTGCTTCACCGTTGTGTGTCTGCTGACAGCAGGGCTCCCCACCGGGCAGATTTGCAGCCTTTTGTCTCCAGCACTGGCTGTGGTGATGGGCAGCTGCCTGTCCCTCTGCCCACAAGCCACCCAAGCGCAGGCAGCGGCTGCTCTCTGAGCAGGATGCTCAGAAGGATGAAGGAAAACGTGCAGGCACCAAGGATGGCATACAGAGCCACCACTGAGGGCCTTGAGACCAGCTAGACTATATTCATTACTACCTTTTGAGGGGGTTTTGCAGCTTTTTGAAATTCCAGCATCATCCCCACCACGACCACTTTTCAGATCCTTCAAAGGGCCAGAGCTGCTGGGTATCCCAGGCAGGCTGAAAGCTCTCAAGTCACCAGGCTCAATGATTTCTTTCAACCCAGCTCACCACCTCTAATCCTACAACCTAAATGTGAGGGCACTGACCTTTTCGAGTCTGGGAGAGGTTGCTCAAATGAGGATGACAACCCAAGAAGAAGGAAAAAAAAATAATCAAGGGGAAGAAGGAAACTTCTTGTGCCAGGGAAATAATACTTGTGTCTGTGTGAAGGGTTTTGCTCTGCCTTCACTTGCATAATTTATCAATTTAGAGATTAGTAAAACGGTATGGTCTGCAAGGGGAGGCAAATTGGTGCATTACAAAGCCTTACAAAAGATCTGTCCCAACTCTGATAGGAGAAAGAATGAACTGCCACCCCAGGACAAAGCAGTTAAGTGCTAAAAAAAAATTATAATGTCAGTTTTGGCTTTGCCTAAAATTTATATTTTACACAATGAAACGATGGGTGGGGGTTCTGCTGGAGTCTTGAGATGGTGGTAAATACTTTCAGGTTCTTTAAATTCGTGGGAAGGGGGAGTTCTGGGTGTAGTAGGGGGTTGATCTTTCGTGGAGGAGGTTATTGCTGTTTATATTACAGTGTTGGGGTGCTGATGGCTGGTACTTTGGTTGGTTTTGCCAGAGAAGATCTAAACATTTAATGCTGGAAAACAGATACTGCAAAGCAACAACAAATTATCTGCCTGAGTTGCTCTGCTTTTTCCCAGGCAAAAAACTCAAATAAAGCAATTGCATAAATGATAATGAACTGAAATGTCGATAATTGAAGATCTGAGTCACGTGAGCAGGGAAACTTTTGTACTAATTACCCAAGTTCCAAGCTTGCAGCAGCTCTTTCAGGAGCAGAGCAGCTTTAGCTATTTGAATCGTTTCTTCCTCGTGCAAACATCCATGGCAATAAATTCATTTTTCTTCAGTGCTTTTCAGCTCTTTTCCATAGCCCTGGGATGTGACTGTCTTTATATTAATAGGAACTGCTGCCTGACAACCATTAAATGTGCATTTAAGCCTTTTGCATACCCTGAACATGCTATAGCTGTTCCATGTCATGACTGCTGACGAGCGGGGTCAGGCCCTTTCCTCAGTAGATATTGCTGAGCCTATTAGGCTCTAACGGGGTTAGAACAATTGATATTTACAGCCCTGCCGTGGCCAGCCTGATTCCTGCAGCCAGCACAAGGGCTGGCAGCACACAGGGTCCCATCTTGGGCTGAGGAAGGTGTTTATCTCTGTTCCTGAAGGGAGGTGAAATTAGGTGGGAGAAGGTTGCTGTCTGCATGGGATGAGCGTTGCTGCTTTAAGGTTTATTGACAGCACACAGGTTTAAACAAAGCCTGTTGGAAATGCTGTTGTGGGAAGCTGAGTGTGTGGTTTTTCAGGCTGGAGGAGCAGGGATCTGCTCCCCTGGGATGCAAGCAGACCCTTTGCTCTGCTCTGGTCCCACCTGAAATGCACAGCAATGGTACCTACTTGTGCATCGTGCACTGGGATCGCGGGGGATGCTGCTGGGTAAACACACAGCTGGGATCACACTTGCTGAACACAACCCCTGCTCTGGCCAATGTGATAACGCTGTGATTGTCACAGCCAGGGAGCTTTTGGTGATGAAAGCTTTTGGGTGAGGTGTGCAGGAAAAATCTGAAACTCAGCATCCCCAGGAATGGTGCAGCTAGAGACTGGCTAAAGCCAGAGGTTGTGGTGCTGTGCTGTTGATGCCATGCAGGTGACTCCTCAGGGTTTCCCAGAAGCTGGAGCTCTTGCCCATCCCAGTGCCGTGGTGAAAGCTTGGTGAGGTGGTTGGGAAGGCAATGAGCTGGAAGTCTACTCCTTCAATTCATGGTTTGTGTGGTGTTTCTTCCCTTGGTTTCAGGCAGAAGTGGAAACCAGAGCGGAGCCTGACCTGGTTACATAAGAGAAAATGTAAAAATAACCCACGAGTGTGAGAAGGGAAAGCACAGGAGAAGTGGGCAACCCCAACAGTTCCTGGAGCTGTCCTGGCTCCAGCAAAGATCCTCCTGCTCCTTGGTTGAGCCACTCTTATGGGGTGATTATTTCAGCCCAATTAAACACTAGGAAGGCACAGGAAACAGAAGGGAACAGAGCAAATAGAGGTGAAAGAGCCTCGCCTTGGAAATGATCTCCTGCTCTGAAATGGTTTTGGGCCCAGAAGACAAGATGGGAGAAGGGAGATGGTAGACTTTGCTTGGAGCTGGGGTGTTGGGGGACAAGAGGGACAACTCTGCAGAACAGGGTCCAGCCAGGTTTTTGGGTGCTGGCGTCAGGATGAGACTCACAGGGTGCTGGCTCAGGACACTTCTGGTCCATGCGTGGAGGCAATTTAGAGGAAAGGGTGAGGAAAATGAGGCAGGGACCAGGATTCACCTTCATGTGATGGCTGTCACAGGGCTTTGCAGAGACAGGCAAGTTCCTTTGTGATCAAGGGAGAGCTTGTGAAGGGAGCGGGTGAGCAAGGTGAGGCGTTTGTGTGCTTGGGAAGGCGAAAGCAAAGCTCCTGAGCCCCAGGCTTCCTGATCCATGCAGCTAAACAACAGAAAAATGATAGAAAAAACCCAAATAAAACTCGTTCTTTCAGCTAACGGCAGGTGACCACTTTCCCAAGGTAGTTGTTCTCCTCTTTATTCCACTCACTTTAGCATTCACGGTGCACAAGCAGCCGGCTGGCTCCCTCCCGGCAGGATATAAATGTCAGTCAAGACAAGGAAAGTCCGAATCCCCCATGTCACAGCGTGACAAGGAGGCCTGGATAGTGGTTAAGTGAAGAGAGTAAAGGCTGATTTAGCACTCTCCATGTTAAAAAGGCTTTGAGCAAGCAAGAAGGTGTCAGTGCAAGGTGACTGCACAACAACCCCGGGTGTCCTTAGGGTGCACTTGCTGCTACAGTGAGAGCTGTTTGTGTGCAAATCGCCTGCTGGAAGTGCCAGCCATCCCACCAAGGGGCTGGTGCTGCTGCTGCTTTTTCATTTTTCCCCTCTTATTTTTAAAAACAGATGTGTTTTGGAGTAGTGGGCAAGGTGGAGATGGGATGTTGCGTTAGGAAATAGCACCTGAACCGTGCAAGAAGCTGCCTGAGGCAGATGGATGCGAAGTGGCTCATGGCCCAAATGCTGATGGTGATGCTACAGGGATGGGGCTGAGCTGGATTTGTGCCACCCCCGGGATTCCTGCAGAGGGGAGCTTCAATTTCAGCCTCACCCTCTCCCCGTTGCCATTTTGGCTGGCGGTGCAGCACCATGTCGCATCCCCATGCCCGGTGCCATCTGAAGCCCCGGCAGCTGGGTGGGTGCTCAGCCCTGGGCACCCACTTGCAGCCCCTTCCCCACCCAGGGCATCCAGACCTGTCAGTGCTGCCTGCCCAGAGCTGCCGGCACCGCCTGCTTTTGTCTTGCTGGCAGCGCTGGGGGATGAGTCGCTTTGATTAATATTAACACTTCTCCTTCAGCATTGATCCACCCCACGTCCACCAAGGGGGTGAGAATCAATAGGCAAAATGTGGGCACAGCTCACCCACCACCTTTTATTTATTCCTCTCTCTTATTTATTTATTACTTAATCTGATTTATATTTTTCCAGCTGCTTTCATCTACCGCAGGGCAGTCTGGTCTGCCTTGGGGGGGGAAGAAAGAAAGGGGAGGGGGGGTGCTCAGTCAGTTGGTTGGCCATGAAGATGGGCTCTGTCTGGCAAAATATCTCACAAACCAGCGCGATCCTCCACCCGACAGTCCTCATCTGCCTCTGAACATTGTCATCCTGATGCTGTTTGCTGGGATGGCGCTGCCGGGCATCCCTTCCACCCCCCTCCTCCACCACCACCCTGCCTGCCGTTGCACAGCCCTCTGCCGTGGTGCTCCCCCCCGTGCCGCACGCCTCCTCTGCTCGCAGCATCTCTCCCCTCCGCATCCGCTATAATTGACATTTTCCATCTGACAGGTTCTGTTTTCCCTTCCCGCAGTTGCTAAGGAAACCAGAGAGAGGGCCTGGGAGCCATTAGCTGCCGTCATCGCCTGCCCGTCCGCAGAAATGTCACTTCTGCTAACGAACACTGGAGGGGAGGGAGGGGGGGGGGGAAGAAAGTTAAAACCCAAACAAAACGCAGCACCAAGCTACTGGTGTGTTAACGAAAGGGGGACGAGGTAATAGCCCCCCCCCATCTCGCCTCTCTGTGCAAAGGTGGGGCATCCCCACGCCAGTGTGGCAGCACGAGCTCAGCATCCTTTGCCTGGTCGGCCCCCAAAAGCATTGGGAGCCAAGGGTTGTCCCAGACAGATACTAGTGTCCCTGTGCTGTCCCTGGCCTGAGAAGTGTATAGGGGAGTTTGTCCCCTCTCCCCAAATGATGTTGAAGCCTCAACACCTGCACCACACAACCTCCTTGGTGCAGAGCTGTGGGTACACAAACAGCACACCCCCCCAGGCTCCTTGCTGCCACAGTGCAATTTCAAACTCTCCCGCAGCACTTCGGTGTTAAAAAGCAGGCAGCTCTAAAAGCAGGCAGCTCTCCCTCGCCTCTGCCTGCTGCGCTGATGGGAAGACAGGCTGCACAGCTCTCACAACTCCCTGTTGAATCCAGCTTGCAGCGAGCAAACAGGGGCTGACCCAAACCGCTGCGGCTCTGCGCCATCCCATCACGGGCTGTGGGGTGTGTGGAAGCTCAGGCTTTGCTGTTATCTTCATAAACCCTCTGCTTCTGTCAGGGAACTTGTATTCCCCATCAGGGCTCTTCATTCCCCTCTTATTTAAAGAAATAGCAAGGTTCTGATAGTGGAAAGTGGGATACCACACGATCCAGTGGCTCACTGGAAATGCCACACGCAGTCTGTGGTGGGACTGGGAAGAAAGCCAACATTTCCTGTATCTCATTCCCCACACTACCATGTTTCTGTGCTCCTTCACCCAGATACCAAAGCCAGGCTCCTCAGTGGCACTTCCAGCTCCATCCACACCCCAGGTTGTCCTCTCCAACCTGCTCCAGGTGAAGATAGAAATCCTCTGCTCTGTCATGCCTGCATGACCGATAGGATTACTGTAGATACAATGAAAATGTTTTTCTTTTGCTTGTAGAAGTCCTCATGTGCTGCAAAACCTTCAGGGACTTTGGCTTTATTATTTGAAATAACTCAGGGAACTCCCACAAAAGAAGTTTTCAAATACCTGTTGCGGTGGGGTCTGGTTTTGGTGAGGCTGGGCTGTGCTACATCAGGGACCAAGGACCGTGTCTTTGCCACATCTCCAGGATTTAAAAAAAATATCTGGAACTACTTGGAGGTTCAGATGACCTCTGAGAAGTTTGAATTTGTGGTCTCTGGTGAGGTTTGGGGTTGTTTTCTTTGTGCTGGGTTTTGTCCTTTCCTGCTTTGTGGTCCTTTATCAGTGGTGGGCAATGCAACCTCAGAGAGAGGAAGGCACCAGACCGAAGGCGTGGGGGCAACACCAAGGAGAGATGAAACCCTTTCCTTTCTGCCCTGAGTTTCCCTTCACACGTCCTGCGAGCCAGAGCTTGTCACAGGGTTTCTTGTGCCGTAGCTTTGCCCACTTCTGGCAGCCAGCTGAGGGTTGATTGGAGCAGGCTGCTGGCTGAAGGCAGGGGGTGATTCTGGATGGTGCTGAGGGCTGTACCCTTGGCATCCCACAAGCATCATGCCATTTCTCCTCTCTCTTACCTAAACCCCATCTCCAGCCTCTCCCATGTTTGGATGCTACTTGTTGCAGATGCACAAGAAGCAAGAGAGTCGGTCAACACCTTTAGGAAGGGGGTGGGAGGGGATGGCAAGGTGTGTGTGGGGGTGTTTCTCTGTGTTTTCCCACCTCTTCCCCCAGGCACCCACAGTGTTAGCAGGGGTGATGCACCCCCTCATCCAGCCCCGGGCTGATCTTGGGACAGTGGATCCCACATCACTACCATTACAGCAACACTGCCTTGCCAGCACTTACCTCTGTGGAGTATTTCCCTGACTTTGGAGCAAGAAATGGCTTCATAAAAGGAAATAAAACACTTCCCTGAGCGGGTGAGGCGGGTCTGAGGCGGCTGCAGGGCTGGTGGAGTGATGCGCGGGAGGAAGAGGAGGGATGGAGCATGTCAAGCTCCATCTACCTGGCTGGTGAAAGGGGAGGGGGACCCTGGAGACTCGTTGACCAGTGTTTTGGCTGTTTGGTCTTCTGATTTTATTTGTCTTTTTCGTTGCGGAGAGCAAGCAAGCCCCAAGGAGAGACCTGATGTATTGAGCTTTATTTCCATCTCCTGCCTGCTTTATGGTATTCTTCCTTACCTCTGTGGGTAAATGTTGGCTCTTTAGTGGCAATGACTGCATCTATTATGCAAGGCTGAGGAAGTGGTGAAATAACAGCATGAGAAATGTCCTCGAATGAGTATTCAAATGCGAACATAACGAGTGCAGTCGGTGTAGCAGGGAGTCCTGGGGGACGTGGGAGCTTTGGTTCGACTTTTATTTCTTTAAAAAGAAAGCCTTAACCCTCCCACACCCCCTGGGTATTATTTTCAAATTAATTACTCTCATTACATTAATTGTGTGAGTGCCTGTTCCATTTCCCCCCCCCCACCTTCTTTCAGTGGGTTAGGCTAGAACAGGGCTGCTAAAAATATAAAACCTAGGAACCACGCAGCAACAATTAATCCAGAAAAAAAGGAATGCTATTGCTGCACACACTGTCCTTGTTTAACAGATAATAAATAACAATTAATAAATGATCCTGTGTTGAAGCCCTCCCTCCCCCCAGATGTAATGCTGATAAATTTCTCCCTCGCTTGGGGGTTAGGGAATGCTGGCTGTTTAAAGGCAAACTACAAATCTAAAATGAAAATTGAGTTCTGCCTTGTCATATGGCTCAAATGCCCTCCCATCTAGGCTGGGGTGGGCATTCATCGCAGCCGTGATGTATGTTTTAATTTACCTAGTATATGTTATTAGATTATAAGCCCCTTAGGGCAGGGATCTCATGTTTTATACCTCTAAAGCACTTGCACACACCTATTGAACTATATAAATACCTTTTACAAAATGAATTTGTCCCCCTGCTGTGAAATCCTGCCATGCCTCCTGGTTTGCATAAATATCCGAGGATGGATCAGTCTGGGGTGATTTTTGACATGGGGGCTCTCCTGGAAATTCTGGTGGTTGCCCGTGTCCCAAAGGCTGTGACAAATCTGTGCCAGGGAGGGGAGAAAGGTCCAATAGATTTTGAATTTGTTTGGGGTTTGGTTGGGTTTTTTTTCCCCCAGAAGCTGCAGTCTTTTCTAGTGTGCAGATGGGGAGATGCTGGAAGCCTGGTAAACTGGGACATTCAGAGAGTATTTCATGTCTCAGCTCCATTGCCACTGTAGTGCTGTTTGCCAGGGCTGCCCAGGGCAGGCTGCGTTCTCCTCCCACCAGAGCTGCCTCCTGGTTTTCCTTTTGCTCTGAGATGTCCCCAGCAATCCCTAACCCACCAGATTTTTCACTTCTGTGTTTTCTTTCTTTTTAATCTCATCCTGATAAATAGCTGGTTTAATACCAACACAACCCTCTCCCCACACTTCAGTGCTGTGGTGCAGCATCTTTTCGTTGAGGATTCAGTACCAGAGGGAGTGATGTGCCAAGGGGTCTTTATTGCTCTGGGAGCAATAAAGGAGTGTGCAGGCTTCTGGGTTGTTGTGTAGTCTAGACTTGCCTACCCTGACTCCATCCTTAGCCCCCAAGTACTCTGTCAATAAACTCCTCTGCCAAACTCAGGCTGAGTGAGCTGGGGCTGTTCAGCCTGGAGAAAAGAGACTGAGAGGGGATCTGATCAATGGTTATCAATATCTGAAGGGTGGGACACAGGGGGGACATGGCCAGCCCCTTCTCAATGTCTGTGGGGACAGGACAAGGGGCAATGGCCTCAAGTTGGAGCACAGGGAGTTCCACCCCAATCAGGGGAAGAACTTTTACCCAGTGCAGGTGAGGGAGCCCTGGGACAGGCTGCCCAGGGGGTGTGGAGTCTCCTTCTCTGGAGAGATTCCAGCCCTGTCTGGATGCCGACCTGTGTGACCTGTCCTAGGGACCCTGCTTTGGCAGGGGGTTGGACCTGCTGACCTCTGGAGGTCCCTTCCCACCCCTGTGAATCTGCTCCCCCCTCCCTGGGCGTTGTGCAGCTGTATACAGCTGACCCTTGGTACTGGTGCTCTTGCTAATCAGCTGGTGTGAGATCAGCATCCCTATTGCTAATAGCAAAGAAAAAGCCATGGGATGTCACTGGAGCTGTCTCACCAAGGGCAGGCTCCTGGTGGGGATGCTGGGGGCAGGGGAGGGGGGAGACAGGGGTGGCCCAGCCACGTCACGCTTTGGCTGTTCACGTTGCCTGGACTGGGTGGGAAATGATTAATGAGTTTTCACTTGGCTCAATCTGCGTGCGCCTTGGAAAGCTGTGGACAGATCTGGCCTGAAACCAGGGAGCCTGGAGAGGAACTGGGAAGATGGGGAAACACTAAACAAAACTCCATCTAGTAAAACAAAGGGAAAGCATTTTCCAAGTTCAGATCATTAGAAAGGTTCGTTTGGGATTTGGTTTGGCTGGGAGTGATGGAGTAGAAGTTCCTCTCCAGCTTCAGGCCATGGGCAGGTGTCTTCTCCTGAGTTCAGCTGTTCCCACTGCGGTTGTAGCACTGCAGGTGTTGAGGGTTCCCATGTATGTGGCTCTGATGGTGGAAAAGGTCTCTGGAGGGTAAGTTTCTGGCCTGACAATTCCCTGAGAGACACCTGCAGTGATGCCACCACCCCAGCTCACCCCTGGCTCAGCACAGTGTGGCAGGGCCAGAATCCTGCCACGTGTGTGACCATTTCACAGTGACTTGCATGTGCTGCCTGGAGAGAGCTCTTCCTCCTGTTCCCATGCTCATGTTTTGCTTCGTTCCCCTGTGTCTTGGCTGCTTCCCCCAGGAAGGAAACATCAGGTGGGCTTTACACCTCCAGTAAGATGGAGCAGGAGCCAGGGCTGGGGCAGGGACCCCTTTGCCACTGGGGTGGTCCCTGAGTCATTGACCACCATGGAGGGCAGATGCTTTGCACAGCATCAGGGCTTCACCGAGGGTCTGCTGAGAGCTCCACTGTGTCCAAGGTGAGGAGGGTGCAAGTCCCTGTGTCACTGGGCTGAGGCCAGAGGCAGCTGCAGCTGATGGTCACCCCGAGTTGTTGTGCAGTCCCCTGGCTGCTTCCAAGCCCCTGCTCACTGTCCAGGTCCCCATGGCCCTTCCCGATCCTCTCCATCATCTCCTGGGGCTGTCTGGGCTTTGCTCTGGCAGAGGAGGAGGTGTTCATCCAGATTCCCACTTGAGAGCAGTTTCCCATCAGCAGGTTGACTCTTTTGCTATCTTTTGGGGTCTGCCCTTGGAGCTGGTCACATCTGACCTCTCTCCTGACATGCACATGTGCTGGCCAGCCATTCCCCTGGCCACCAGCTTAGCTGCAGGTGTCCCACAAAGGAGATCCCATTGAGCTCTCCTCTGTAAGCAGCATCTACATGGCAGCCATTGTCTCCATCTAGGCTGTATCTAAGCTGCTTCCTGCCTGCAAAGCAGGGTGCAGTGCTGCAGGGATGGCAATGTATTCCCAAGCTCCTTGAGCTGCCTTTGTGCCCCATGGACTGGGCATGTGACTGTGGCTTTGCTCTTCCCTGCCCCCTGGGTGGCTTCTCTAGCTGCCTCCCACCTCCTCTGCAGACACCTTGGAGGTCAGACCTTCATTTTATGGAGCAGGAGAGCACTGAGGTTCAGCTATTTCACACAGTGAGGGAGTCAGGGAGAGGGGAGGTTGCGTTCCTGTCCTCCTCTGGGTCTGCACAGAGGTGGCACGCAGGAAAGGGTCCCGGCAGGGCTGGCACGTGAGGACCCAGACCCACCACTGTCCCTACACAGCACAGATTTGGGGTCAGGCTGGTGGCTGGGGTCTGTAGGGACTGGACCCATGCTGGGTTTCTGCCTGCATGGACAGGCACAGCAGCAGGGGGATGCTGGGCTGGCTGCGGTGCATCAGGGTACACCGGTGTGCTGTGACTCCTCATCCCAGGGAGGGACACACACCAGCCGGGTGTTGACAGGCCCCAGAGATGCCTCTCTGACTCGCTCTCTATTCCTTGCACCATTTTGATGCTGTGCTGAGGCTGATCTTAAGGGAGATGTCTGTTAGCTGGCAGGGCCAGCTGGGACGAGTGCTGTAGGATTTGTGCACCGCTTCCCAGCATTGCAAGAGGAGAAGCTGGGCAAGGGCAGGCACCTGAGCTGTGTGCAACCCTTTGTGCTTGCCCATGAAGATGTGGGGTCGATCCCCAAAGCCAAGAAGGTCTTTTTCCTTTTTTTCCCCTATTTAAATTGCTATTTAATTTGGTGCTGAGCGTGGGGTTTAACGTCTCCGAGCAGGAGCGTCCAGCGTGGCATTGTTCCCGCAGCCCTGGCTGTGTGCTCACAAGCCTGCTGCAGGCTGTACTAAAAATAGGATGCAAACATCATTCCTCTGCCACCATCCAATCAGTGGCACGGCGCGGGGACGCGCAGCCCGCTCGCTCGCCCTCAGCTGCCTCTTCCCTCCAGCTCACAGGCTGTTGACAACTTCAGACAGGCTGGAGAGGGGGGGATGGTTTTTCCTTCCAGGAGAAAGCAAGAGCATCTTGTCTCATCAGGAGCCAGAGGAGAGCTGGGTGCTGGAGCACACAGGGCAGCACTGAGCCTCATGCCATTTGCTGGCCCAAAACTCTTGCCCTGGCTGCTTGTGTTGGAGAAGAAACAGGGAAAGGCTGCAAGTGAGGGTGAAGGGTGAGATCATGTCCAGTGGTGTAGCCAGGGGTCTTGTCCGTGGTGTCAGCGCCCAGGTTTAGTTATGAACAAGTAGGGTGAGGTTTGCTGCTGTCATCTGCAGGACAGCCAGCTTTTCCAGCACACCACTGTGACCTGGAGTCTCTGAGATCCAGACCCCTTTCCCAGGAAAGGCAAAGTCTGGGACAATCTAGCCAGAGGGGTTTAATTTGACAGTGTTCTTCTAACATGTGCTGCTAAGCATCAGTGAGTCGCAGATCATTCCCAGCAGCAAGAGGCAGAATCCCTCTTCTCTTCCAAGGAGAGCTGATTCCAAACTGTTATTCCTTTTTCTCTGCCATAATTGTTCTGTCGATAGTGCTTTACAGAATATTTACAAGATCCAGTAAATGCCATAAAGTACCTATAATCTTAGACAAATACAATATACAAGCCATTGCTTCAGATGCAGGAACCTTTGCTAGAAATGTAAATCAAACCTTTGCTGAGCTTCAGAACATGGGAGATAATATTTAGGGGTTTATTAGGTTTCTTTTCTATACCTTCTGTACTTTGCAAGCTTGGGTTAGTCCTGCCAAAATCCTAAGGGGGAATCTGCAATTACAAGACCCACAGACTGTTTATAGAGGCTGATGAAACCTGAATAGGTCTGACAGCTACTGCCTTCACCTCCAAACCTGTGACTGCACCTCCCATCCTGGGAGCACAGGAACCTTTATCTGCTGTTCACATGCTACCCAGGAAAGTGTCTTTCCATGGGCCCCCTGGTTTTCTAAGCCTTAAATCAATGCTAAGGTTTCTCAGGGAGCAAAGTGGGAAGGACAAGTCCCTGGGAACCCTCCCTGGCCCCCTCCAGGCAGGAATTACAGCATGTTTTAAGAACAACTGAAAGCAAATCTGCTCATTTCTGCTGACCCCATCCTCCGTGGTCCACACCACGCTGCAGCTGCAAGGGCTCTCTGCCTAGATCTGACTAGATTTTGTATTTGAAGTCTTCCAGATGTCAAGGCACAGCTGAGAGCTGTAGCTGCAGCGCTGCAGCCCCTGGTGTAAGGACTGTGCTCCTGGCCCAGCTGCAAAACGGCCCCAGTATCCCAGCTTGGACAGATCTGTTTGGGGATGAATGGAGAGAATAACTCAGGAAAAGCTCCTGGTCTGTCACTGCCAAATTTGGGTAGTTTGCATGTCCCATGAGGAGCAGAGCAGAGCAATTTAGGCTCATGGTTAGTGCCTCGAGTGGTGATGCAGCTCCTCCACCCTTCTTCCCAGGAAATTGGTTCCTGCAAAGCCACATCCTCATTCAGCTGGGCCAGGACCCATCCTGGTGCCTGCTTGCTGGCTTTCCCAGTTTTACCTGGAGCAAGGAGGACCCTGTGCAACTCCACATTGAGCTGTTTTAAAAATCCAGCAGAGGAAACCCACTCACCACCCCAGTCCCACCCCAAACCCTACTATTCACCCACAAATTCCTCTCACTAAATCTCAGTCAGCATGAGGAGCCCCTATTCTTTCAAATGCAAAGAAGGAATCTTTTTCCCCCCAATCCCAGGACTTTTTCTTGCCATGCTCCATCCTCACCCTGGGGGAACCTTCCTCCCAGCAGCCTGCATTGCCACCATCAGTGCTCTCCCACCCACAGCCAGCAAACCCAGCTCCATCTCATAGAATCACAGGCTGGTCTGGGTTGGAAGTGACCCCAAGGATCACAGAGCTCCAACCCCCCTGCCACAGGCAGGGCCACCAACCTCCAGGCCTGGAGCTACACAAGGTTGCCCAGGGCCCCATCCAACCTGGCCTTGAACACCCCCAGGGACGGGGCATCCACCCCCTCTCTGGGCAGCCTGTTCCAGCCCCTCACCACTCTCTCTGGAAAGAACTTCCCCCTAATATCTAAACTAACCCTTCCCTCCTCCAGCTTCACTCTATCCCCCTTGTCCTGCCATTATCTGCCCCTTGAACAAGTTGATCTCCTCCTCTCCCTGCTGCAGTATTGGTGTTTGGGGATGGCTCCCTGCAAGCAACAGGCTCTACAAGCCCCAACCACATGTTTTATTTCCCTCCAAGATGTAAGTTATGAGTAAAATAACATTAATATGTCTGTCTGTGCCAGGGGCTTTGCAGCTTTTTGTAGTGTCAGAGCAAGAGCCAGGGAAGGGCTCGGTGCTGAGAGGGGAGCAAGAGGTGTTTAAAAACAATTCACCATTCCTCCTGTATTAGCTGCAGAGTTTGGAAAGGTCCCTCTTAGCCTTTTAAAACACTTATCTGAGTTCCTCTCACTGGGCAATTAACATTCCCTAAATGGCAGTAGCTGCGAGTTGTATCTGTGGAAATGGATGCTGGTGGGAAGACATATTATATTAAAAGGTTGGTTTGCTGGTTGTTTTTTAAAGGGAGGATGTTTTCTATTAATTATCTTTTATATACTCAAACACTGTCTCCCATTACTCTTCCAAGTCAGGGACAGTGAGAGATGTGTCAGGGCTGGGGAACAACACACGAGCGGTAAGATTAATTGACACTTAGAAATCAGATTGTGATGAATAGATCTCAGCCTCCCAGGGAGATCCATCTTCTTTAGGGTGCATTTAGGGCTCAGGCTGCCTTTAATGTATGCAATGAAGCATCTTTACCTTGCATATGATACCGCTGCTAACCCCATGGCATGACATCCTTGCCACGTATGACTGGCTGGTGATAGGATATTTTACAGTCCACTGGGTAGTGGTTTCTTGCTTTCTTAGGCACTTTAAAAAGTGCCAAGCACAAATCCAGCAGCCAACAGCCTGAGGGCTCCTGAACCTCCAGAGGGGCCAAAGTTTTTTTCTTTCCCCACTCCTCAGCACAGCTACATTTCATTTTGAGTGTAAGAGACATTGTCACCCGCAGGCAAACTGCCCCCTTCCCAAACTGCTTTGGAATCAGGCTGTTTGCTGCTGCTCTGCCTCTCAGTTCAGCATCCAGAGTGCCACGGATGCTGCTGTGGAAGGGATTAGGATTTCATATAGCTGGATAAGCCAGGCAGGAGGAACAGGGATGCAGGAGGGGGTTGATTCAGCTTTGGGAAGAAGCTGAGCAAGGAGAAGGCAGAGAAAGAGTCACCCTAAAAGTGTAAAGGTTTCAGAGAGTTTGGGTAATGAAATAGAGGAGCCTGAAGGAATAAAACCAGTGTGGGAGCTGGGCTGCTGGTGTGGTGCACACCTCAGGGATGTGCCCTGCCTTGCCATGGAGGGGGGGTGAGGTGGGTATGTCTTGGGGGTACCCCCTGCTCCCAACTGTGGGGCTGGGGATGTCATGCAGTCTTACCAGTGGCATCTGCCCCTCCTCAGAGGGTCACAGCAGCTTCTCTCACCCTCCACCTGCCTGACTCCAGCTCCATGTGCCGGTTGCCTCCCTTGGCTGTGTACTGTCTGGAAAGCAGCCCTCTGAAAAACAGATAAGTGGTTGAAAAGAAACACATTTAGCCCTTTACTCAGAGATTACAGCGTGTTCCTCCTTCTCAGCGATGTCCAATGATAGGACAAGGAGCAGCGGGTCCAAGCTTGGGGCACAGGAGGTTCCAGGTGAATGTAAGGAGAAACTTTTTCCCTGTGAGGGTGACAGGGCACTGGGACAGGCTGCCCAGAGAGGCTGGGGAGTCTCCTTCTCTGGAGACATTCAAACCCTCCTGGATGCGTTCCTGGGGGATTTAGTTGGGGTGACCCTGCTCTAGCAGGGAAGTTGGACTAGATGAGCTTTTGAGGTCCCATCTAACTCCTCACATCCTGTGATTCTGTGATTCCTGCTCCCAAAAACTTTACAGCCTCAGGAATCACAGAATCACAGAATGCTTTGGGTTTTCCCTTGGGCAGGGACACATCTCACTAGATCAGGCAATGCATCAGACAGGTAAAAACCATCAAGAGCTGAGGCAGCTGTGCTGATGTGCCTGAAGGAAAGAGGGTGGGAAGGGAGAGGAGACGTTCCTCTGGGCAGCTGGGAAACTTGGAGGGAGGACATGTGTGGCTCTGCCAGCCCAGTCTTTGCAGGGGGAACCATCCTGGCTCCCTCAGTACCACCAGCTTACCCAGGCTGTGCAGAGCAGCATGTGCCTCGATAGCTCTGAAGCTATTTGGGGCAATTTTTAATTGTTTGGATGTTTTCAAGCATGCAAAGATGACTTAATTTTCCATGGTCCTTGCTGTGGCATTATCCCTGCCCTCTGAGGGATGTGCTCCATCCCTTCCTGCCTTGCAGAGGGGACAAGGGTGGTGGGGACAGCAGAAACCTTGCAGCTTGGAGAGATGGAGGGCAGGAAATGTTGAGGAGTAACCAGAGAGGAGGCTGGAAACAGCAAGCTCATGGCACTTGCTGTGCAAAACCAAAGTCCCCTCCCCACGTGGAGCTGGCTGGAAGGGGACACTACATTCCCAGCATATATTTTCCTCCTTAATAATGCTGTGCTTTAAAATCCAGCGGGTGACAAGGAGGGAGGAGAAGAGGATAGAGCATTTCAGCATTAACACTGCTCTTCTGTTCATAATAACATGCTGGTACTTTTAGGAGTATCTCAGAGCTTAAGGGGTGAAAGGTGAAGTTATCTTTCAAGAACAGCACTAACACTACAGAGCTCCTTAATGTGAGCGGGGAATAATACGGGGCCGCGAGTTTAACCGGACAACGTTGTACTGGGTTGGTTTCATCCTGTCTGCGCTGGATTGGAGTGTTTTCCCATTGAGTCAGGGCTTTAGTCTTCCTCCCCCTTCTTCCTTTCCTTTCTTCCCTTCTCTCCCTGCCCCCATTTGCTTAGACCCAATTAACGTAGGGGCTGCTTTGCTGATGCAGCAATGGTTCCTGCCGCTGCCAGGATGAGTGCTGGGCTGCTCCTGCACCAGCAGCCAGCCTCACAGGGCTTATCTGTGAGCACCAGTGTGAATGCACAAGGCATGGTGCCTGTCTGTGCATTCACACGTGTGCCTGTGCATTCACACGTGTGTCCGTGTGCTGTGGCTTTGCCCCCGTCCAGAGCAGAGGTGATGGGTTCTTCTGCAAGGGTCTTTGTTCAAGAGAGGAACTTGGAAAATTCCTCAGTATTTATCACTTTCCTCTTGTTTAACATGGCATGATGTGAGGAACCCCTACAGCCCTGCGTTCTGTAGGTCTCCTCCCTCTCACCCACCCCAGGTGAGGGTGGTAGATGTGAGCAGCCTCCCAAAGGTGTGGAGCCTCAAAAAGCCAGAATCAAAACTCAATAGCCTTGGTGACTATGGAGCAGGTATCCTTTATTGCAGCAGGGAGTGCTGCTCTGGGCAGCTTGCTGGGATTTTGCTCTTCTCCCTAGCTCTGGAGGATTCATCATCTATTGCTGCCTTGGTAGACCATAAGCAGCTTCACATTTCTCAGGGCACAAGTTAAAATCTTGGGAATGTTTTCCTTCTTCCTGCTTAGGATGTGGGAACAAGCAAAGGAGAGGTCAAACCATGCTCCCTACCTCTTGTAATACTTTCTTCTTGTTTTATTTTGGAGCTGGGCAGTGCAGGGCAGGTCGTAGGAAGCACCACTCCATGACACAGCCTGGATGGAGTGGGTGTTTGTTAAGATGAATGGGGCTTTCCATGAAAAACAAAGGCCCTGCTTTCAAACTCAGGGCTGCATTGAAGTCTGCAGGCTCTGGACAGTGCAAAACAAGCTGCTCCTGGAGCCACAGCTTGCCACAAGCACTGAAGTTTCCCTGGTGGGTGCCAGAGCCTGGCAAAGCTGCTGCTGTTGGGGACATCAGCATGTGGTGAGAGCATGAGCAAGGACTCACATCAGACCTTTACACTTGTTCTACCCTAGAAAACACTAAAGATCCTATTTCTATATCCTTTTCTGTGTTATTTTTAGTTTGGCTCCTAAATAAGGGTGGTTTAGGTGATTGCACTCCTTGTACTTGGCTGAGGCTGCTCATCCAGCTTAACCTACCAACCTCTTGGCTCAGGGCTTTGCTTCACCTGTGTGATTGAGGGAGTAAAATCTCAGTGTTTTTAACTACGTATTTCCTAAAAGTTGGTTGGCAGGTAAAGGAAAGGCATAAAAGACCCCACTGAGAAGGGCTGCAGCATGGGTTCTGGTGGTGTGAGCCATCAGAGGACCCACCTGGGATCTCAAATGCACATAAAAAAATACAGTCAGGTTATGAAATATTAGGGACCAGAGAATCTACTCCTGACTAAAGGTTCTCTAGGTGCTGTGTCTGATGTCTGTAACAGGATGATCTCAGAAGCTTTTCCCATGGTCAGGATATTCACATCTGTCTCCCTTCTGGATCCTTTAGTGTCTTCTGAGGGGTTGAACCCACAGCTTGCCTCAGATAGAACACCAGAGGATGAGCCATGATGCTCAGGGAATCAGGCTCGGTGGATCAGGCTTCGTTAGTCCTGCTGTCAGTAGAATTACTTTCCTATACTGTGGGATAATGTATGTTCAGCAGACAACCCCCACCTTGGTGCCCACCTTCTTTGAGTGTAGCCCCTGCCCTGTGACCCAGGTACACAGGGTGAGATGGTCCCAGGACTTCTGGAGGGGCTGTAAAGCCAACAGTGCTGAGAGCAAAGGAAACTGGCATGACTCTTAGCGTCCTGGAGCAGCAAGGAAGGTGTTGACTGATTTACTGCTCAGCAGTTTGGCTTTGTATGCTTTGAAACCACCTCCTTCCCCCTTGTTCTGGTGGTTTCTTCAAAAGAAAACTAGACCATACACTGAGAAGGCACCAAGCTGCCACGATCCCAGAATGCTGGCAGCATCAATGGGTTGAGTTTTACTGGAAAGCTGGATTATTTTCTCTCTTTCTGTTCTAGAAAGCAGGGTAGCTAGGCAAATATTTGTTCACTGACTCCCTCCCTCCTCTTTGCTGTGCAGCAGGGATTGAGTGGTTTGAATTTCAGTGTATTTTGGGATCATGCCTTTCCCATTGGCACCCCACAGCAGCATCCTGAAGCTGAGAGGTCGTGAACAGCCCAGCTGCTCCTTTGCATAGAGCTAAAAGCAAAGTGGGGGGGATTGGCTGCTGTGGGGTGGAAAGGTTACTTGGAGCAGCCAGGCTGCAGCAGCGGGATACTGCTCCCAGGTGGAAGAAGTAAAGAAGGAATATATCATGGGGTTTTAATGATTTGAGCTTCCAAATTGCCTGCTTGCTGCAAGAGGAATGTTCCTATTGCTCACTGTGTGGATCAGGTCCTAGGGCATGGGGTAAGTTATAAGTATTGCTGTGGATAACCTGCACACGTGGCAGGCATGAGGCAGAGCTGCCCATCATCATCTCTCACCCAAGTTAAACACATTCCCTTCCTGCCAGGAGCGAATTGTCACAGCCATAGCTAAAGGATTGGGTACGTGGTGTCTGCTGGGACCTGCTTGGGATGAAACTGCCCTGAAGAGAGCACAGAACCCACCCTGTCAGTGTCCTTCAGGCAAGGATGTCCACAGTGGCCTCCTGCAGCATCACTGCCTCCCTGCAAGGTCTCCTTGTCCCCAAGGCTCAGCATGGTGACATCATCCCCACTCCTCACCAAATCCCCTCTGCCAGCACCCTGATTAGCCAGCAGCTCCCTGTCAGACTCTTTGCATGTGCCTTGGCGTTTTTCAAAAGCCCCAGAGCTAACCCTTCCTTGGGGCTGTGGAATCTTGGTGTGATTAAGGCCATCAAAGGAGAAAAGCAAGGTGTTTGGAAGGGGCTCTGGCTGCTCCAGCTTTCAAGCCACGCTGCAAGCACAGCAGCTGCCTCACGTCTTCTCCCTGCTCTGTGGGATGGGTGGTTTTTGCAAGGAGGAGGAAGAGACTTTGGCTCTTGTGCCTGATGCTGCTGAGAGATAACAGATCTCTTGCAGCTGCAGTTTGTATAATCCCTCTGATGCTCCCTCCTACCTGCAGCTTCTTCCCACTGGCTTTTAATGAACAAGGGCAACAGTAAACTTACATAATGAAGGGCAAAGTCTAATTGAAGCTTGATCTTTACTTTGCAAGGCTCTGTTTTGTGGCTGTGAAGCCCATGCCAGGCTACGCCTCGCTCTGCCTCATCCTTGCTGATGAGATGCTGCCTCAGGAGGGCCCAGTGCTGAGCAGCTTAAGGCAGATTAGGATCTTAATTCTTCAGAGAATGATCTCCTGATCTCCTTCCCTCCCTGCCAGTCAGCAGCGGTCCCCCAGCCCCTCATCTCAGCTTTCCACCTCTGAGTGGAGATGGGAGCTGAGATGTGCTGGCAGGGAAGCTAAGAAATCCGTGGTTGGAGGTGCACATGAGGAACAGGGAGGCTTCTTCCCAAAACCCAAAGGTTCACAGGTGCCACAATGTGCTGCTGACCCACAGCCAAGAGTTGGAGGTAGAGAATGGTGCAACTTTGCTGTCCCAGGCTGGCCGAGTTACCCCCCTCCACGAGCCCGGTGATGAATCCATCCTGCTCCTCCCTTCTTTTTGGAGGTGCCTTATGTGTTAAGGACAAGCAGAATGATCAGGCCTTCAGCCAAGAAGTGAGTGGCTGAGACTGCAGGTGAGGGCTGGGAGTTCCTCTGGAGTGTGCTGGCCTGGTCCAGTGACATCTGAACGCCACAGAGCTCAAAGGCCCAAAATTGCTGCACATGGAACAGGACAAGGGCAGATATTATGGAGACAGGGGGGTGCAAATCAATGACAAAGGGTTTTGATGGAATAAAGGATCTAGAAGAAGTTGTAATGAGCAGCTGCAGCAGGAAGTGCTCTGTAGGAAGGCCACAGCATGTAGCTGGGATGCTGCTGTTCATCTCCTGGGACATGCTGGCTTTGGTCAGCAGCTCTCCCCAGTGCTTCCCATGTCTTTCCATCTCCTGTCATGCAGGTATCAAGCCCTGAGTATAAAAGGCCTTATTTGAGCATCCTGTCTGTGTGTGGGGCTGAGGGAAGGATGCTACAGGCAGTCCTTAGGAACAGGGAGCACGTTTCAAGGGGTGTTGTTGTGCTGAGCTCAGCACAAGTGCAGATGAACCTGACATGCAAACCCAGCTCTCCCTGGCCTGTGAACAGCGATTTGGATCGGGGCAGCAGGAGTCCATCTCTGGGAGATGTCTCTCTCCTGTTTCTGAGTGGCATACTGGTATCTACATAACCCTGCTGTGGAGCTGGGGAGGTTTGGGGTTTGAGAGGGCAGAGAGGACTGTGATGATATTTAGAGCTGCCCCCACCTGCTCACAGGATGGGGCCATCATTCTTCTGTCCTGGCAGCTTGCTGGGTCCTCACCGTGAACCCAAAGGAAAATAAATAGGCTGCTTACCCCATCCTTCTCCTGCTTGGATCACAACTTTTGATTTTGTCATAAAGCTGCTTGGCTTGATTGAGAGCACCATAATAATGATACTTACTGAGGAGGTTTCAGCCAGCAATCTGAAATTGAGGTCCAACGATCCCCGTTAATGAGCCTTTTACTGCGCCCATCTGCCCGAGCAGGGCTGCAGCACGTTCCTGCTGGTGCTGGTGCAGGCTTGTCCCTTGTCCCTTACCTCAGTGGCACACGGCTGCACCCCGTTTACCCCAGCATGGCTCTGCAGGGCCTCAGACACTGAAACCCCTGGAGTTATGAGGTGGAAATTGCTCCCAGAATGTACTCAGGGAGGATGCTGTGGTACTGCCATTTGTACCGCCTGCATCAGTAACAGGGAAGGGAAGAAGGGAAAAAGGAAAAGGAAAACAGGAACAGAGAAAAGGAAAAAAATAAGTCCTGTGGCTCCCAGTGACTTGCAGGCATCCTCTCTCTCCCCACAAGCTGGCAGAGCCTTTGGCAGCAGCAAGGCTGAGGTTTAATTGGGAGGCTACTTTGGTGGATGTTTGAGACCTGCATAAATCTCCTCTGTTTTGTAAACTATCCAGGGCTTTTATGTCTCACTGCTGCTGGTCCTCTCAGCTCCCTGGGGACTGCATGCATGGAAAACATGTCCTGTTCAGCACATTTATATTTCCTCCTTTAATCCTTCGCCGCAATGGGATGGCATCTCAGCGTGTGTCACCTCGCTGGGTGCCATGGTGGCACGATCCCCAGCGCTGCTGGGGACCGAGTACCCAAAATACAAGTGGGAGGAGTAGTGAGGCAGATGGTGAGTGGAGAGATGGGTGCTGCTGGGGGCTGGTGGGGGTGACGCTGTTGGCAGTCGAGTTAACAGACTTGTGAGTGCTGCTGAGATAAAAGAGCAAACAAAGACAGAGGGAAAAGCAAAGGGGAGCAGGAATGGGGTTTCTTTGCTGTGAGTGTTGCTTGACTGGAGGCTGAGGGAGGTGGTGGTGATGGGTGATGCTCCCCCGCAGCACGTCGGAGGCAGTGGGGTGGGAGCTGTGGGTCCTGTTCAGCCACAGCAGCTCTGGCTGCATTTCCCCCTGCAGCTCCTGGTGTGGCAAGTCTGTCTGTCTGGTCCATTTTCTGAGCTCATCCCCGCAGCACTGAAGAGTTCCTACATTATCTGGGCAAGTGAACAGCTTTTACACTTTCACTATCCTTGTATTGATCAAGAGATGTTGGCAAAAAAGCCCCAAACACGCTGGTGTTGTGAGTGGTTCTGTGAGAGAGGATGGCTCCTGGGCACTGCTGCCCTCCTAGCTCTCTCCTCTCTTTCTCCTGTGGCTGCCAGGCGTCAGCCAAAGCTGGGTGAAGTCCGTGGAGAGGCTCCTTGTCCACAGGGTTCAAGTCAGCCCCTTGGCAAGGAAAGTTCTGGACTATACCAAGGCATCACAGTTGCCTCACTGGCAACCTCTGGGGTCTTGCACAGGCTCAGGAATCCAGAGCAAATGCTTTGATAAACACCTGCTTTCGCTCCTGTGGTTGCCTTTTATGTTTCTTCTCCCTGTCAGTCCTTGGGGGACTGAAGGGTAAACCCAAACTCACACCCTTTAGGATCAGGGTGCTCTCATAGTGATGGACACCACAGAGCAGAGGGTAACACAGAGGCTGCCTAGATACTTCAGCTGCTGACACAAACAAAACCCTTCCAGTTCCCCATTGAGTGCAGGACATGTCAACTACAGTGTGCAGCATCGCTCAGATGACCATCCTTCTAGCTGGCATCTTTTCTCAGATGTGTGATGTACCTGCCACCGTGACAGCCTGATGGCCATGTGGCATTATAATAGGATTTGCTCCATGTCTATAAACTGTTATCCTAAATATCATCCCAAATCCTTTGATGCACAGTGACAACCTGTCTCTTTAAATCTCCCCCCACCCCCAAATAAAGCGGCATGCTCTCAAATCATCAGGAATTCCACATATCCACCATATAATTGGATTATATTTTATATGTCTCCTAAAATAATGATATAGTTACATCTTATTCTAACAATGAAGCGACTCAGAGCAGAGCAGAGACTCACCGTGGCTGTATTATAAATAATGCTGCCAAGCTGGTTGGGATTATCAGCAAAAGAACTTGTTAGCCTCTTGGAGAGCAGATGCTTAATTAGAGCTGGGTGACACAGATGGGTGCCTAATAAGGGGAAAACACAGGGTTTGGTCTTCAAAAGGAGCTGGAAGCAGTTGATAGGCCTTTTACCTCCTTATACTTAACTATTTGCCCAACTACTTCTCCCCTACTTTCCAGTTAGATGCCCTAGGTCCAATTCCATCATCAATTCTGGTGATGGATATTAGTTAGATCTTAGGTTATATGAATGTCAAGCTGAGGCCAGGTTCATGTGATGTGCTTTGTGTTTCCAGAGGCCTGTTAATGATTTGGGAATCACCTTCCCAAAGGCCCAGGGGTTATGTCTGGAGCTTGACAGAGTGAAAGAAAAGGGATCCCTGCAGGAATGGGAAGTGTTTTGCAGAGAAGGATGCTTCTTTCAGATGATTTGGCTTTTCTATGGAGGATGGCTACAAGAAGCAAAGCACTATCTTGGCAAAATGTGAGGCGCTCAGTGACAGAACTGGGGTGTTTACATGACGGTAGGAGACAGGACTTGAAACGTTTCAGATCTATAATCCATATTTCTGCCTCATCACACTCAGCTCAGGTCTCCAGGCTCTGGTTACCTGCATAGGGTGGAAGGAGTGGCTGGTGTTTAATCCTGGGGTCGCTGATAGTTGCCTGCCCCTCGTGAGGCGTCGGGTGAGAGCGAGACTGCTCCCTGCTGCTTGCAGGGTCAGCACCCAGCACCGGGGGCCTCTAGCTGGGCCATCTGAGGCTAGGCCGCAGAAGCCTGTGGTACTCCTGTCAGCGGGGTGGTGGGTGCTTTGCACCTCCAAAAAGGTGAACTCCTTTTCTTCCAGAAAGCCTCCAAATGGAGGTAGTAAAAACTGGAGGTTTAGCTATGGAAACAGTGATCCAAAGCACCTTCCAGGCACGTGTTTGGGTTCCTGATGTGTCATCCATCCAGGCAGCCAGCCTGGCAATGCTGTCCCCTATCCCTGCTTGTGTGGAAGCTCGTGGTGCTTTTGTGTGGCAAGAGGGAGATTGGGGCACCCCTGAAGGACCCTCACCCATGTGCTTTTTGGATTCAGAGGACCCATGCTGGGACCCCAAGTTCTACCTGTATTCCTGGGTGATGGGTGTGTGTCCCTGGGAAGTTCACACCTCCTAAAGTCTTAAAATAAATGGCATGAGCAAGTAGCTAAGGAGAGAGTCCTTCTTCTGTGGCGTCCAGCCTGGTTTGTGTCAGGAGGCACCAGAGGGGTGAAGCAGACAAATGGAGACTGGTAGGATGGATGAGGGGCGTGAAGTGAGAGCAGGATGACAAAGTGTTTGGCAAGAGCAGCCAGGCACTGGCCCAGCCATGCTGGGGGAGAGCAGAGGTAGCTCTATCCCAGCCCAAATAGCTCAAATTTCACCCCATTTTGGTTGGGATCTTCTCAAACCAACATATAGCTCCTTTATTCCACTCAGCTTTGCATAGAAATAAAGTAAAACTTTCTCTCTTCTCCTCTAAGTGCACATTTCACTGATCTAAGCACAACCTGCAGTGGATGGGGGGAAATTTGGGCTTAAATCCTTCAGAAAGGCCCACAGAATCCAGTGTCAGCATTTTGGTAAACATTAGCCTAGGCCTTTCTGCTTTTTATGGAGTAGCCTGACAAGCCTGATTATCTATGCAAGCATCTAAATTTTACTAGGACCTTGATTGAGAGACAGGGAGTGACTTTTGGCTCTCCAAGTGAGCAATCTGGAAATGCAGAAATAGACGTCAAAGCACTTTTATCTGTGTGGGTTTCAAAACCAGGGCTTTAGGAACCACACACACACACACAAAAAAACCCCTCCAACTAGAATCAAAACATGTTTTCTGAGTTTGTAGTACAAATTACCCTATTAAAAAGTACCCTGCTTCGAAAAGAAAGAGAAATAATAATAAAAAACCCAACCAAAGACCTGTTTTCCGAGGGAAGAAGCGAGGAAAGATTTCAGGAGTGAGTGATCCACACTGAATACATTTTCTCTGGGCCATTGTAACTGCTGGAACTTATCAAAAGAAATGGGTTATTTTGATCATAAATGTAGTGGGTGGCATGATTTTCCTGGCATTTATTTGGCTTTAAGGTAAACGAATTTTTCCACTGGAAATAAAAACACAAACCCTAAAAACCAATCCAGAAAGGTAGATAATTAGTGTGCAGTAGTTAATGGGTAATTTCAAAGTAAATGAGCAGAGCTCAGACGTTCATTCTGAATGCTGTAGTACCCGAATATATTTTCCCTTTTCTAAAGGCATTTTCCTGCCTCGTTCCCCCTTTGCATCCTTCCCAGTGAATCCCGCAGATGATACCCGGTCACTTTGTCTTTCTGGGTGCTCCTGTGCAGGGTTATTTTGCAGAACAAAGCTCCTGTTAAGTGCTAAGAGGGGATGTTGTGCCCAGATGCCGATGCTTTACCAGCTTCACAGACCTTTAGCAGCTGTAACCCAGTGAATTAGGTGGCTTTCCTTTCTGAAATGTTAAGATTAAGTTGTTGCTTAGTAAATCGGGGGCATTTTCCAGCCTAGATTTGGCTCGGAGTTTTGTTTCCTGTGGGTAATGCATGAGGAAATTCCAGGTTTTATCTCCTTGAAAGCCCCATTATCTTCGAGGCTTTAGGACTGGGCAGACTGGTTTCTTTGATGGCCTTCCATAAGGGTTGCTTTGCATCTGTATTCAGCCGCATCTGTTTCTTTGGCGAGCACCACAAGCAGGGGATTTTCTATTCATTGTCCAACTGAAGACCTGTGGGCTGGAGCTGATAGCTTGGGTCCTCTTCAGACACAACCCCCAGCCAAGGGCTGACTCTTCGGATTGTTATGGACTTGTTGGGAACACAATGATCCAAATGGGCCTCTTTGCCCTGCAACCTTGGCGCTGAACCGCCCTCTGGGCTTTTCAAAAGCCTCTTTATCTTCAAACAGCCTGATTTCCTCTGCTCCATCCTTGCTCCCCCCCCTACATGGCACCTACAAGGACAAGCAGGCAGAAAATGGGTCATCAACTCCAGCACAGCCCAAGGGCTGGTAGCCTTTATGCCGTTGACTTTTCAGTGTATAAATAGCAGAACAATCGAGTCAGGAGTTATTTTTATCTATCGCCTTTAACATTACAAGAGAGTCTGGAAGAACAATAGGGTCTGGTCTGGTTGGAGAAGTGGAAATTTCAGTAGCTCTCCCCCGGGCTGACCCTGCTCAGATGGGCTCCTTGGCTCTTTGCATCAGGGTCATGGTGGGAAAAGGGGGACTTCGGGGCAGTGCTGCCTAAATGGAAGCTGGGATTGGCCTCAAAAAGCCTCCCAAGGTGGTACTGCTGGGCATTAAAAACAGCATTGTCTTTTCAATGGGAATGATTACATCTTTTGCTATTTGTGGTTTTGTTCCTGGGTATCTTGGGTGGAGAAAGAGTGAAATCTCTGGAGCAAATGCTGAATGCACTGGCCAGCCAGCCCTGCCTATTTCCTACATGCTGCTGGCAGCCATGAGTGCTTAAAATCACAAATTTTCTTATCAGCCAAACCCCAAATCGTGCAAATATGGTATCAGCAAGGCACAGGAGACCTGCCTGAGCTGTGCACACCAGAATTGAATCTGGACTGCACGGTTGAGGGAGATGCCCATGTAGTAGCCCCCCAACCCCCAGGCACAGTGCTAAAATCTGGCTTCTCTGAGTCACATCTCACTCTGCTGGAACCTTCTCCAGATCCTCCAGCCAGTAAACCTCTCCTAGGAAGGATAGATAAACTGCCTTTGAAGGGACACAGCCAAGGCCATCCACACGCTGTGAAATCATCTTCTGGGCAGGTTTCTTGCACCCAGCTCATGGAAACATCCTCTGGTTTGCTGAGCAGCTGTGGTAATGAAAAGCTGTGGTAATGAAAAGCATCTCAGATGACCCTGAGAACAGAGACTGAGACCCAGGGTTGTTGCTCCTCAGGTCTGCAGGTCCTCTCCCGCTCCACCCATCAGTGCAGTGAATCAGGTGGCAATGGCCAGACATGGCAGGGGAGGTTGTACCTCATTGGTAGGGTAAAGAGGGAACTAAACCGAGTCTCCACTGTGGGGCTGAACGTTCCTGAGTCTCCACTATGGGGTTAAATGCTCAGTGTTAGATGCATCTTCCTCTCTGTGGCTGGTGAGCTATGGCTTTTTGAGACCCTCCTTGCTGCCACAGGGGCTGACCTGCTTCTCTTCCCACTTATTCCATAGAGTCCAGTGGCAGCACGGTGTGGGAAGGAGCTGAGCTGCAGCCACAGGGCTGTGTGGAGGAGGACCCCATGCAGTGCAACAGGCCTGATGCCAGCAGGGCTGCTGGAGACCAGGCTTTGTCTCCTGCTCTTGCTCCCCAGGCTTGGGCCAAGTTCCTCTGCTTATAATGCAAGCAGGGGACTGATCTGCCCCTTCAGCTATGGGCAAACAGAGAGTGTGATCCTGAGTATGAAAATGATATTTGAGGTCAGGGAGCCAGAAGAAAAAATAAAAGATAGCAGCAAAAAAAATCCCATAACCAAAAAAGGCATGGTTGTCAAGGTGGGTCTGGGAAAATGCTTCTGCAGGGATGCAGACCCCTAGCAGGGCTGCCTCAGCAGCTGTGCCAAGCATGAGCAGAGCGTGATGTGCTCTGAGCAGAGCCCGGAGCCCCACAGCCTCCCATCCTTGGGCTCTGGCTGGGCTCAGGAGCAGCAGCCCAGCTCCATGGGCGGCCGGTCCTGTGGAGAGCTCAGCTGTTGAACAGCTTCCAGGGAAAAAGGTTGTTTGAATCCACCTGAAGTTTTCCATAGAATTGCACTGGGCTCAGCAAAATCTTGTTTCCAAAGGGTTGGCAGAACTTCCCTGTGACGGGAGGAGGAACAACATCTGCTCTGACATTCTGAGCCCACTCCAAACTGTTTTCATTACAGTCGAATTTTAAATACATTAGTCATTTTAAAACAGCTTACCAATAAAAAGCCAAACTAATTGCTCTTTGCTCTCCCTTACACACAAAATTGTAACTTTGCTTTTTGCCTCAATTTGGGCTTTTTTGGACACATGGAAAAACACTTTCCCGCCCAGCTCCCCAGGCCAGTTTGGGGGACAGCAGGCTGGCTCCCCTCTTCCTTATGCTCAAGGACCTCAGCTGATGCTGCTGGGTTACTTCTGCTTTACTTGGACCAAATCAGAGAAAAATCAGGCCTTTGGTATCCAAAACAAAATGTAAAACCACAGAACCTTCCTGGGCTATTAAAAATGTCAAGTATCTGTTGACTCCTGAAGTATTTCCTGGCTGTCAGAGAATACTGGGGCTACTGAAATGGGATCTTTTCAGCCGTTGAATCCCGTGGGCAGGAATCCTGCAGCTGGGGCTGATGTCACAGTGGGTCAGTCGCTGGAGTCTTGTCCCACTCCACTTTTGTCCCACTCATCTCCATGCCGTGTCCTCCATGAGCTCAGGGGGGCTGCAGAGCAGCACCTGGTTCAATACAAGGGGAATAGCAGATGACACTTTGGTGCTGCCTCTGTCTCAGCCTCCCAGGAGGCTCCTGCATGAGCAGCAGCCCAAGGTAACAAGCATGATTTCCTACCAGGAGGCTGTAAATACAAGCAGGGCTTCCTCATGCCATGAACCTGCACTTCCCCAGAAGATCTTCCTCTTTACAGTTGTCTTGGTGCTGCAGTAGCATCTGCCTAAACCAGATTTCTGCTTATGCTTTCAAGGACACTTTAATTTTTATCATCTCTGGGATCCACTGCCAGAACTTCTGCTCATGTTTTCGATTGCCAGACAAGCAGCACCCTGTGCTTTCATTGCTCTCTGAAAATAACATCTTAAACCACATTATGCTGAAGCTGCTCTTCCACAGCTTCTCAAATGCCACCCAGCCAGTCTTCTCTGAAGCAATTTGGTGAGGAGACACTACCCGGGTGCCTGGGGTGTGCACGCTGCCATGCCCAAAGGGCTGTGCTGGCAGGGTGGATCCCTGCTCCTGGGCTGCTGACAGGGTGAGATGCACCCTGATAGAGGAGTCCTCTGACTAAGTGTTTGGCCCCATGAGGTGCTCGGTTTTGTACCTGTGAAGGTGAGAGGTTCAAGCATGAGCATCTGTGGGCTTCTGTTCCAGGATGGGAGTGTCACCAAGTCCTGTATCCACGTGGTCATGGGCGTTTCTAAGTATCATGGGTTGCTTGGGTAGTGGAGGAACTTGGCTCTCAGTGGCCCTCATGTTGGCACTCTTACCTAGCTGCTGGGTTCAAACCTCCCAAAGGAGTAAGGGAGGTGATATAGCTCCCCAAACTGACATCATGTCAAGATTTGCAACTGCAATGGTTGGGTACCCATGGACCAGGGTAAATGCTGGGGGAGTAACACTCTTCTGCTGATGCAGGGGTATCCCAGGCATTGCAGTTGTCCCAGGGCACCTTCCCCATAGGACCAGGTGCCTGGGAGGACCATCCATACATCCTTTCTCCCTTCTGATCCAGGCTGCAACTTGCCTTTTAATAGACTCCCTCATTCAGAAACATTATTACCAGCATTTGCACAGACCTTAGGTTAACTTGCAAGGAGTGTCCTGGCAGAGCAGAGGTCTGGAGAGATGCAAAGTTAACGTATAATCAAACTGACAAGATCAAGTGAACTGCACACTCTCTCCCTTGCATCCTTCTCTGCAGTAGTTCTGAGATTTAATTACCAGCTCTAAAGCACTTCAAGATTTTCAGGTGGAAACTACTACACAGAAGAAGGGGAGAGTACAAAAGCAGCCTACATAATTAAGTGCTGCTTGTTTAATTTAATTTTCTCCTTCATTTGATCCTTTCCTAGAATCTTGAAAGTAACAGTCTCTAATACCAGCTGGGCCCTTTCACACTCGTGTTACATTCACATGGTGATGGAAACAACAGCAGAAAACAATAGTTTGGGGAAATACAGAGACAGGGGCTGTGCTGAGATGCTGGTGGCCCTTTGCTGGGATGAGGTAACAGTGAAGATGCCCACTCTGGGTCTAGGGGGGACATTGACCTTTGGAAGTAAGGCTTGGGAGGGATGCAGCCTGGCTTTTGGGAAGATATCAGGTATTTCACATGCCAGTGCACTGAAAGGGTTTGCCAAGAAAGTACAATAAATAATTTGCATTGGGTAATCCAGATGAGAGCCGTAAAGAGAAAATACAAATGAGTTAAGCTGTAAATTACTGCTGTTCCTCACTTCCCCTCTCCTTATTCCCTTGGAAATTAGCCAGTTGCTCTCTGGAATCGCTAATTCCATCAAGCTGCCCCTGCCAGTCTAGCATCAGAAAAACAAGGAGGTTTATTTGGTGTTTGTTTCTTTGTTTAAGTCTCCTTTCTTCCCAAATATTTTTAAATTTTAAAAAATGTTTATGAAGGTTTTGAGGCAGCAGGGGTCCTGGCATGGCACCTCTTTTAAACCCCATGTCCCCTGTACTGGGGGGGTTGTAGATTAGGCTGTTGTGCTATTTGTCAGCAGTTGTCATGGTACAAAACAAGGGGTGATGCTCGGGTTCTTACAAACCTGCTCATGACAGTGTGTCTGGAGCAGCACATTAGGATGCCAGATAATCTCCCTGGTACCTGGGCACTGTCTGGTCCTCTCCAGAGAGGCACTGGGGTGGAAGGGAGTTTCATTTTGGTTCAGGGGAAGTTTACATGACTTGGTTTTTGTGGTTTTCATCGCTTATCCTGAAGCAGAGATGTAATTTTGGTATAGATGTGCCTGCATATGAGTAGACATACCTGCAAGTGGGGTTTCACAATACCAACCTGCAGTTGGCAAGATGGTCAGGAACAGGGATGGTGCATGGGGGGAGAGGAAGGCTGGAAACCTTCTGAGTATCTGGCAGTCCCATTCTCACACCTCTCTGGTTATGGTCATTTTTGATGGGAAGGGAACTGGAAGTAGCTGAGTACCAGGAAAGCTTCTCTTCCAGATTCCTGCTGAAATTAAAACCTCCAGAACTCAGATGAGAGGCAGTTCTGGAGGGATCTCCCTGGGCATGAATCCTTCAAGGCTTCCTATCTCATCCCTCTTAGGGGTAGGGAGATTTGAATACATGAAAGTTATCATATATTGGTTTCTCAGGGGTATGAGACCATTAGAGTTGAATGCAGAGAGTTAGTATTAATTAAGAGTAATAAGAGAGAAGAATGGGCTGAAGAAAGGCAGGGAGCAGGTTGGATTTTCTGCTGGCTCTGGATGTAACACAGTTTGAGCAGCTCCAGCATAGGACACGCACCCTAATCATGTCTCAGGCTGTGGCTCATCTGACAAACATCAGGGTCTTTGTATCTGCCCTGGGTCAGACCTGGGGAAGGTGAAGCTAACCAAGCTCCCTCCATCGATTTTTGTGTGTTCTGGTTAAACATTGCTCCCCAGCTGTGATAAGAGGGATGGGTGTTAAATGAGATTACACAACGCTTCTTCCACACAGCGTGGGTATTGGTTTGGATTCGAGGGTATTGGAAGTCACTGGGATGGTTTGGCTTTGAGTTTTGGGTTGCTTAAGAGGACACTGTGCACGTGGGGATGGGCTTCAAAATGCCCTTCATCCTCACCCATCTCCCTGACTCCAAGGCAGGTTTCAAGCTGGCACTGCCCACCCTAAATTCTGCAGGGATGGGGAGACACAGGGGCTCAGGGCTTCCCCAGAACTGCTCTGGAGGCTGGAGAAATGCTGCCTGGTGAAGGCAGGTGAGCTTGTTCTTTCGGGCTGTGCTACTTGAAGCTTAACATCACGTTTTGCTGATCCCAAAAAGCCTCAGTGGAAAGACTTGTGTGGCTGCAAGCATTCCAGGCAGGATGGCTCAGCATTGCATAGGGCCAACCCCAAACACGGGTGCGTGGTGTCCCTGCGATTGTTTCTGAGGACACAAAGTGACCCTGAGGATGGGTTTTCCCTCCTTTCCTCCTTTCCTTCCCCCTCTTTTAAATTATTTTCCCTTTTTTCCCCTTTTTTTCCCCCCTTTTGTGCCGAAATCACAGAATCACAGGGGTTGGAAGTGACCTCAAGAGATCATCAGGTCCAACCCCCAGAATGCAGTGATCTGGGTGTATGTCTGTGCAGAACTGAAACATGCTGGGGGCTGGAGGGGAGGGGGGAATGTGTCCTGCCCAGACCCACACAGGCAGCTCCAGGCTGGCACAAAGCAGTGCCCACTCCCAGCTGCCACATCCCCTCTCTGCCATGCCCACGCTGCTCGGAGCTACAGAGAAACACGCTTTCCCCCTCACTGCTCCTATTTCCCTGTATTTATTTGTGCCTTTTTCTTTTCTTTTCTTTTTTTTTTTTTTTTTTTTTAAAATCTGAGAACCACAGGATGAGAAAATGGCTCTTCTCTCCCTTTTTTTTCCCCCCCTCCTCCTTCTCCTTTTCCCGACTCACTGAGCCAGCTGGGGTGATGCCACAATTCAAGGCGTCTCGAGACAGGATCCAGCTCCGCTGCCTTGTGATCTGCATGTCAAGGTGAAACTGCAATAAGATAATAATGTCAGTATCCCCAGAAGGCAGGCGGTAAAAGATACTAATTGCATTTCACTGAAGGCTTCAGAAACACTCAGCAGCTGGGAAGCTGAGGAGAATTTTGATGCTATTCTTACAAGGGAAGATTTTTTTCCCCCCCTACCACCACCACCACCACCACCCCCTTACACTGTTTGTAAATCTATTACAGAACATGGGGAGGGGAAGTGGGGGAAGGGGAATGGATAAAACCAGTTAAAGGCTTAATGTTTCCCATTATATTTTGCGAGCTGTAGGTGGTCTAGAGCTTATAAAAATGTAGCGCATTCCCTTGTAATCAACCATAATAATTTATTATTATTATTTATTATGATTTGCTGTTATTTTGCACATATAAAGGCCCCCACGAAGGCACTGAGAGCTCGGCACAAACAGTTAACATTTATTATAGTGGTAGTAATGTTTAAAAATATTAACTAAATAAAATAAAAATACCAGCTCTAAAGAGCTGAGGACAGCTTTGTTATTGGGAAATAAATGCAGGAAGGCAAATATCTTGCAGAATGGCTGATGCTGATTTGAATAGAAACATGCCTTGGAGAGGGAGGAAACACATTTTCAGTTGTTGGTCAAAGGCAGAGGGCTTGGCTTGGACTGAACAGGGCAGGAACAGGGACCCTCTTGCTCTCCAGAATAATGCCCGGGAGGGTGGGCACGCATCTGCTGCCCGTGCTTGGGCTGGGAGATGTGTTAGCTGGTTGCATTGAAGGACTGTCCTTGGAGAGCGGATTTATTTATTCCTGGGTGGTTGTGATCCTATAATGGAATCATAGAATAGGGGTGGAAGAGACACTTAAGATCAAGTCCAACCACAGCCTAGCCCACCTCTAGATCATGTCCTTAAGGACTTCATCCACCCGCCTTTTAAGTCCCTGCAGGGATGGTGACCCCACCACCTCCCTGGGCAGCCTGTTCCAATGCCTGACAACCCTTTCAGTACAGAAATTCTTCCTGATCTCCAACCTGAATCTCCCTGGTGCAATTTTAAGCCATTTCCTCTCATCCTATTGCTTGTCACACGAGAGAAGAGACCAACCCCGACATACGGCCTCAAGTTGGAGCACAGGGAGTTCCACACCAACATGTGGAAGAACCTTTACCCAGTGAGGATGAGGGAGCCCTGGGACAGGCTGCCCAGGGGGGTGTGGAGTCTCCTTCTCTGGAGATATTCCAGCCCCTGTGCAACCTGTCCTAGGGAGCTGCTTTGGCAGAGGGTTGGACCTGATGGTCTCTGGAGGTCCCTTCCAAACCCTACAATTCTGGGATTCTATGAATCTCTGCAACCACCTTGCAGGTAGTTGTAGGAAACAACTGTTTTGCACCACTGTTTGCATCACTGTGCTTTGTTGCTGTGCTGGTCTCCTTCACAGAAGCTGGAGGCTAAATCCAGAGTCCCTGGTTAGTGTTTCCCAACCTCTTTCCCATCCCTTGCCTTTGCTGTGCCTCAAGTCTGCTATCTCAGGGAGGAAGGAAAAGTCTTCAGCTTCCACTTTGTGGGCTGTGAGATGGGTGGTCCCTCATCAGGGCATTGTGCATCAGTCAATAGTGGGGAAATATTACAGCCCTGTCTGCAACCTGGGCTGAAGGGGAGGTCACGAGAAGGCTGGGTAATGGGCAGGGAGCTGCCATGGGTGAGGAACCACCTGAGACCCAGCAGCAGAGAGAATTACGCTGACATTTTAACTGCAGGGTGCAAGAGGGACTTGGTACCACGTAGTGTGTTTATTCATGAGCTGGAAAAAGAAGAGGTGAACAGATGAATAGCAGAATCTGCAATTGCCTGGGTTATCTTCTGGTTAGTCAAGAGGAGAAGTGGAAGAGCTCACAAGGGTTTTCCCCTGATAAAGCTGGAGGGCTGGGCAGTGTGCTGGTGAGCAGAGAGGCTACAACACAAAGCAAACTGCATGTGGGATGGAGCACTGGGAGCATGATGAGGTCTAAATCAGCTGTAGCATTTGGGAAGAGGAGAGCAATGCCAACAGAGACATCTGTGTGCAAATCTCTTCTCTCCGTGTACAGCCACCACCAGATAAGCAAAGAAAATTTGAAGAAGAATGGGATTAAAAATATTGCTGAGAATATTATAATGCCAGCACATAAATCAGTGCCATGGTCTTGCCTGGAATAGTGTGCTCGTTTGTAGTCAATCCGTCTCAGATACAGCAGGAACAGAAGGGGTCAAGAGATAGGCAACAAAAATTATTAGAGATGCTGAAAGACTTCCTGATGAGGAGAGACTGAAGGATGAGGGGGAACATTTATTTTGAAGATGAGATAAATATGAGGGGTTATGATCCATGCACATAAAGAAGGAGGTAGTAAATGGCACGGAGAAGGTAAATCAGGCGCTGGTAGTCACCCTCTCCTGTGAGTTCTGTCTCAGGGAGGAGTACCTGATGGGACTGAACGGCAGCGAGTTGAACATTGTCCACAGGTCATATATTTTCCATGCTATTAGCTGCCAGGACTAGCTTGTGGCACTGGGGCGAGCAGGAGGTTAGCAGGACTCAGGGAGGCCTGAAAGGGGACCTGGGAACCAAGAACATCAACAGGAGATAAGACCCAACTCAATGGGGCATACAAATACCTCAGCCCATCTCTCCCAGTGGGGTATTCAGCCTTTTTGCTCATTATTCTGCCACCCCAGAGCTGTAGTCATGTTAAGGTGGGGGCACAAAGGCATCCCCCCCTGCCCAGGGCACCTTTGCCTTGCTGGGGCATTTTGGGTGCACTTGCACTGCAGAAGAGCCTGGTGGGGTTGGAGGGAGGAGGTGCTCACTGTTAGCAGTGCTGGGGACACAGTGGGGTACGTGTACCCTGAGGTGCTGCATCGCCAACATGTGTCAAGACACTCAGCACAGGGGTACCTGCCATGCTGGCTGGGGAAGGACGTGGCTGTGAAACCCACGGGGCTGGTCTCTGCTTGAGGATGAGGAGGGATGGAGGCTTGGTGCCAGTGAAGTGGCATATTCCCAGTGAGGTTAATGGGGCTGGTGGTTATCTGATCTCCTCTCTGTCCTGACAGCGTTCCCCAGGTCTCTCTTGGGGCTGCCCTGGGGGGGACAGGCTGGTGTGACTCAGCTGCACACCCACGCTCCCACCCCACCTCTGCAGAAGTTCAAAGGCCGGGTGTAAACTGGTCTGAATCACAAGGCTGGGCTGGGCAGTGACCTTCTTTTCTGTGCTGGGAGTTTATGAGGTTTGGTCTCATTCTGCACCGTCAGATAAGGGTCAGCTCTCCCTCAGCCTGCAGGCAGAGCCCAAAGGAACCAGCAGGATGCTGAGCCAACCTAACACTCCCTGGGTACCCTGTCCCTCTGAAGGGCTCATGGAACCAGAGTGGCTGTGGCAGTGATGTGCTATAAAGAAGCTGCACTACAGATGTGTCTGGATGTACCCACCAGTACACTCCCAGTACAAAGTCCTGATGAGCTGGCTCAGTGTGAGAGCTGCCAGATCATTCATCACAGAGCATCAGAGCCCCTTCCTGCAGCAACCTGAGCAGCATGACTAGCAGCTCTCACACGGGTTGTTTGGGGTGTTTTGTCCTTTCATCATCTCCCCAGGGGCAGGAGTGTGTGCAACAGAGTGTCTTGTTTTGATAGGGGTTAGGGTTTGTAAAAAACCCCAACCTGTTTTAAATATGCTGGTTGCTATGTGTTTCTGTCAGAGAAAGCCAGGTAAGGGATGTGTGCTGAGCCTCTGAAGCAGAAGTGGTGGGTTTTGCAGCAAGTATCAGTTTCTGGTTTGCTGGAGGTCTGGCCTCCCCCAGGTTGTTTCTCATGCAGATGAGCTCTGTTTTCAGTGTGAGGAGTCCTGTTCCAGAGGAAAAGAAATACTGTCAAACCCTGAGTAGTCTTTCTACTACCTCTTTCTACTACTGCTTTCTACTATAAGGAGCACAAGGGGGCTCACCTTATATCTGTATGCAATGGCAGTGTGGGAAGCAGAGGTGTAGGGAGGGGAGGACTGATGGAGGCATGGGGAGATGCAGGGCCATGCTCTGCAGAGCTCCAAAGCTCATGTGTTCACTGATATCCTGGTGCCATAGAGCAAAGGAGATGTGGCCAAGTTTTGGGGTTCAGGGTCTGAACCAAGGGGGAGAACCCCCAAACCAGATCCTGACAAGACAGGCTCCCAAAGAGCACTGCTCCTCGAAAACAAGTCTCAGCAAGGATCCCAGATCGGTCCAGTGCCCTGAACTGGGTGGTTACTTCAGTCCTTGTGGAAATGCCCTGATGCTCAGCTTTGAAAATACTTTCCTCAGTCTTGCTGGAGGTCAGTTCACCCATTCTTCATCCCCAGCTCACACAAAAAGAGGTATTTGGGCAGGAGCAGTGTGATCCTGTGGAAAGACTGCCTGTCTCTGCATTTTGTGCATGACCCAAAACCCTCCAGTGATTTCCCCCAGCACCAGGCAAAGCCATGGATGGGATGAGGCAGGGATCTGGCCAACCAGCAAGGTGTCTGGCCAGAGAGCTTGTGTCCCCACAGCATATTCAGGCATCTGATAAACCACATTTCATAAAACAACAGGCAAAGATAATGAAAACCTGCCAGGCCTCCGGAGCTCAGGTTTTGGAGGTAGAATATCTCAGCAGAGCTCCCTTGGACCACCCAAAGCACAAAAAACACAAACTCCAAGAGGATTCTCATACAGGCTCCATGTCCAGAAGGTGTCTGCACTAAAACCACGCTTTGTAGAGTCGTTCCAGGCTGGGATTAATACCTTTTTTTGACTCCTTAGTCTGCATCCATCTGTCTTGACTTAACAACGTGGGCATTAAAGGTGAGGTGGTTTTGGAGCCTGCCTTTTAGTCACTGGGAGGAACAGGGTAATTCATCCCCATCTGAGACAAACCAAAATGATTACTCTGGAAGGAGTCTGATATCTCATGATATTAAAGGGAGCTTTCAAGTCCAGGTTGAAATTAAGCACCTACCTTTAAAAGCTCATGACAGGAATCTCACTCTGAAGGTAAACACCATTTAGGTGTTTATCCAGCCTGCAGCTCACTGCAAAATCCCTGTGGGAAAATGGCCATTAGAGAATTGGGCATTGCCATCATTTCAGTAGGGGAAAACTACAGAGCTGCTAGTGAGGCTACAGAGGATGTGTCTGTAACGTTCAGGGTCTCACTGGCTGTGTCTTATTTGACCACGTGTGACCAGAGGGTGCTTGACACCCACCAAAGCCATGCTGCCCATGTATCCCATCTGAGTCAGCCCTGGAGAAGTGTCCAGGAAAACCCCACATGTGGGGGTTCAGCTGCAGCTGGTGACATGTGTGGTCAGGTTTTCCAAGGTATTTATTTCCTGAAATCACATCACATAAGCTTTGGAGGAATTTGCAGAAGTACCTCAGCTCTCTGACTTTGGAGCCTGACTTGGGGATGTCATAATCTCGTGGAGGAACCTGCTGACAGCTTGAGGTACCTCTGGGAATTCTCTGCTGCACATCGAGTCATCATTCTAGTGAAAACCTCAGAATTTGGTTTAACAGTAGAGGGTCTTCTGTGGCCTGAATCACAGCAAATTTACTTACAGTTTTCATTACTGGAGAGTTCAGGAGAAGGAATTATCCCACCAGGGAGTGCTGTTTAATTTTCTGAGGAACCATTTTCTTGTCCTGATATAAATTTGATTGTAATGACAGGTAATTGTGGCAATAGTGTAACAATGATAAACCACAGTGGAAATAGAGGTATTTCCAGTGCAACTTTGCCAAAGTCTTTCAGAATGTAAACTAAATTAAACCAGAAAACCAGTTGATGTGGGCTCAGTTTCCTATGCCATGTTTGGTTCACTTTGTACTCTATAAAGGTGAAGGCAATAGAGGAGCTGATTCTGGACTGTGGCCGATCTCAGTTCTGTTAAGTCATTATAATCCACTTCAGGGTTGTATAAAGTTCTTAAAATGTCATAAATTGCCTTTTTCCATGTACAGCAGATACAGAACTGGGCAAGAAAGGGTTGATGAGGGCTGTGTGAGTTGAGACATCACAGGCATGACCCTTACCTGTGGTCCGTTCCCTACAAAAGCAGTAGTACTGTCATGTTAGACCCAAAAAACCCACAGTCTAGATTTTTTAAATCTAGAGCACTTGGAGTTTTGAATCCCTGGGATTCATCTTCCTGTTCCTCTAGAGGGGTCCTGGTTTTTTCCTCTCTGATTTGGATCTCCTGTATCCCAAGACACGGGGGACAGATATCACCGCATCTTATTTTGACTGAGCAAATCCTTCACCTTTCCTCTGCTTTTACCTCGGGCTTTGCAGCATCATTTCCAGCAGCCAATCCAGAGAACACTGCAATTGTCTTTATTTAAATTTCACACCGGTCTAAATGTCGAAGGCTGAGTTCTGGCATGCAGAATCCAGCAGATAGTCACATTTTTAAATTAGCAGACAGTGGAAGTGAATGAATGGCTCTTCCCTAGGGAAATATTCTGGATCTGCTCAGTACAACAGCCCTGAAAACTGGGCTGCTGCTGGTAATAACACAACCTTAGCTGGGGCCTCTGCAGCACACGAAGGCTGGAGGTTGCATCAGCAGCTCAGTGGTGTTTACCAGGGCAGGAGGAATAAGCTCAGCGTCGGATTCCCCCGGGAGCGCGGCGCGCTGATGTTTGCAGTCAGTCCGAATCGCGTCTCCAAAGGAAACAATGCAAAAAGCCAAGCCTCCCTCCGACTCTCCCTCCTTGATTTCTCTCTTGCAGTGGGCTATTCCCATCTTGTAGGTTGGAAAATATGGCATTTAAAGAGTGCGTTGAGCAGCACAGCCCAGGCTTCCCCTCCTGGACCTGCTCCTGTGGTGCGATGGGCACAAGCACGCATGTACAAAACACAGCTCCTGGATGCCTGCTTGAGTAGGGATTATTTTTTTCCCTGCTCTGCTTAATGTGGCTGTTTTGGTGGCAGCTTTCCAAGCTGGAAAAGCAGATCAGTGAAAGGGAGACATGAAAATTGCACGGACGTTGTCAGCCTGTGCCCGTAGCCAGCCAGGTCCCTCCTGTGAACACCGGTGCTCCGTTGTGTTAATGTCATCAGGTTCATGTCACAGCTCCTGGTAGGATGCTATGCCTCAGGGATGTAGCCCCGTTGCCTCTCAAGAGTGTGTTGTCCTCTACTGTGCATCCTCCAGAGCAGCCTGGCAAAAGGAGAATGTCAGGGAGAGGCGGCAATTCACACACGTGGGAAAGCTCCATAAGGAATTTTTGGAGGGGGGAACGGGATATCCAAGGCGTGAGGAATTGTCAGGGAATTATCTGGTGAACCTGTTTGAAGGGATTAAATAAAAAGTGAAAAATAAATGCTTTTCTCTGTGTTTCTTTGTTGCTAAAATATTGAAGTTTAAACAAGGAGGCTTTTAATGGAGGGTTGTCTCACAGGGTGTATTGTATTCACTGGAGTTTGCTCTCTCCTTGGCTAATTATATATATTTATCCATCTTATTGAAAGCTTCTCCAGGGCAAAGAGATGCTGGTTTATTTCTTTATTTAATAAAGAAAATGCATAGCAGAGCGAGATCCACTAAATATCCAGGTAGTTCAGTCTCTGATACCCTGGCTTCTGGTAGGGGGATGGAGGGGAATGTTGCAGGGGTCCGTGGGGGCAAGGAGCTCCCACCTCCTGTGGTGTGGGTGCAGGCGGGAGGTGAGGAAAGCTGGGGCAGGAGATCTGGTCAGCAATTTGAGCTGAGATTATCTTGAGGATCTTGTGGGGATCCTCCTTTTCCTTCGGAGCCTACTGAAGAGTCAAGCCCAGCCCTATCCCCACCCACTGAGACCTCTCTGTAGTTGTGTCCTCTCTCCTTGATCCACACAACTCCTTGCGGTTCATTAAACATCCTGTCTGCCCCTAAAACTTCAATGTCTCAGCATCTTCAGGCAAAGGGCTCTACAGCACATCTCCCTGGGGCATGCAGAACCAGCTCCTGCTGCTGCTTCTGCACAGGCTGTTTGGAAACTTCATTTGAAGCCCCTTGGTATAGAAAGAGACCTTGAACAATCCCTCTCCGGGCAAAGCCTCTCCGTACTTGCAGGCTCTCCACCCTCCCCAGTTGGTGCCTGTCAGGCTTTTGCAGGGGTTGTCCCTGTGCTTGAGCACTGTGGCTGCCTGTGCCCCACGAGGGACAGAAAGCTGGACCTGTGGCTTGATGAGGAGTTCCCATCATCCAGCAAACATCCAGCTGGAGAGCCAGAGCCATGCTCAGTTGGGTGGCACAAGGAACTGAGGAGCAGGGTCTGCTGTACGTGAGCAGATGTGCCCCCACAGTGCTGGAGGGAGCACGTCAGGCTGTGCAAAGGCTCTTCTCCCACCCTCAGGGCCCTCAGGACACTTGAAGAACCCACAGATCAAACCTGATCAGCTCCTTTCTGTTCGATAAAGTTGTTTCAGGCAATAACTTGCTGTACTAAATGTGTGGTCTTCCAATCAGTGCTATTTCAAGCACAGAAAAGTTGTGATACTGGGAGAAAAACCATGCTATAGACTATATAGATGGGGACTGGTCTGGGCATGACAGCATCCGTGTGACATGGTGGCAGCAAAGGTGTCATCGTGGCCTGCCAGGGAACAGCACTCGTTTTCCTGACAGGAAGGGTTGTTTTCTCTGCTCACAACTGTCAAACTCCTGAATCTCTGGAAATGGCACAAATATGGGGGGTGATTTTCTTTCTTATCAATTTTGGTTTGGAGCTTGGTGAAAAATGTGAGCTCTTCATTTGAAGCTGCTGCTAGACAGCTATGTGTCAGCTCCTTTCCCTTATTTATACCCAAATGCTGCTGCTGCTTTATTTCTTTCTTTCTTTTTGTGTAGCTACCCAGTCGAGCACTGTATGTTTTCTTCAGCAGGAAGATGAGCTCTCAGGAGTATCTCCTGCTTTATGGCTTTGTGCAGATTCGGCAGCTTTGGGTTGTCACTTACATGTTTGCTTTTTGAATCAGAGGGGATGTGGTCTTCATAACTGGAGTGTTTATTTAGCCTTGGATCAGCTAGAGGGTTGTGCTGCTCCTTGGATTCATGTTGTGGGCTTGCAACACCTCCCTGTGACGTCACAGCTGGTGTTATGAGCACACAGGAATGATATCATATGGGGTGATTATCACTGTGGCTCCATGTCTTGCACACCATCATCCATTCCCCCTCTCTGCTCTCTCTGTTTCATCCCAGCCCACCACCCTTAAGGGGTGCTTTGTCTTTAAGCACCACCTTCATCTCCAGTGAGAAATGCTGTGAGATGGGAAGCCTGGATTTTAGCAGAAGGGCATAAATGAAGTAAATAAAACGCTGGCAGTCGCTTCTGTGTAGAAGCTGACACATGCTCCTGGGTTACAGCACCTGGAGCTGGACTCCTCTATCCAGATTTAGGCAGCTTCTGTGAAGTGATTCCCCCAGATTCCCCATACAGCTGATAGGCAGTGCCAGTGCACGATTCATCTCAGCCTGAGATGCGTGTCAGAAAATAGGTCAGATGGATTGTGCTTGAAAAGTGCTCATTTTCCTAACGGCAGCCGTGCTGACGAGCACAGATGTAGATACTTCTGTGTGTCTGGGGTAGGGGGAGGCAGGATCTACCCTGGGAAACCAGCAGTGGTGTGTATATATTGAATATCTGTATGCTGATATAATTCCCCCTGCTTTCCCAAGGTAGCACCAGTCTCTCTTACCCATCTCCCAGTCTTCTTGGGACTCCCCCACCCAGGGGTCAGCCATCCCAGCATGTGGGTAAAGAATATCAGCAATGGGGCACCATCAGCACACTGAGCTGATGGGGTGCAGTACCTGCCATGCTGACCCATGGCCCCAGCACTCCCTGAGTTTGGGGCACGATGGCAAACTGCAGAGAAACTGTTAATAACGAGTTCTGCAAAGGGGAGTGGTGGGAGCATCCTGGTCCTGGTGCCTGAGCATCATGCCTGAGCTCAGGTTATGGATCTTGCTGTCCCTCTTGCTTGTAGATGTGTAAATTTTCTTTTCAGTGGCTTTCCGGAGAGTGTAAGTAGGAGCTGAAAGCGTCACTTTGCCCCCAGCTCTCCCCCTGCCAACAAGGGGGCTTGTTGTACTGGTGGTGCTGGGGAACCTGATAGAGTCTGCTTCCTTCACTGCAGCCAGGACAGGGCTGTGCTCTGGGTTTGTGCCCAAAGCAGTGCTGGTAGCACAGAGATGTTTCAGGCCCTGCTGAGCAGGGCTTGCACAGAGCCACAGGCTGTCCTGCTCCTCATCCCACCCCACCAGCCAGCAGGCTGGGGGTGCACAGGGAGTCAGAGGGCACCTAGCTGGGACAGCTGACCCCAGTGACCCAAGGGATGTCCCACACCATACAGCATCATGCTCAGCATATTGGGGGCTGGGGGAAGAGGAAGGGAGGGGGGCAGTGATGTTTGGAGCAATGGCAATTGTCTTCCCACGTCACCATTAGGTGTGATGGAGCCCTGTGCCCTGGGATGGCTGAACACCTGCCTGCCCACGGGACGTGGGGAATGAATTCCTTGTCTTGCCTGGCTGCATGTGCAGCTTTTGCTTTGCTGATTAAACTGTCTGTATCTCAAGCCAGGAATTTTCTCCCTTTTGCCCTTTCAACTGTCTCCCCCATCCCACCCAGGGAAGGGGAGTGACCGGATGTGGGGGGCTGAGCTGCTGGCTGGGGTTAAACCACCACAAGTCTTTTTAGGTGCCCAGCACAGGGCTCAAAGACAGATTTGATTGGGACGTGACAGATCAGATTTGTAGCTGTTATTGCTGTTCAGCTATTAATTGGCAGGCTCCTGTGCCTGCTATGGGGCCTGCCTGACTGTACAGCACGGCCCGGTGCTTGTTAGCAGCTGCTGTTGCTTGTCCTGCTGCCCTGCTTATCATCTTACTGTGCTGTGCCTGGGAACACGTTGATAACAGCGATGGGCTGGGCTGGGCGATGGCCAGGGCAGCGCTGCCACCTCTGTGCTGCTGCACTGGACAGGCTGGAACTCCCGTGTGAACTCCAGTTGAAGGGCTGGAGACCTGGGGGTGAGGCCACGTGGGAGCAGGACACCCCAAAGCATCTGTAGTTACGTCCGTGCTGCAGTAGGCATCCTCTGAAGGCACTGCTGGTCACCAGTGGGTCCAGTAAGACCCAGTGGTAGCCACCACGTCACCAAGCTACCAGTGCTCTGCAGAGGGAAGTTCACACACAGGAAACATGATAAAAGTTATGAAAACTATTTCCACTGTGCCATCCGAGGAACTGGTGTCAAGCTGTCTGTGGTTTGTGGCTGGGGGGAGGTGGTAAGTGGGGCTGCTGCCCCAGGTCAGAAGCAGAAGTCCATGTTCCTGGGCATGGGGGAGCTGGAGGAGCACTAACCTGGCTTGCAACCCCTCTGTGGCTGATCTCAAGCTGGCAGCTGAAGTCTGGGTGTGCTCCCATCCTTCTGCCAGGCACATGCCCCGAGGTGGGTGCAAATACATCTGCAAACAAATACATGTGTCTAAACTGAGGAACACCTCCCTGCACACCCACCCTTGCACACCCACCCACGCCACACCACTCACAGCCAGAGCCTCAGCTCCCAGAGATTTCTGCAGCCAAGCCATAAAGAGCTAAAGAGATAGGAATTTGGGGAGACAGGGAAAAGAAGGAGGGCACTTCAGCCTGATGGAAACCCTGCCAGCACCTTAACCCCGTCAGCACAGGCTGGCGTCACCCTAATGATCCACTTGGTTGATGGGAAGTGGCAAGCACAGCCGATGCTTTTAGCAGCGCTGGATTATGGAAGGGGCAGGCAGCTGAAGGCGACAGCCTATTGTCTGAAAGATGAAATTTATTGCAGGGCACCATGCAAAGCCTAAATTAGGCTACCCAGGAAAAGGGAAAAAAAAAAAAACCCCAACCCCTTGGTGTGTGTTATATGTATGCAGAGCTTGTCAGATCGAGTAATGTAGTGCAATAAGGCTGAACCAGGCAGTAATGGGCTGCCTGGCTGCTTTTTCTGCTCCTCAATCCCTGTGGTTTTTTTTTTTGTTGTTGTCGTAGCAGTGGGACCTTAATGGGGTTCTTCAAACAGATGCTTGAGGAGTTGTACTCCAGCAACCAGCGATATTTTTTTTTAAAAATAAAAAAAAAATTAGAAAAAAATAAGAGAGAGAAAAAAAAATGTTAAAAGCACAAGATTGGCAGAAATCATTTTTCAAAAGAAAAGAGCTTGGGGGTGGGGACGAGCTGGGAGAAGACTGTCAGGCTGTGGAAAAGTTTAATAAATTCCATGTCACTCTAAAGACCATCGTGTGCAGAGTTGCCCAAGGCCAATAAAACCCGATAAACCTCTGATAGGCTGGCTCGCCGCACTGGCACACATTATTGCTTTGATACCTTACACAAAAATAGGGTGCTTTTTTGTTGGTTTTGATATGGTAAGAGGCCTTGCAGTGTGCTGTTCTTTATAAGAGAGATATATATATATAAATCCATGATAAAAACACCAAAGGATTTAAGTGTGTAGCTGTCATCAGTTACTATTTAACTGAGCGAAACATGTTAAAAGCAGCAACAATACAATATAGCAGTGAACGCATGAAAGCTCAGGCAATCTTCCTCCCACATTTCAGAGAAAGTGCTTTTTAAAAATGTAATCTTAGTAGGATTTGTGGGGAGGGGGAGAGGGGGAGATGGAGGAAGCCAGGAGAAACAGCTTTTCTTTTTGTTTAACTTAACTTTTTTTGCCTGATGTGCCAAACCTCAGAGAGCTTGCTTAATTTCTTCTCCCAGGGATGATGGCTTGGTTGGACTGAGGTGTTAAGAGCTGGGACCTGCCTGGTTCTCAGTGTGGGATGGAGTTCTCGGTGGAGGGTGTAGTACATACCAGCCTCAGCAATCTCTTGTGCTTGTTTGTACCCTTGGGTGAGTCAGCTGAGCTCTCCAAGCTTTTATTTCCCTCCGTGGTCCTTGTCTTGGGAATTTGGGTATGATTTTCAGGGCATGCTGTGTAGCACATCCTTCCCAGCACAAGGTTGGGTTAGTGTCTGTGAAAGGACCTTGGATGTTGGAGCGATGGGAAATCTGGTGGTTCCTCCTTGTTAGGAAGCACGTCAGTGTTTCCAACAGTTTTGGTGTGGTTTTAGGTCCCTGACTGTGATCCCTGAGCACCAGTTTTGAAATGATCTGGGAATCACCACAAAAACCAGGGTGAAGCCACTGCCGCTCCTGCCTACGGCTGGGAATCAGTGCCAGGCTGGTGTGGAGCAGAGCACACCCTGCCCCTCTTATCCCTGGCAAAACTCAAGGATATGGGCTGGGCAGGGAAAATATCCTGGATAGGCAGCGCAAGGAAGACCTGTCCCTAGGGAGAGTTGGCTGCGCCAGTTTTCCAAGACTTTTTTTCTTGTCCCAGGGAAGAGGTGGGTGGCAGGAGCTGGGAGCAGCTCCAAGCTCTGCAGGCACTCTCTTCCTCAATTTATTACCCAGTTTCTCCATGTGTTACTGTTTCTTGCACTGGTACCTAGAAGGCAAACGTGTCACAACTCAAAAGTGCTCAGCACTGACTGGATTTATGGTGGGGTTTTTTATAGGTGTCTCTCTAAAGAGCTGAAAGTCAAAATCATAAGCTGGAAAAAGTGTGTGAGGCTTCAGGGAGCTGGGACTGGTCAGATGGGGCTCAGCTCCAACCCCACATTTGAATTCCCACCTAACTTTTCCACACCTTCATCTCTTGGGCAAGCTGAATTTTTCCAGGTTTGGGTGACTGTACATAGCTGAATAGTTGGAATATTTGGGCAGGATCAGCTTGGCCAGCTGCAACCGCCTGGCCTTCCTGAAGGCGATAGAAGAATTCCCTTTTCTTTACTGTTATGTGAGAAGTACTTGCAGGGTCTGATTTCCAGAAGGTGAAATTTGGCCAGGGAAGGGAAGTGCTTCTCCTTGATCTGTAAGAAACTAGGTTTTGTGCAGCTGAGGTAGGAAACTTTGATAATCACAAGCTTAGCATAGTCAATACATTTTTTCATCTAAACTGGCAGCTGTTTTCTACCCCATCGCCCCCCCATCCAGCCACACACCTCACAGGGAAAGCCCAACTCCAGAAGATCCTCCTCTTCCCTCACTGCTGGTTGTCACCCTCAGGAAGATGCTTATTTCCAGGGTTTGCCAATGACACAAAACCCAGGCTCACTAAGCAGGGAGAGTGTGTGCACACCTATTCTTTCTTCTGACAAGCGCTGATTTTCTTCCTCAAGTGTCTTTGGAGCAAAAGTTACACAGCTTGAATTTAATCCTGTCAACTCAGGAGATTCAGGCTGGATCTCCCTTTCCTCTGGCAAACTTTGGGCCAGTCACCCAAGCTCTTGGTTTGTCCCTGGCTGAACAAAGCCAGGACTTTTCCTTTTCTTCCACCACTCCCTGCTTTTGCCTAGTAAGATTAAAAGCCCTGTGGGTCTGGAAAATGCAGTCCTGGATCTGGTTCCTCTCTCTCATGGGCACTTGCAGTATCTGTCTGTGGAAGGTCAAGCCATGGGCATCCTGGCAGCATTTTATGGGGTGGGGGTGGAAAGAGAGTGGCTTTATCCAGCATGTTGCTTCTGGCCAGATAAAGAGCAATTCCCTGGCCAAATTCCTGCTCGTGTAAAGCTTTGCCTCATCTTTTCTCTGGCTGCACTTTGGGAGGCCCCAGCTCAGCTCAGTGCAAGGAGGATGCGCTTCTATGGATACCCACAGGAGGGAAAGGGAAAGTAAAGAGGCTACAAATGTGCAATGTCCCCACAGCAGCAGCGTTCACTCTCTTTATCACAATCCCATTTTCTGCCTCTGACGTGTCATTACTGCCCACCAGATTTGGGGAGATAGCAGCAGGAAATGAGCTGGAAAAACATCAGGCACTTTGGGTCTGTTTTTAAAAGACATTAACACCTTGAAGGTATTTAATGAACTTCAGGCTGCTCTCAGAGTGGAGAAGGATGAATCCGCTGCAGGTATGACAGTGAAGCGAGGCTCTGCAGGAAGGGAAGAGGAAAGGATGGTGGTGGGTTTCGTTTGGGTGGAACTAGAGGGCAAGGAGAGCTGCAGGTGAACCCTGTCCAGATACAAAGAGAAGGGAAATAAAAAAGGGAGAAGTGTGGGGTTCCCTTTCCCCATGGGCAAACAGATGTGCAGAGCTGCTTCCATCTCCCAGTAACACGGCGGTGCTTGCAGAGATTGAGGCCCACCATCACCTGCCCATGTTCACACCCAATGGAGGCCCACCATTGCCTGTCCATGTTCACACCTGATGGAGGCCCACCAACACCTGCCCATGTTCACACCCAATGGAGGCCCACCATTGCCTGTCCATGTTCACACCTGATGGAGGCCCACCATTGCCTGTCCATGTTCACACCTGATGGAGGCCCACCAACACCTGCCCATGTTCACACCCGATGGAGGCCCACCATCACCCTCTCTACTCTGCCCTCATGAGTCCCCATCTGGAATCCTGTGTCCAGATCTGGGGCCCCCAATACAAGAAGGTTGTGGAACTGTTGGAGAGGGTTCAGAGGAGCAACGAAGATGATTAGAGGGCTGGAGCACCTGCCCTACAAAGAGAGGCTGAGGGAGCTGGGTTTGTTCAGCCTGGAGAAGAGAAGGCTGTGGGGGGACCTCATTGCAGCCTTCCAGCCCCTGAAGGGAGCTTATAAGCAGGAGGGGATTCAACTTTTTCAAAGGATAGACAATGACAGGACAAGGGGGAATGGATTAAAACTAAAGGAAGGAAGGTTTAGATTAGATATTAGGGGGAAGTTTTTTACAGAAAGAGTGGTGAGGTGCTGGAACAGGCTGCCCAGAGAGGGGGTGGGTGCCACATCCCTGGGGGTGTTCAGGGCCAGGTTGGATGGGGCCCTGGGCAACCTTGTGTAGCTCCAGGCCTGGAGGTTGGTGGCCCTGCCTGTGGCAGGGGGGTTGGAGCTCTGTGATCCTTGGGGTCCCTTCCAACTCATGCCATTCTATGATTCTATGATCACCTGCCCGTGTTCACACCCAACAGAGGCCCACCATTGCCTGCCCATCGTGCAGGCTCAGGAGAGCCCACCTGTGTTTGCTATCCACAGTCTTCTGACGCAGACTGGTAAAGGGAGGTGAAGCCAAGGTGTCATCCCAAGTTGAGCCAAATCCCCAATTGCCCACCCTGCTCCAGAGAGGCAACTACAAAACTCAACACATCTTCACCATCATAAGTTTGGTGCAGCAGGCCCCAGCACAGTGCCTCTGTGTGCTATACACGTGGCTCTGCGATTGCCCTCTCCTGTGCTGGCTGCAGCCTTATCTGATTTGGATAAAGCATTTGCAGTATTGTTCTTTTTATGTACTTGCTGTACTGTCTGCACACCTAAGAGCCTATCTAATTTGCAGCACATCTCTCAGGTGGGAAGAGGTATTTATCCTTCTGACAGGCAGGGGAGGGAAGAGGGGGGGGGGTGGTAAGCAACTTGTCCAAAGCATGGAGCGAGCCTGCAAATTAACAGGGACTCAACCCACACCTGAACTGGTACCCCAGCTCCCGTCACACTCATCCTGCCTGCTGGCAGCTCCTGAAAACACGAGGTGGAAAGGAGAGCAATTTGTTTTGCAGGCTGCTGATTTGGAGGCACAGGCTCTTTTTTTTTTCTTTCTATTTTGGTTGTGTTTTATAATTAAAAATGGTCTGCACTATCATGGCTCACGTTCCCAGGGTTCCCACGGGTGGTGGTGGTGAGAAGCTGGGATGAAGAGGTGGCACTCGGGGCGGTGCAGGCTCATGGCGAGTGGTGCCGGGGGCTTTGCTGCACAGCTTTTCTGGCAGCTGAGTGCTGGCTCCTCTTGCAAACCCTGGGCTCCCTTCCAGGCTGAGGAGGGCTTATAGGATTTAGTAGGCGTAAGCTATGGTGCCACTTCCCTGCTCTCTTGACCCTTTCCATCTCAACCCCATCAGCCTGGTATGAACTTGTTTCCTCTCCAGCTTGTCCCATTTGCTGCATCTCCTGTCCCATCCCAGTCTTGGGTGTCTCAGCCTGGTTCGGTTCCTTCCATCCCTGACCTACCTCCCTTGCCCCCTTTCCCCCACCCTCCCTGGCAGTTTCAGTCCTCCCTTCTTTGGTTTCCCCCTAAGGAAATCTTTCCCCACCAAGGCAATCACTAGAGCCCAGGGGTAGCAGCCCTACCACTGCTTTGGCTTTGTGCAGCTCCTCAGTGGGACAGTGAAAAATATGTGTCTAACATCAGGCCTTGGCCACCACTCTCCAAATTTCAAGATCCTCCTCTAAAGCATGAAAAATTGCCCAAAAATTTCCTACCAACATACTTCTCTCCATTCTCTCCCCCAAAACAACTGGACTGCAGAGGCTGAAGATGGTGGTGGGGCATTTTGGAGAGGCACCCACTCACTGCAGAAAGTTTCAATCCAATTAAATCCCTGAAGGAATTTCCGAAAGCGCCTAAGCAGGTTACATGCCTAATTCTCAGAGCCCAATGGGACTTGGACAACTAATCTCCTTAGCTGCTTTTGAAAATCTTTGCCAGGTGCCTGTTTGCATGTTTAGGTGCTCTAAAACCTTTGCAAGTCTGAGCTGTAGAGCGTGGTCAGTTTGGGTCAAAGCAGAATTGCAGCAAATCCCATCTGGAGACAGTTATTTGGGCTTAAGTCCAAGCTGAACAACCAGTGTGGTGCCCAGCCCTGCTGAGGGACACCAGATGTCATTCCTCATTAGACCATTTTGCTTTATTCTACATTTTGCAGACTGGTTATGGGGAAGGCAGGAAGGCAGGGCGTCCCTGGATGTGCCCCTGCCCAGAAGAGCATCAGCTCTCTTAGATACCCAAAGAAGTGACTCAACTGTCACAAGCACACTCTGTGCTGTGCATTTTTGGGAAATCTAGCCCATAATGACCATGGTTTTATGGGACCAGAGCTCCAAGTCAGGAAGGCAAAGGCAAGGACTCCAAGCAAGGGCATTGAGTTGCTGAAGGATGAATGGAGAGGCTCTCTGTGTAATAGCAACACTCCTGTCCTCACAGTGCCATTGAGAATGAGAAGCTGTCCATGTAGTCACTGAGCACAGCACTGAGCTCCTGGCCAGTGCTGCTGAGTGAAGGAGAAACATGGACCTTTTGGTGCTTTGGAAGATCAGGCCATGGGTTCTGAGGCTGAAATACAGACTTACGTGAACACCTTGGCTGTAGGACACCAAGGACAACCCCAGGTCATTGCTGCCAAGTGGTGGCAGATGCTCTAGGTGAGAGCATGAAGAGCCAGCACGCTCTGGTGCCATGTCCCAGCTCCTAAGTCCCTTGAATCCTGTCCATCTCCAGGAGAGCCACAGCAGCACGGTGCAGCCCCAAGGGTGCCCACACAGCCACATCTCACAGCCCCCAAACCCTGAGCTGGGACTCTGACCCACCCCCATATCCAACCGTGCCCCACCCCCAGAAAGTGACCCCATTTTCTGAGAAATCCTTTGCAGTGCAATAATTGCAGGCTGGAAATTAGACCCCAGTCTTCAAAGAGCGGGCTCTGAAGTGCACATTAGCTGTGTGCTGGGACGAGCCATCTTACCAGTCCCTGCTCATTCCCTGCCTGAAATTATGTTTGACTACAGGGCATGAAATGTTATTCATCCTTCCCCATCTCCCTCCCATCCCTTTCTATTCAGATGCAGCACCGAGTGGTAGCAGCAGCAGGTATATGAAAAAGATTTTCAGGTGTTCATGTGTCTTTTCTTTCTCTTTTTTTCCCCCCAGATCCCCTTTTATACATGAGAAAGCAGCGTGAAAGGCAAAGCAAATGAGAACGGGGAAGAAAGTGTTGGGTTTAAAGCAATCTGTTAAGGCAGGGGAGTTTATTATCCACTAACACGGGCCGTGATGTGTCAGGCAGCACAGGGTGAACAGCAGCGCAGCCCCAAAAGCCGCCTCTCCCCATGGTGGTGGTCAAGGCTGGTGTGGAAAGGGTGATGCTGAGGAGGCAGCTGATGGGCACAAGGTTAATTCTCATTTCACTCCCTGGCAGTAGCAATTTCACGGATCTCGTCATCTGTGGACAGTCGCAGAGAGGGGAGATCAGAAATGACAAATATCTACATTACCTTCAGGGATTAAAATGCCACCAAATGGTCTTTTAATATGAAACTGCCAGTGGTTCTGGGAGGTGGGTTGTGTGAGAGACCTGGCTTCCCTTTGGGCTTGGTTGGGGTTGGGGTTTGGGTTTGGTGGTGGGTTTTTCAAAGAATAAAACATACAGAGAAAAGCATTAAAAAAAAAAAACCAAACCCAAACCTGCAGAGGTAGCTGGAATTTGGTGGATAAGGTGAAAAGCAGGGTGGGCATCTCCCATTTGCATAGATAATCGATAATCATCATCTTTTCCCACCAGTTAAGAATAGAGTTAAGTTTTAAATAGGCAGGACTGGCTCTCACCATCTTCCTGTCAGCGTTATCTCAGCAGGATCAATACTTTCCTTTGCTTTTCTATAAGCCTGGGAAAATCAGGGGGATGGATTTCCTCTAACAGGATAAAACCCTCGTGAAGGACTTTGGAGAGGTGAGATAAGAAATTAACATTAAGCAGTGTGATCGCTATCGCAGCCAGAGGTTTCTGCTCCCCAAATCCAGCTGAAACTTGTTTCCTGAGCATTTACATTTCCAACAAGCTGCAGCTCTTGTCGATGTGAAGCCACAGGGTACAAAAACCCCCTCGGGGGGGTTTTGTGTGGCTGAGAATCACCCATCCTTGCATGCAGGAAGGTTGGCACAGCACAGGCCTTGGAGCTTCAATGGGACCAGCTGGAGCTGCCAGAAGAGGGGCAGGAAGGTGCAGGGGATGTGCAGATGTTACGTGCCTGTGCTCCTGCTCAGGTCACAGGAACACTGAGCAGGACCAGGCTCTTACTGCTTTTTCCCTGCTGAGGAGCACAGCAATGCCTGTGTGTGGCAGGGGAAGAGCCATCCCCTCTCTCTTAGATGAGATATTGGATTGGGGGAAGTTCTTTGCAGAGAGAGTGGTGAGGGGCTGGAACAGGCTGCCCAGAGAGGGGGTGGGTGCCCCATCCCTGGGGGTGTTCAAGGCCAGGTTGGATGGGGCCCTGGGCAGCCTTGTGTAGCTCCAGGCCTGGAGGTTGGTGGCCCTGCCTGTGGCAGGGGGTTGGAGCTCTGTGATCCTTCGGGTCCCTCCCAACACAGCCTAGTCTGGGATTCTATGATTCTCCCATGACCCAAGGGCAGTTTGGGATATTTTTGCTTGTGTCGTTGCTCCCCCCACCCCACCCCATCCTTGCTCCTCCATAGCCACCACCCAGCCCTGCTCTTGTGCTGCAGGACCAGTGTGGGATCCAGACTGGGCCCTGATGCTCAGAGCATCAGGGAGGAGGAAGGTGAGGAAGAGGTGCCTGGCATGGCGAGCATCCTCTCTCTGCCCTCCCCATCGCTGGTTGTCCCAGCTGTCTCATAACTCCCCAGCACACAGCAGTGTTCACACACCATAAACCAAAAGCTTTGTGGGCTCTTTGAGTAATGCCCAGGGAGGAGTACGGTGGCAGCACCGGTGTCCTCAGCTGGGGAGTGGTAAGGTGGCAGAGAGGACTCCAGAGCAGCTGCCATAGTGTTTGTGGGGCAGTGTGGGTGAGGAGCAGGGCAGCAGGAGAAAGGAGTGGGGGGTCATCCCTTCCCCATCCCAGGGGGGCACTGTGGCCCCTGGGGTCCACAGGAGCCCCATCAGCACATCTTTGGAGGTGTCTGGACCAAGGGGTCTTTAAGGGGAATCATTCTGGTTTGACTGGAGAGAAACCAGGAGGTTGGAAATGTAACAGGAGGGTGGTGGAAGCTGGCTGATGAGGGGTGGGAGCTGACAGCTCGGTGGCAAATGAGACATGACAGAAAGGGGGGAGATAATTTAACAGGCTTGGCCTGATATTGTCCTTCATAGTCATGTCTTGATTTTCTCTTGCTTCAGATTTGTCAGATCTGATTTTACACAGAAGATGGGGGTGGAAGGGGGTGGGTAGGGGGGTGTCTGTACTGCGCAGAGGTGCCTGTGCAGCCTCCTGTTGCTCTTCCAAGCCACAGGCGTGCAGGAAGTATTTCATTTGATAGGTCTGGAAGTATTTCAGTGTTGTTAAATCAACCTCTCCTCCATCAGCTGCCTTCCTGAGAGCTGCTGCGTGATTTGTGCTCAGGATTTCAAAACAAAACCTGCTCCCCCCTCACCCCTGCTCCAGCTCCAGGTAGAAACCATCAGTTTCCCTAAAGTAACCCAAATCTGAGATTTGTAACACAAGCCTTTGACTCCCAGCAACAGGCTGCACCCCCCTGCCAAGACTGGCAGCTCCCCCAGCTGCAGGAGATGTTTGTGGTGAAGCAAGGGGTGTTTTTATTTATGGCAAATGGCTTAGAAGGACATAGAAGACAAGCTCTATTTTTTCTTCTCTGACCACCCCAGCCTCTTTTAAGGCTCTTGCCTGGCACAGCTCCCAAGCCACAGGTTCTGGGGCTGACATTTCCCCAGAGGGTGGGCAGAGGATGCCTACAGCCTCCATACAGCCAAAAGGGCTGCAGGCAGCCACTGCCTCACAGGAGAGGGCTGCTGCTGCCTGGAGAGGTTGTAATCACAATTTCCCTCCAGATCTTTGCTTTAGTCTCCTCAGGCTGGGCTGTTCTGAGCCCCAGCTGAGAAAGGAAGCTGCTGCCCCGGGAAGGGCAGCTGTGCAGGTTGGACACAGCCCTGATGTGGGGGACACAGCTCCTGGCAACCCAGAATTTATTCCTCAAATCCCAACACCCTGGAGTGAGCCAGATGGGGATTAGAAGGGGTTTACCACAAAAAACCCAACCCAGCAACCCCAAAGCATGTTCTGGTGGTGAATTTAGCAATCACTGGAGTTGCTAACTGCAGGGGGGTGTTGGAGCCGCTCCCGGGGACACCTCGTTGTGCTGGGGATGGGTGGGCAGGAGACCCCCGTTTGCAGAGAGATGCTTGCTGGGTGGTTTGGGTAACACTGCTGGTTTGCTCAGTGGTGAGTGGTCATGGCTGCAGGGTCTCTGTGGTGGCAGTGTGCTGGCTGTGCTGACACTGGGTCACTGCAGCGCCCGAGCATCCAACCCGCTCCTGCTCACCTCAGGAAACGTGCTCAGGGAGGGCTTGGGCTCCACTGCTGATGTGGGAACGTGGGTCTGAGCTGGGAAAGCCCTGGCTTTTCTTCCTCAATCCTCTTCCCCTTTATCCACAACCCTCCTAAGAGCCCATCTCCCCTCACCCTGTCCCTGTTTCCCTGCAGTTTCATGGCCGTGGGGAGCAGGCAGAGAGCGGTGTCTGCTCAGTGCTGGTGGGCAGAAGGCAGCAGGCTGAGCCCACTGAGCTGTGCTGAGAGCTGCCACCTTCCCTGCAGCAGGTGGCTGTTTCCAACCACCGATGAGGTGAAGCTGCGCTGGGGCCATGCAGGAGCAGCTCATCCAGGATGGACGCCACCAGCCAGCCCTGACGATGCTGACTCCCCACTGCTGCAGCCCTGGTGCCACTCAGTTTATTAACAGCCCAGTCCAAGTTAAATTTTAATTGTCCCTTTCCCCCTGATGCCCACTTTAATAGGCTAGGTAGGCTGCCCGAGGATGTAGCGCACAAGAAAGGTGAGAACTTTGCTTAAAAGGACATTGCCCAGTGACTTTTCACAATCCTTTGACCAGTTTTGCTGATTCTTTTATTTTTAATTGGTTCCCCTTGGAAAACTCACACTGAAATCTGTGTCTTTTCATCATTTCATGCCGCCGCTGATGCCAGCGGTGTGCTCGGCACCGTACGCGCCGTGCGAGGAGCTGGGGTCACCTCAAATCTCCTGCCCCTAAACTAGGCCAGTGTTTGACAAAGGGATTTTAGCTGGTGGGTCTGGTGCTGGCTTCCTCTTGCAATGCCTACGGGCTGGTCATGGGCAGGTTGGATTTGTGCCCTTGAGCAAGCTGGGCTGGTTCAGCCTGGAGAAGGGAAGGCTGTGTGGGGACCTCATTGCAGCCTTCCAGTCCCTGAAGGGAGCAGAGAAACAGGAGGGGAATCAGCTTGGTCAAAGGGTAGATAATGGCAGGACCAGGGGGAATAGGTTAAAGCTAAAGGAGGGAAGCTAAAGAGGCCCAGCTCCCTCAGCCTCTAGTCATAAGGAAGGTGTTCCACTCTCTCCATCATTCCAGTGGCCCTGTGCTGGCCAGGGGCATTGGTCTTCCAACTCCTAATGTTCTAGGATTCTGTGATTCCTATTTCTTGGGCCAGCTGGGGTGCCTGGGCTCACTGCAGCCTTACCTTGGGTAGTGTAACTCTGAGGGCTCAGAAGTGAAGGGTGCTGCTAGGGTTTTGGAAGAAACTTGATAATAACCCGTTGGGGGCTGGGAGCAGTCCAGTGGGGAGGGACAGGCAGTGCTGCCTATGCAGGGTGCAGGCTGAGGCAGGGCAAAGCTGCTGTCACACATCCTGCCTGGCTTTGGAGCAAACTGCAGGTGCACCCAGGGTGAATGTGAGCGGCTGCAAAGGCAGCAGTGGTTTGTCTCCTTCCGGCAGCGCAGCTCTGCCTGCACCACGAGCTGTGCGGTGATGGTGATGAGGCTGGAGAGGCACAGACTATCATATCACCCCGTGGCAGGGCTCAGCCCATCCTCACTAGTGTCATTGCTGCCTCTGGAAACTGTTTTATTGTCCTTGTTTCTCAAAATAATTAATTTTGTGGCTTTCTGGGGTCCAGTCAGGGTGCAGGGAAGCTGCAGGTGTTGTTCTCCATGGGGCATGTTTTGATGGGTCACAGTGGTGCCTGCTGTCCGTGTGTCCGGGCTGACCGTGCAGTGCTGCTGGGGAATTAAACCAGGGGCTCAACACTGGCTGCAGCATCCAGGACTGGTTCTGGAGAGGTGGCAGTGGGGAGCTGAGCACCTCCAGCACCTCTCAGCAGCACCAGGCCAAGGGAGGGTGCTGGACCCTGTGGGCATCACCATGGCCATGCAGGGGGCGGGTGTCCGTGCTGTGTGGGATCACAGCCAGCAGCATCGAGCAGGGGGGAAGAGCAGCTGAAGAAAGGCAGCAAACAAGCAGAAACCCTCTGCACGGTTAACTGCCACCACTTCCGCCCTCACTGTGCCGCTCCACTTCTCTCCCCAGCCCCGTTTTTAGTTCAACCCAAAGGGGATGCTGAGACCTGTTGCTTTTTCAGTTGCTGAGCCTATAAACCTCCGCTCTGCTGCAGGCAGGAGGAGGTGACGGGTGTCCCGGGATTAGCTCTGTAGCTGGGGATGGAGCCTGGAGCCAGAATCATCTCCAGTCCCATCCACCTCCCCAGGCAGGCTGCCTGCCTCGGTTTTGCCTGCCATCACAGACACGCTTTTAACTAGTCTTTAAAGGTGATAAAAGGACTTACAAAGCCTAATGTGAGTCAAAGTGTTTTCAAGAAATGTCAGCAGCCACATGTCTCTATTTAAATGGGAAAAAGGTTTGGGATTTGGGGTTTTTTTTCCCTCCATCTGCAAAGCACAAACCCACACTGCTGTGTTAATTCATGGAAATGCTGGGAAAGTGGCAGGGAGAAGTAAAAAGCAAAAAAATGACCAGGTCAGCTCTGCTGCCAAGGATGAGTGAAGCGCTGAAAGGCTGAACAGAAAACGTGGTGTTTGAAGAGATTTGGTGCCTGATTTAGCACCTGCCTTTGCTCTGTAGTTCCTGTGCTATTGTACTACACACGATGCATGCCTGAACAGAGGCACGGCCTCTGCCTCCGTGTTCCAGCCATGCACCTTTGTACCTTGCATGGGAGAAGAAATATGTACAAAATTAATTCTTTTTCTGGGGGGCTGTGTGAGAGACATGTTGCTTTAATGGTCTTTATCTCCTGTCCCAGTGCCACAAATCTCCCCATGTCCATTTCTGACCTGGGGACTCTGCAGCCACAGAGCCCAGACCTCGGTGTTCCCTCCAGCACAAGCTGTGGGGTTTTTCTTACCACGTGGAAAAGCAGCCTTGCCTCTCCATCTGGGAAGACTGGATGTTCCTCTGAGCACAAAAACCCCCTCTCCATGGCAGGAGAAGACCCCCGGTGGTGTTAGTGCTCATGTGCCGTGCCGGGAGCCCGCAGCCCCGGCGGCTCTTTGCACAGTGCGAATCTATTAGCTGAGTTACTGCTGCAATTTCCTAATGGGATGGGGAACGCTCAGGAAATGATAGACTGTATAATTAAACCAAGTCTATCTGAGCATCTTCCATTCCAGCAGGGTAATTTCTGGATCTTGACATCCTTCTTTCCCGTTTTGCTGGAGTTGAGGAGGAGGGAGATGTGAGCATGGTACTTTGCTCTTGATGCCTTAGGTATTGCACACCTTCATGGTCATAAATCCTTGCATATTTATGATTTGGGGCAGTTAACCTTGCAAATCAGCTTACACAAATGATGATATGCTTTGCCTTTACCTGGCTGGTGGGAAGGAGAGCTGCTAGGGACAACGTGTGTATTCCAGAGGGGGAATCTCCTCTATGATCTAGTGACCCATCTGCTGGATGAGGGAAAGGCTGTTGATGTGGTCTACCTAGACTTCAGCAAAGCCTTTGACACTGTCTCCCACAGTATTCTCCTGCAGAAGCTGGCAGCCCGTGGCTTGGATGGGTACACCCTCGGCTGGGTAAGGAGCTGGCTGGAGGGCCGGTCTCAGAGAGTGGTAGTAAATGGAGTTAAATCCAGCTGGCGACCGGTCACGAGTGGTGTTCCCCAGGGGTCGGTGCTGGGACCTGTCCTCTTCAATATCTTTATTGATGACCTAGATGAGGGCATTGAGTGCACCCTCAGTAAGTTTGCAGATGACACTAAATTGGCTGGGAGTGTGGATCTGCCTGGGGGTAGCAAGGCCCTACAGAGGGATCTGGACAGGCTGGAGAGCTGGGCTGAAGCCAATGGCATGAGGTTCAACAAGAGCAAATGCCGAGTCCTGCACTTTGGCCACAACAACCCCAGGCAGCGCTATAGGCTTGGGGTGGAGTGGCTGGAGGACTGTGTGGAGGAAATGGACCTGGGGGTACTGATTGATGCACGGCTGAACATGAGCCGACAGTGTGCGCGGGTGGCCAAGAAGGCCAACGGCATCCTGGCTTGCATCAAAAATAGTGTTACTAGTAGGAGCAGGGAGGTAATTGTCCCCCTGTACTCAGCACTTGTGAGGCCGCATCTCGAGTACTGTGTTCAGTTTTGGGCCCCTCACTACAGGAAAGACATTGAGGCTCTGGAACGCGTTCAGAGGAGGGCTACTAAGCTGGTGAGGGGTCTGGAACACAGGCCTTACGAGGAGCGTCTGAGGAAGCTGGGATTGTTCAGCCTGGAGAAGAGGAGGCTTAGGGGAGACCTTATAGCTCTCTATAACTTCCTGAAGGGAGGTTGTAGTGAGCTGGGAGTCGGCCTCTTCTCCCGTGTAGGCAGTGACAGAACTAGAGGGAATGGTAGCAAGCTGCGCCAGGGGAGATTCAGGCTCGACATTAGGAAGCACTACTTCTCAGAAAGGGTAGTCAGGCACTGGAATGCACTGCCCAGGGAGGTGGTGGAGTCACCAACCCTGGGGGTGTTCAAGGAAAGACTGGATGTTGTATTGAGGGATATGGTTTAGTGGGAGCTAGTAGTAATAGGTGAATGGTTGGACTGGATGATCTTCTAGGTCTTTTCCAACCTTGATAATTCTGTGATTCTGTGATTCTGTGATTCTGTGAATATGGTGTGTACAGGAATTTAGCAATGTCTCTCCAAATAAATGGAAAGCCCTCCTTTGGGACTCGCTGGTTCTTATTGCAGAAGCTATTAAAACTCAATGAGAGCAGCAGGATTGAGGGCAGGAGGTTTTGTCTGCTTGCAGAGGGTTATTTAGAGTCCAGCTGTAGATGTTCCTCTGTATCCCTGAACTGCAGAGTCAGGGGCCACAGCGGTTTGCAACTTCTTCTGCACTCCAATTCCAGGATTTGCTGTTCTCTGGCCAGTGCTCAGGGACCTGTTCACAAAACCTGCTGTAGGTCTGTCAATACCCAGCACCATCCAGTTCTGTGAGACCCAGCAAAACCTAGGAGCAGATAGGCAGGATTTCCACCCACGCCAGCAGGAGCCAACAGTTTAAAGACCAAGCCAGGCAGCCTGGGTTTTGCTCAGGAAAAGGCTACTTGGAAGATGCCGGGAGACCAACAATGTGCTGATATGCACAAAGGGAGATGTCTCCTCTCAGGAAACTGGTGATTGAATCCCTTCAGTGATTGATTCCTGACACCTTCAACACAAAGCTCCTCTCCACTGGGTCTTGCTTTCTACAGCCTGGTCTTTCACTCTCAGCAAGGCATGCTCAAGGTGTCTGTTGACTTCACCCATCCAGACAATTTAGAATAAAGCTGTAGTCACAAAGCACTGAAGAAAATGCTTCTGCTTTAAAAAAAACCCTGTGCCTGGTCATCAGAGGCAGCCTGATCTCCAGACTCCTGCATTCAGCCCCATCCTCACTGGGAATATCAGCTTTTCTTAGATCCTTTCCCAACTGGCAGTGTTGTTGCTGGGATGAGGTGAAGTGTTACTTAACAGGTGTTTTGTGGCAGGCAGGGATCTGAGCTGCTTAACTTCAGGCCCATGTGAAAGCAACCCATCTCCAGAGTTGCACAGAATTTGGTTCAAGGCTCCCAGGGTTTATAATGAGGGAAGAAGAATGGTAGATTTGCATGGCCCTTCTTTTCTTTCACTCAAGTCTTTTGTCATTTTGATGCAAATAAGTGACCCGTGACAGTGCTGTCCTGGAGTGAAGCTTGCTGGGATCCCTGCAAGTGCTCTGTGCATCTCACTGGCAGCTGGCAGAGCCCTTTATTATCCCATAGCTCTTCACCAACATCCCAGATCCTTTTCTGCTCTTTCTCAGAAAACTTTTGTCTCTCTTTAGGAACAGCACTGCTCTAGCATCAGCATCACTTGGTGGTACCAGACTTGCAGCACTCATGTGACAGGAGAAAGCTGTAGTGTCCTTTTTGAGGAGACACTGGCAATGGGCACTCTCTCTGCTCTGGTTAAGATGTAGTTTCAAACAGGTTGAAACACACGTGGAAACACAATACCTTGGTCTCTACCTTAAGAGACCGACTTGTAGAGCAACTACCCAGCAGTTAAGACACACTGATCTTTGTTGCAGCCTAATAACATCATCTAAGGGGGGTACAAAGGCTTGTACCCCACTCTGTACAGCCTTCACTAGAGAGTTCTGGAAAGAAATAGACAGTGATGCCTGGGATTTCCTGGGTAGAGGCTGCAAACTGCCAGGTTTTACAGTGGACACAATCCAACCCCCAGGAGTTGGTTTAAGTCCAGCAAATGAGTTCCTTGAGTGACTTAAGAGCCATTGGGATGTGGATCTCTAGAGATAACATTAGGAGAGACCTTGAAACTAAGACTTGAGGCATCCAGCCAGCTCAGGGTTTCCTCACAGCTTGGGCAAAGGTCCTGAGCTGGAGGCTTGGTGGTGGTAGGACACTTGCAAAAGTGAACCTTCTCCAGATGCCTACAGTTTGGGTTGCACTGATTCACCTGCTGTGGGTTTCTTGGAGGGGTGCCATGTACCCTGTAAGAAATAACCCTGGATTTCTGTGCCTGTCCATAGTTACTAAGAAAAGATACCACAAGTGCTTATGGTCTGTGAGTAAAACTCCCCTCCTTCCCTTAGATCTTAAAATTTTGCTCATGCTAAGGAAGTAATGAGTGAAATCGGTGGTGCAGCCTGCCCCCTCCATCAGGAGTATCTATTGCAAGGACTTTATTACAGTGCCCAACAGAAATGAGGTTAGGGAGAGCAGTCAAGAGGTGAGGCACTAGCTTATTTATAAATGCCCCTAGAAGGGTGTCCTGGGAGGCCCAGTTCTGATCTGTGGCTGCTCAAAGGACATCAGAGAGGTAGAAATGAGCAAATCAGCTATGAAAATTATACCCTTGCCTCTCCACTTAGGAAAACATTATCTGTTCACCCTGGTAGAGGTCTGGATAATGATAAATGAGTAATAATGGAAAAGAGTAAGTAGATCTGCCAGTCATCGTTATGGGTTACCCATTTCTTACCCAGGCAGCATCAGGAGTGTTGGGTTATGGGTTGAATCTTCATGCTCTTCATCTCCTGTAGGCAAACAAACCAAGTGAGGCGTATCTGGGCATGCATGAGTCCCCCTCAAGAGCCGTTTGAGCAAAGGCCACCACCTCTCCCCAGGGAGCTCCTGACACCGTGGTGTGAGGCTGCACTGGGGATACACCTCACCTATCTGCAATTAAACTTTGTAATGAGTCCAAGCTTATAGCCAGCAGTGCAGAAACACTGACTTTGGATTTGCTCTCAGCACGGTGTAACCTGTTTTCACTTTGCAACACAACCCTGTTGGAGTCCTGCTTCCCTTTCTGGGCATGACTATAGCGATCAGGTTTACCCCAGTATGACAGTGCACGAAGCTCCTTCCCCCTTTCCCCCCATTTTTGGGAAGATATTCAATTTTAATGCTTTATTTGTTCTGGGAGAAGTTCTCAACATCAAACCAAAGCTGGTATGTGGGTAATGGAGTGATAAGAGTGAGCTCTCTGTGAGCACAAGTAGGGCTGGGGTGGAAAATGCCTAAAATGTGGTACAGTTCTGATCCAAATCTGCATCTCCCTTGGGATGGGATCAGCCAAACCAGTCCCTTCAATCTTGATAAAAACCCAGAGCAGTTTCCTTTGTCCTTTCTCCTTCACTAAACCTGCAAAACCCATTCTTTTAACAACTAGTCTCCAACATATTCATGCTCTTCCTATCTCTTCTTGCTTACCTTAGTAATCTCATCCTATTGTACAGCGCTCCTTCTATCAGGCATTAATATATTTCTCAAAGGTAATCTTTAAATACCTTGGCTGCTTTTGGAAAGGGGAAGATATTGTTGGTCTTTTCTAAATCATTTGTTTTGAGGGAGTCTTGGAGGAAGGGTTATATGTATTTATTGAGAAAATGTAATAGCATTTTAATGAGAAAATGCTGCCTTAAATATATATCTCATGTATTTATTTCTGAAGAAAATTCATATTGTTCAATCTCTGGGTGAAAGCCAAGCCCTGGTAATAGTTACCTGACATGATGTGGCCCCGTGACAGAAAGTCTAATGAAGACTTTCTTGATAGGAATGTAATTGTAAAGGGGGGAAAAAAAAAAAAAAAAAAAGATTAAAAAATTGGTTCCAGTGCTCTGTGATCCAAGAGTTCATTTGTTTCTTCATTCATGCACTAAACAAGTCCCTAATTAATCTTGAACCTTGGAGAAAGGAGACTAGATTGGCATCTTCTGAATGCGAACGTACTTCTCATTTTGGAAAGTTTGAAGAGGCTCTTAAGCATTCTCTTTTAATGGTATTTTTGCAAGGGTTTAAAGTGGCTTCATTAGCCTGCCAAAGCCACTAATTGCATTACCATATTTTTAAACTTCGGAGGTTCAGGGTGGTGGGTTTTTTTTTTTTAAATATTAGATTAATTTGCTGGGTTAAAGGGACTGGAGTGTTCAGTGACTGTCACAGCGCTCAAACGGAGCCAGTGCAGCCCAGAGCAGCTCCCGGGGTGCCCCCAGCCCTGCCACCACTGAGCATCCCCCCGAGTCCCACAGCGGCGTGATCTCTGCCGTGCTCATTTAAACCTGCCTGGAGCTTGGTCCTGCCAGCCTCAGAGAGGGACAGGGGTAAATGCTGGTGCCTGGGTGGACCTGCCCCGGTGCTTGATATGCTGCTTAGACTGGGTTAAAAAAGCAGAACCGACAGATCTCTTCCCCAAGATCAGCTTTAGTTGGGAAATAAAGTGCTAATTGCATTTTGAGCAGCAATTTTTCCTCAAGGAGGGATCTTTATCTGAGCATCCCCAGCTATGGGAGGGATGCAGATGGTACCCAGGGGTTCGCTAGGCTGTGCCCCCTCCGGCCAGGCTTACAAAAACACTCAGTGTCCAGCGAGCCAAACCCTATTTGTGATCCCAGGTCTTTGGGGGGAAAAGTCGGGGTGCTGATTAACTCTGGCTCCTCCATTCCTCTGCGCTGTCAAGTGTGGGAAGGACAAGTCAAAGCCCAAAGCCTCAGATGGAAAGCGCCAGCCGGGTTCAAAGTGTGGATGTGTTAGTCCAGCTGTTCTTATTACAGTAAATAGGCAGCTGAACTTTAATGAGGTCACTTCCTTGAAGCTTGCTTGTGCCTGGCCCCAGGTGGCTTATCTAAGGTAATATGAATAATACGAACAAGATAAGATAAGGCTGTTAGCCCCAAACAATATTATCAGCCTGTGATTTTAGCTGCCTACCTACTCCATCCTGACAGCGAGGGATAAAAGAAAACTGAAAACTCCAGCCTTGGAGACTTATAAAAACCCTGTTAAAACCCGTTGGAGAGCTCCAAGAAGAAATATTATCCTGGCTGGGGGAAGGGGGTGGAGGAGAATCAAGGGCACGGAGAAGAAAATACAGCTCATGGTTGAGGGAGTTGGGTGGGGTTTTTTCCCCCCCCCCCCCCCCCCCTCCTTTGCAAATGTGTTCTTGCTCATTTCATTGTGAGCACCACGATATATTATCAGCTTTCAGGGGAAGTGAAGAGTCGTCAGGGTTTCATTAGTTATGTTTATGCCAATAGAAATAAATCTTCGCAGTCATCAGAACAGGTTTGTTCATACTCCCGGCCCCATCTAGGGAATTTCACTGGCCACATCCCTGTTGTGCTGGTGGAGCAGATACAGTTTGAGATATACTTTGGCCTTATTGATTTGAAGGCTTCTTCATTACTTCTCCAGTGCTGTGGATCAATAGCTGTGCCTAGAGCTGCATAATAGATTTTTTTTTTTAAAAAAAAAATCAATTAAACAGAATATTTTTAACAGAGCCTAGTGCAGAATTCTGTTGTGTTTTGAAAGGTGTGGTTTAAGCTCTGCTGCATTTACCTGCTGACCCCTATGCTATACGGAGGGATGGGAGCCTTTGTTTTGGCCTCTGAGTACTGTGGTATCCATTATTAACCTCCTAAGGAGGAATGACTCAAGATTAGAAACAAGAACCACCCAGCTTTTCTCCTTTGAAACCCATATTCATCACTGCAGCCTCACTAGAAAGTGAAATAATGTTTGTGGTCCCAGCTCAATCCCCAGCAGACAATAATTCAGTTAAAATATACCAAAATCTGTCATGCTTTCTCCTTGCTCCGTGCCTCCCAACACAAGGAGATGAGCTCCTTTTAAATGAGCTTTCATGCTCCAAAGGTTTTCCTTGGGCCTGCAGAGCCTGATCCCATCCCTGCTGAGGCCAGTGACAAATTCCCTATTGATTTTGGTGGCTCAGGACTGGGGTCAGGCTGGAGGGCAGCCCCGGCGCTCGCTGCCATCCCAGAGATGGGAGAAGCCACTCACAGCTGCTCCTATCCTGAGGTCCTGGAGGACCATGTAGGTGATGTGCTGGCCCTGGAGCTGGCAGAGCAGCTTTGGAGGCTGTGAAGGTTGTGTTGGGTTGTTGCAGCAGTGTGGGTGGTTAGTGTGGTGTAGCAGAGGTAGGTAAATCCTTAGGGGGAGGAGAACACTTGTTTTTCAAAAGGTTTTCCCTGGTGGCAGGATGCAATGAAGGATCCTGGTGATGTTCTGAATGGTGAGACCTCTCTCCAGTCACCAGGTTCCCCAGATGGGGCCATTCAGGTGACCTGATGGGAAGCTAAATCCAAATTTCCCACCTTTGTTCTTCTTTCCATCTCCTTCCAACCTTCTCTAGCTCAGCACCAGCTGCTCTGGGCTGTCTTTCCACCACCCAGCACTCCCCCCCAACCACCATTTCAGGACACAGATTGAATTATTTCTTTGAAATATTTGCATGTCAAATGACATGGGTGGGTTATTTTCAGGACCTGCATTCTCAGGTCCTGGCACAGCAGCTGCAGCCACGTTGGGTTTGTTTGATCAGACCCTTTTTCCTTCACAAAGTGCAAATACCTGTGGACGTGATTACACTTAGACCTAATTCTGGAGGCTGCCAAGTTGTGAGGGTTTCTGAACTAGGTCTGCACACCTGAGAGACCGAAGCCTTATGGCAGAGGTGCAGATCCAACTCCCAATGTCAGGGTGGCCTTAGTGTGTCACCAAGCTGCTTCAGCCCCGTTCCCAGAGAGATGCTCTCCCAGAGGATCACTTGGAGGAGCTAGACTTCTGGAGGAGCAAGACTTCTCTGTGACAGTTATGGGAGCAGCTCAGTGCCCAGGGAGGAGCTGAGGGGCCAACCTGACATCTGCAGCTGTGAGCTGTGGAAACCTCCTGGTTTTCTTCTTTCTGTCCTCTCTGCATGTTGGGGACATGAGCACCACTTCCAGAAAGCCATTACTTCCTTGTGCTCCCCCATTTTTGCTCGTTAAACATCTCAGGCAATCCAAAGAGTTGTCTTTTTATTAAAAAAAAACCCCATAAAATTAGAAAAGCTCCTGGAATAGGAAAAAGAGGGAGGCAGAGCCTGAGCACCCAGGTCAGAGCCTACCCAGCCCATCACAGCCCCAGTGCCTCAAGCTTCAACCCAAGCAGGGTGCTTTCTGTGCAGGTGCAAGCTGGGCAGGAGAGAAGTTATGGGAGAGTCGACAGGTCTGTCTGCAGTGGTGGGGGTGAGCTCGGTGCCACGGGGAGGGTTGGGCTCTGCCAGCCATGGGTGGGCTCTGTCAGCGGAGCGGGACGGGATGGCAGCGCTCACACCCATGCTCTGTTCATTCATTTTTCATGCCTCACTTTCAGGCCTGCCTGATTTATGAACCTCATTCTTCCTTCCCCTTGGTTGAAAATTATCTTCTGAAAACAAAGCCAGGGTTTAGAGTAGACCCTCCCTTCCCTTGAGACAGAGGAGCCTGAGCTGGTTAAAGGCCACCAGCTTTAGCAAGGGTACAAGCAGTGTCCTGGGGACATGGGAGACCCTCAGGTCAGCAGCTGCCACCAAAAGTGGCATCCTCGCTGCCCTGGCTCCCATGTTTGCCCCAACTCCCTGTGCCGACAGCCAGGTTTCCTCAGGGGAACCCAGGGAACCCATCAGGGACCATCACAGGGGAGTTCCTCCAGTGTTTCCCTCCCTCAGCCAGCATGCCTTGATGTTGTGCACCAACCTGGCTCCTCCAGAATCGCCCCTTCTCTCTGCAGGTCAGGAACAGACACAAACTGCCCACCTTTAGCTCTTGTGTGTTCCTTGGAGACAACCAGGGAGCAGAGACATGAGCTGAAGGGTGCCAATTTAGAGGGGAAAACAGCCTGTGGACCTGGGATGGGACTTGCAGCCTGTGGTGGTGGCATCACTGAAGCTGAGGGGTCACCCTGAGTTCTCCCCTAGCATTCAGGCCACGTGCCCTTCACCCAGGGTGGTGCTGATGGCTCAGAACTAGCTGGGTTTTGCCTTTTTTGTGCTGTAGGACTGAGGTGAGTCTCTGGTCCTTCCATGGGTCATCACGATCCTCTGGCAACCTGTGCCACTGCAAGCCCTAAAGGTGTAAATACTAGGGAACTGAGCGAAAGGTCTCATCCAGAGCACCCCCATCACCTGCAAACACAGAGCCAGGGAGGTTTATCCCTGTCCCAGCCCCACATATCCTCCAGCAGGAAGGGATGACAAGGTGGATGGTCCCATACCCACTGGTGACTCTGCCCCAGCACGTGCCCATGCACCTTCTGCCGGGCAACACTGACCTTCTGATGGTGTCAGCAGTGAATAATCACTGAGAGTTCCAAGAAGAGACTTTGTTATTAGGAAGCTTTTTTTCCCCCCAGTTATTTTTCAGCTCATTTTCCCCCCTGTTCTTCATTTGCTCCTCGGAGTCGTTGCAGATCTGTCAAGCTCTCTCCGTGAGATGCTTGTTTTTGTTTGACTAACACGTTCTGGGGGAGGGTGCTTTGGAAGAGCGGGTCTGTTTGCTTTGGTGATAGCAGTGATATTTGGGAGAGACAGATGGAAGGCACTTTTTATTTTCTGCAGACACTTCATGATCCAAGCTGCTCATATTGTATAAGAGAGGCCAGATGCCTTGTTAATTCATAGACATGTTTACAGCATGGAGCTTCTAATAGGTGAATATGAATACTAAATAGTGATTAGTGCTTGTCTGACAGACGTCTCCCTCCTGACTGAAATTGGATCTAAGTTTGACCTTTGGTGAGGGAGGAAGGTATTCTGGTATATAATAAGCTTTTTTTCCCCCTATATATATATCTCTATGTCTTCTCTGCATGTAGAAAGACAAATCCTTTTCCTTCCCACTGAAAGATGGACTTGCCCTAAGGACACACCAGGCTGCTGAGCTGGGCTGTGCATCCCTGTCCCTGGGAAGGGGGTGTAGGGGGGAGAAACACCCCTCTGGGTGTGACCCACGGCTGTCTGAGCACCCCAGGGAGGGGGTGAGGGCTGGTGCCCTGGGGTCCTGACACCAAGCCAAACCAGGATGGAAGGATTCTAGATGGGAGAAGGGAAGGGTGATAAGGAGAGAGAAAAAGTAAAGAGCAAAGAGACCATTTAAGAAGAATCCCCAGCAGTGCTGGTGGAAAGGTCCAGCAGCTCTGTAAAGGGGATGGGCCACAGTGCCAGGACCCTGCTCTTCCCATCCGTGGGGCTTTGCATCACCTCATGGCAAACCCAGAGCTGTCGTGGACATGAAGCAGTCCATCTAGGAGCAGCATCCAGCGTAGGTTTGTCCTTGATGTGGTATAACCCCCAAAAACCCACAGGCAGCCAGCACCCTGTGGCTTGGGCAGGCGGTCGGGCTGCTCCGGGGGCAGCAGAGGTGGGGGTGGTTTGTGGAACTGAAAGCAAGGAAAGCAGAAGCAGGTCTCAAAAGTGGATTGTTCTGGTAAACTGCTCTTTGAAGATAAGCAAGTGCAGCCTGCTCATCGTTTCTTGAGGAATCACTCCCCTTCAGGAACCGCAGACTGAGGGGGAGTTGCAAGGGGAGGGTGGCTGCCAGCAGTGTTCCCGTGCTGGGGCTGTGCCACTTCTCCCTGGGCACCTTCCCAGAGCCTCTGTGCCAGCGGGACCTAGGAAAGAGAGCAGGGCACCTGCACAGCCCCAGGAGCACCACGGGTGACCTGGCACCGCTGTGTGTCCCAGGCACCCTGTGATGTCATTCCTTGGGGTTCTTAATGGGTGCAGGGTGTTTCCCAGTCTGCTTCCGTGGAGTGTACCAGACTGTACTTTAACACACGAGCTTTGGGATGCCCAGAGACCCAGGAGGGTTTCGGGAAGCAGTGAAGGTGCTGAGGGAAACCCAGGTGTGCAGTAGTCCCACTTCCAGACTCCTCGACTGTGCTAGGAAGCCACAGTGAGGGGCTCTCCCATGTGGGAGGCTGGGCATGGCTGGTCAGAGAGATGGCCACGAGCCAGCAGGCAATTGCAGGCAGCCAAGCAGGGACAGAGGGAGGAGAAGGGACCAGTTCCGTGTCCCCAGCCAGGCTCTGTCCCCATGGGCCACAGGAGGAGGCAGAGGTGCTCACAATGTCTCTGCATTACCAGAGCGTACTTTTATACATGCCAAGTCACCCAGTGCCTGTCCAAGGCACTTTTAAGGCCACTTTGGGGCCAAAGGACAGCGTTCTGCAGTTATGCACCAGGAATCATCCCATTCAGTTGAGCAGGGACAAGGGAGATGGGCTCAGCCAGTGCCTGCTTGTCCTCCAGCCCCATCCCAGCACGCAGCTCCCAGCCGAGGCCACCCATCGTTTCCCAAGCTCCTGGATTTGGAGGTTTCTCACAGTGGCAAGCACCCAGTTCCTACCAGCTGAGTAGGAAAACAAAGAGGACTCCTGCTGCAGCCACGCTGACGCAGAGCTGAGAGGCAGAGCTGCCAGTGCCCCCAGAGATGCAAACCCAGCCTGCTGCTTGTGATCCCAGCGGGGTGCAGCGCTTGGCTTGGCTCCCTTTGATCCCTTCCCTTTTCACTCTGTCCTTAAAATCAGTTGCTACATTTATTCCCCAATTAAACCAGGACAGGATAAAATGTTTGGTTGGGGGGATATATTTTTTTTAATTCTCTATTAAAGGCTTGTTCTTGCTGTGAATTTATTGGGTGGTGCTGACTGCAGAGGAAATCTTGTGGTTGGGGTATTTTTTTTTCCTTTCCCTGCTTGCTGTTCAGATGTGAAGGTGCAGAGGATGCCTCAACCCTCAAGTGAGCTCAGCTCTCACACAAGGGGAAGAGAGCACAACCAGCTGAGCACAATCAGCCCACAGCTCTGGGTTTCTGAGCTTGGCCTCCCCTCTGCTCGGGCTGGAAGGTGAAGCAGGAATGTGGTTTTGGCAAACGACCTCCAAAAGTAAATTGCTTGCTCTGTGGACCGAGAAACACACTCTTTCTCCTCTGGCTGCTGCCCCTCTGCAGGGAAACAAGCCGGTAAATGAACAAGAGATGAGGCCTGGCCTGGGGAGCTGAGCAAAGCAAAAAGGCCACAGCTGGCTGGGGTGTTCCTGGCGTGAGCAGGGCTGATGCTGCAGCCAGGCTCTCACCCTGCCACCAGCCTCTGCCCTGGGCAGAAGGAGAAAAGGGATCTGCTGAGTAAAACACCATGAGGGACTTTGCTTTAGGTACCAGCTGAGTGCACTTGGGTGGCTGTAAATCAAAGTATGTGCATATACCATGTACATATGTTCATACCTGTATAGGTAACACATGGAGGGCAGTTGAGGTTCTGCCTCCTTCCAGCTGGCAGCGAACGAGCCCACAACATCTTGCACTGATGTTGTGCCTTCCCCAGGACCAGACTTTCTGGGATGTTTGCCTGTGCTGGTGCTGGGCTGGTGCAGGAAGATGCCCAGGATAACATCTCCCTGCTCCCACCGCCAGAGGCTGCGGTTGGTCCAGCCAGCATCCCTTCCCAAAATAACAGTCTGGCAAATCGTGGCACCGTGCACTGGGCTGGATGGGGCGAGGGGGCTGTAGCAGAGCAGGTCTCAGGTCTCCCAGCAATGCCCTGGGAGAGCAGCTGGCTTCAGGGGGAGAGGCTGGCTCTATCCAAGGCTGTTTTTGTACATACCCTTTGCCGATCACGTGGTGATGCCACAGCAGCTTGCCCTGCTCTCTGCGTGCATGTATTTCATCCCTCCAGCTCAGCAGGCAAAGGGATCATCCTCTTTTTTAGCAAGGCACAAAATGACTCCTCCATTCTGCTCCTGTAACCTTTGCACGGGGCCCTGGCTGCTGCGCTGGGCTCCAGCTCCCAACTTTGCCCCAAAAGGTTGAAGAAAGAAAATGATGGTGTTTGGAGCTGGGATTTTTGGCTCGGACCCACCTCGAGTAATATTGTTTCTCTTGCTTTTGAGACCATAATGCATTGCTCTTGGTGGTGATGTCAGGTACTTGGGGATTATAATTACTGTGTAACCCGGCAGCCTGGAGAGAGATGTCTCAGGAGGGGCAGCCTGAGGGGAAGGAAAGTTGGTTCTTTATGAAATGCAGATGTTTTTAAATAGCTGTAATTAACTGGACTGGATGCAGAGCGCTGCAGATAGAAAAGCTGAGCAGGCTTTTGGTTTTAAATGTTTGCTGCGTGCTTCAAGGGGTCAAATCTGTAGTGCACAGGTTTTGATCTAGTAAAGGTATCCCTGCTCGCTGCAGGGGGTGGGACTAGATGGCTTTTGAAGGTCCCTCCCAACCCATTAAATTCTATGATTCTATTACATGATTTTAGTCCCATCCACACTGTCCCCAGCATCACCCCCTTGCTCCGGGTTCAGATCTTGTTGTGGTGCTTTTACTTCCCCATCCAAAAACCGAGGACCACTGTGTCCCTCAGCTCCATCCCTCGGCACAGCACAGACTGGGAACCAGCTCTGGGAGGATGCAGAGACTGAGAAGAGATGGGCAGCGTGGAAAAGAAAACACAACCCCCCCTCCCCCAGCGCTCGCAGCTGAATAGGAGCGAGCTCTCCAACACCAAGTTATGAATTTTGTCAATGAAATTAGCCAACAATGTTTGGGAAAGAATAAAAATAAAGCAGTGAGGGCTCAAAGAAGAACCAGCAGAGCCCTGGAGTGAATGGGGGCTTTGTTTGGGCTCGGGTCCCTTCAATAGGCAGCCTGGAGCCCTGTGAGTCACAGCGTGCGGCTGGCCGGGCACGGGGCCTCCCTTAATGGGCCAGTGGAAAAACTCGGCCTTGCTCTCATTTGACAGGCTAACCAGCAAAAGAATAAAGTTACTTTACTGTTATAGTTAATTTGTTGGGTAAGAGGAGGAAACGAGAAGCATGTTATAATAAATGCAGCAGCAGAGAGGCTGACCCGCAGGAAGGGGGTGTCTGAGGTGAGGGCTGTCCCTCTCCACACTAAAAATGGGGTTCACTAAACCTGTGGGACACCTGTGACCCTCTCTGCAGGGAGAAACTGCCCTCCCATAGGAAATTCCTGGTGCCATGGGAGTGCAATGCCAGCGATGCTGGGGATGCAGGGATGCAGGAGCCCAGCCACCTCCACACCTGGATGTACACCGAGCCCAGCACTGCCTTTATCACTGTATGATGAGTGAGCTGGCTCTGCAGCCTGCCTCGTGTCTCGGTAGGTGAAGCACAGGCAGGTAGCCCACCTTTGGTCAGAGCAGGGAGGTTTTGCAGCAGCCAGTGAAGCAGCACATTCCTGGGCTGCGATTTCATCCCTGGCCATGCACTGTGGAGAATTGGGATGCGCTGCCCGTGCCCTGCCAGCTCACCCTGTGTGCTGGGGGAAGTGGGTACCAGTTTGTGTGAAACCTCTTTTGCATGTAACACCGTGGGCCTTTGCCCCATGTGTGTTTTTGTGGGAGTAGCTGCTGATGCCAAACAAAGAGCTCCTTTCTTCCCAGCAGCCAGAGGTAGCTGGTGCGAGCTGAACACAACCTGCCTCCAGCCTTTGTTCCACGGTACCTAACACACCCCGTTACTTGGGGCCTGGCAGTGTATGAATGCACAGCAGGAAAAAGATGGTCAGTCCACTATAGAGCTTGGTGGAGCTGCTTTGCTTTGTCCCAGAGTTTGTTGCCCACAGCCGGTGATACCCCAGCTGAGGGTGATGGATGTGCAGGGTGAAGGATTCCCTGCCTGGCACCAGAGCTGTGCAAGCGCCTGCCCCTCTGTCCCACCCCTGGGCATGCTGCCATGCTGTCGTGGTTTAGGACAGCATGGCTTGTCTTCAGCTGCTGCTGAACAGGGGAAATTAAGGCATTTATGAGCCCTTCCAGCTCCCTGTGGGTTGATGCGGTGGGGGAGTGCGGCTGCAGAGCCACTCAGCACCTTGAAGGTGGAGCTGAGCTGGTTCCGTGAGCCCGTGCAGGGTCCAGCTGTGGCACGGGCTCTCCTGTGGTCCAGCAAGGGGATGTTGGGTCCCATCACCCTCCTCGCCCTGTCAGTGGGCATCTCATGAAGCAGGGAGGCACCGAGATAATTTCTGGATCGCTTGTTGCTCGGGAGGAAATTTTACTAATTTCTTAGAATATTTTCAAATCTGGGTTAAGCCCAGAAATGACACAGCAGAGGCAACCGTTGGGCAGCCAGCAGAACTGCACCATCTCCCCTCCCGAGCTTCCAGAGGCCATGTTGTGACCAAAGCAATCCTCCTTTCTGCTCACATCACCTTTCCGGATTTATCATTTTAATGTTCTCTGGGCCACCAAGCCCCACAGCTGTAAATTAATTTTTGAAGTAATACAGCTTTTAAAACTTCCATCTGCTTTAATGAGCTTGGGGGAATCCTGTTGTATTAAAAAACATGCATGCAATTATTTTTCCATCTTGGGTTTCACCAGTTCCCAGCACCACTCTGGGATGACATCTTCTTCCCCTCTCCAAAGTGTTTTCTTGCCATAATGTGGCATTGTATCCTGATGGTGTGTGTTTTGCTGCAACGTGGGCAAGGCTAGAGAGGACTTCTCTAAGGACGAAGCGGTATCATTAGCAGGTCCCTCGGTGGCTTCCCAGTCACCTTTCCATTAATCCAGTTCTGCATCACAGAATTAAGAAGCAGCTAATGAACAGCTCCGGCGCCGCCAGCCTGGAGGTACCGTATTAACCGGACGTCTCTTTGAACTGTGTGTGATTTCTGGTGGGAAAACTTCATGGAACAACGAGATTGTGTTTGTTTTCACAGCCTTCTGCATTTGTTTTCAAATATTTGCTCACAGTAGCTCTGTTTTTTCTTTTTTTTTCCCCTTTCTTTTTTTATTTTTTTTATTAGCAATTAGCCTAATAAGCCACCTTTTCATTGCTTGGCATGCAGATTAACCACTTCAGAGAGTACAAAATAAACATTTTGCAATGCATGCTTGTATCTTCTGGAAAAGATGAGTAACCTGCTTCCACTGAGACAAAGTCCTCCTAACATCAGGGCTTTGCTCTCATCATTAGTGCCCGAGTTTTTTTTTTCCCCCGTTTATTTCCCTCAAGACAACTTCTTACAGCATTCATTAACCTGAATTTTTAACACAATTAATTCTTATTTAGCCAGTGCCTTCAAAATTAAGCTCTTTATAAGTAACAAATAAACGGCCTGGGAATGTGCAGCTTCCTCCTGGTACCTGAGCATTTAAGGATTCACCTCTGCTGTGACCGAGGTGGAGTTGAGCAACTTGGTTTCAGCTCTTGCATGAAAAATGAGGCTGTAGGAGATGGTCCTTCCTTACAGCCATGGATGAGCTGGGTCTTTTGGAGGGATGGGGGCTGGAGCATCCAAAATGAGCACATGTATCCAATGGTCCACACACTGCATCGCCCGCCCGTGTCGCCAGGTGGAAATGGAGACAAGTTTCATAGCAAAATCACAGTGACTAAAAGGTTCCCAATCCTGATGGTGACCTGAGGTCTAAAGGCAAAGCACCAGGCGCTGCTGCCATCCCTCTGGTACCTCTGTGCTTGTTGCTGACAGTCAGGACTTGGGCACAAAGTGCTCAAAGGCAGCAAAGGTGGAAAGCAGGGAGCCACACTGTGATTGAACAACCCCCAGAAGATGCAGCTCTTCCAGTCTGAGGCTGAAACCCACAACTGGGCTGGATGGGGAAGGCTTGTGGGTGATGTACTGCTGGAGCCAGCTCTTTACTGGAGAAGGTGAGGACATCACAGAAGCTTGGAAGGAACCTCAAGAGATCGTCGAGTCCAACCCCCCACCAAACATCATGGGTGACATCAGCTTGGTTTTTCTGAGCTTTCAAGTAACCTCTGAGTAGGTTATTCCAGAACCAGTGGGATAAATGAAGCCTTTCCTCCAGATGTGGGGTAAGTCCCTATCTCTTGCCTGAGAGAAGAGATCCAGTACCCACATCTCCTCTGGGCAAGCAGTGGCACAGCTGGGATGGGGCACACAGAGCAGCAGGGTACCACCGGAGCGGCTGTCAGTCAAACCAGGAGTACAGCCAGCGAGGTGCTACTCTGCATCTCCACAGGGACCCTCCTCTTCTAGTCTGGTTTCCCCCCTTCATGCAAAATTCGCAGGACTTTAACACCTTCCCAACTTCTCTGTCAAGCACAGTAAATGTCTTCCAAAATGAGCAGGGGACAGTGGAAAGGAACAGGCAGCACCACAGTCTGAGCTCAATTTCTTTGGCAAATCAGGTGAAAATGGAGTTGTTTATGTTTATTCCTTGCCATCGTGGTGTTGCTGGTCCCATGAGACCACCTCCCTGCTCCCAAAGCAGAGGGTCCTGCAGGCAGAACTCTGCACTTTCACATTGAATTTTGTCGTTCAACTTGAACTACCTGACACTTGATTTGAAGGCACCAAGCACAAGCACAGCCCTGAACCTGCAGCCAAAGCTCAGGCTCTGGGCAAGTGATGCCAAGTGTCCGAAATGACCCGAGGCGGTTGGGAACGTGCCCCGTGCTGAGCCCCCGAGGATGTGCCCCTCCCCAGCTGGCCCAGGCATGGCCAGAGCTCTAATAAGATCCGTCCTGCAGCGTGTTTCCTGAGCAGTGGGAACAATGAGCCTCTGTCCCACACGCCGCCGCAGCGCGAACAAGAACCAGACTGGAAAGAGAGAGAGGGAGGGGGGAAAGAGAGGAAAAAGGGGAAAAAAGAAAGAAAAAAGGAAAGAAAGGAAAAAGAAAAAGGAAAAAAAAAAAAGGAAAAAGGAAAAAAGAAAAAGGAAACAAGAGAAAAGAGGGTGGGTGAGTGGAGAAAGATCTTTCAGCAGAGCTGCATTCGCACGCACCTCCTGCACTGGCAAAGCTGAAGCGCCCCGTGCCTACGCCAGCAGGCAGACAATAAGTTATCAGTGCTGGTGAAGGACAACGTGGGTTTTTTCCAGTGCAAAGCCTTAAGCACCCCCCTCCAGGGACCCCTTGGCCTTGCCTCATGCCCACATGGCCCATTTCCAGAGCCAGTGACAAATTCCACATCACGGCAAAGGAATTTCCTTTCCCTTCCAGCCGTACGGGACCAGGGCTGTCTGTCCATCCATGTGTGTCCCCCACTCCCCAGTCATCCCCCTCCCTGGCTGGCATCTCCTGCAAGAGGGGTTTGCTGTGCTGCCTTAGGGGGCACATTACAACCTCCTCCCATCAGCAAATGGGCTCAGTGGTCCAAACCTGGAGGATGACTAACTCATGAACCAGGTCAGTCAATACTTGGGCACTGGACTATCTTAAAATCCCATTTTACTGCCTACATGACAGCTGTGGGTTCTGAGGGATTTTGAGCTTTCCCCCACCTTCATCACTAGGGTAAGGCAAAGTTTTCCCACACAGCTCCCCAAAACCACTCCTGACCCTCCAGGAGCCAGTGGCTTCAATGAACCAGTGATGACCTTGGAGCAGCCAGGCTCTGCTGGCCCCACGGCTGGTGGGTTTTCCTTGGAGAGGTTTTTTTAGGAGAGAAGCTCTCAGAAGAAAATCCTTCAAGTGTGGCAGGAATTGTGCTCTTCCCCTGCTGGTTTTTTGCCTAAAGCTTTCCCCTGGGCCAAGTGATTAGTTTGTGTGACTCAGTAGCTTTGATGGAGCAACGCTGATTTACACCAGTTGATGAGCTTCTCTGATTTCCTGATAGAAAATCACTGTTAGGCTGTTACACTTAACCTGTACTAAACTGTGCATGAATGATTTATTGTGTACTTCTCATGCAAATGACATTAATAGACTCTGTCATACATAGGAGAAGATGCTGGAAGATTACTAAAAGCTTCTGCACTTTAAACTGTTTTGGAAGAAAATAGAAAAGAGTGTTTTCTAGACCCGCCTGGACGCCTATCTGAGCAATATGAGCTAGGGAGCCTGCTTTGGCAGGGGGGTTGGACCCGATGATCTCTCGAGGTCCCTTCCAACCCCTACGATTCTGTGATTCTGTGATTCTGTTGGAGAATGTGAGGAATAGATCTGAGCCTCCCCTGGAAGGGAGAACAGCAGGAAGGGTGCGTTGCACTGCGTCGTGCACGAAGCAGCTCGGGGCTCGAACAGAAAAGCTACAAGAAGCACTTTAAAGGGATGTATCTCGATAACCAGAGCTGCATGAGGAGGGGGAAGGAGAGAACCGTTTTCCTCACGCATCTCATCCAACCCGCCCCACCATCCAGGAGCGTTTGATGACTTCAGGATCAGACTGCAGAGAAGAAAGGAACCAAAAGCAGTCCTGGCTAATTAACTGAACATATTTACATGTGTAAAACTCTCCTGTAGTCCTGGTAATGACTAATGCATAATTATGCACCGACAAATCCCCACAGTAAACACAAATATTTTTGTTTGTGATTATTTCTCTCAGGAGAGATTAGTGATTTGTCAGGGCTGAGCTGAGCTGCTCAGCGGAGCCCAGCGAGGTGTGGGCACCAGGCTGCTGCCCCGTGGCCATCTGAGCCATGCCACTACAGAGGAGGGCAACTTGCTGTGCACAAAACGTTTCTGCATTGAGAAATGGAGATTTGGATCAAAATATTTTTGCAAATTTATTCCAGTTTCATGGAAAGGCTGTGGTTTCCCCAAAGACTGGAAAACAACCTTCCTTCCTTCCTTCCTTCCTTCCTTCCTTCCTTCCTTCCTTCCTTCCTTCCTTCCTTCCTTCCTTCCTTCCTTCCTTCCTTCCTTCCTTCCTTCCTTCCTTCCTTCCTTCCTTCCTTCCTTCCTTCCTTCCTTCCTTCCTTCCTTCCTTCCTTCCTTCCTTCCTTCCTTCCTTCCTTCCCTCCCTCCCTTCCTTCCTTCCTTCCTTCTCTCCCTCCCTCTCTTTCTCCCTTTTTCTCTCTCTATGTCTCTCTCTCTCTTTCTTTCTCCCTTTCTCTCTCTCTTTCTCTATCTTTCTCTCTTTCTTCCTCCTTTTCTCCCTTTCTTCATTCGTTCTTATGCACTGCCAGGATGGGAACAGGCTCATACAGACTCATCGTACCTAGATGTGGTGTTGCCAGGTGATGTTTGTCCACCAAGAAGAGCCATTTCCCTGTGGCTCCTTCCTCAGCCCATGTTCAGTGAGCGGAACCATACAGCTGAGCTGCAGGAGGTGAGCAGGGCAGGCATCCTTGAAGATGTCTGTAGAGGAAAGGGACATCCTCCAGTGGTCAGATCACTTGGTTCCTTCACCATGAGCACGGACACAGCAGGTTCCTGAAGGGAAATACTGTGTTGTCTCAGTACCTGCAGGAGAAACAATGAAAAAACCACATGGAGAAATATTAATCCTTGTAGCCAGTGTGGAATGAAGATTTTAGCTGGGATGGAGGGAGTGTATCAGCACATTGAGCCATGGACCACGTGAGTCGGGCAGCCAAGGGAATGCTGAACAGAGCAGAAAACAAGAAAAAGACTTGCAGGGTATAAAAATGCAGTTTTAAAGTCTTCCCACCGGCCTTGGTGGATGCTGGATTCTTGTACTTTGACTTCAGCTTTTGTTGAGCGCTGGTTCGCTCCAGGGTGTTTCACAGCTGGGCTGCAGGGATGGACAGATCTCCCCGTGGCACATGCTGGCTGATTCCTGTTTGACATCAGCTCTGATGGCCCCTGGTTTCAGTGGGGCAGCTGTATCCAAACACCCACAGTGCTTTCCTTTTGAACTGTGTGTTGTGGTGGTCTCAGAAGATGCTGGGGAAGGGAAGCAGGAGGTGGCATCCCCAAGCCAACACTGCAGCTCTTTGTGGGCAGTTACAGGCAGCTGTAGGCCTGTCTGCTGGCACCCAAGCTGGCTGGATGGGTGGGTTTTCCCCCCACAGGTGTCACACTGCTGCCCCTCCAACCGTGCCTGGTGGGTATCTCACCCTGCACCCATGCTTGCTCTGTGCAAAGAGCCTTCTGGAACCTCTCCAGAGTCACCAGGCTCTGAGTCCTCTGTGCCATGTCATCTTAATCCATGGAGCCATGCAGCCCCCAGTGATAAATTCATCACTTAGTCAATGGCTTTCCTCCTAAAATCCTCTTCAGGGAACAATTCTCCCATGTCTGATACAGTGACTAATTGATAACTTTCTTTAAGGGGCCTGCAGGATACCTTCCTTCCCAGCAGTATATTATGATCAGTGGGTTTTCCAAGGAGCGTGCTGCTCTCTTAATTCTCACCTTCATTATTTTAATACCTCTGCAAAATGGATTTCTAATGGATCTATATTGCCATAAAACTTTAGGGATGGTGGGTGGGTGTCAATAAATTCTTTGCAATCCGAGTGACTCCACCAGCTGGGTAGGGAGCAGAGTGACAGGCTCTGAGGAGAAGCCAGGTCTTGACTCAGGGCTGCAGCTCCCAGCAGCGTGACCTCCCCTGATTTGACCCCATCCTGCTGTCTCTGAACACCTTGCAAAACTTCATTAGGCAACATGACTAGTATCTGTCACAAGCAATTCTTTCTCTCCCACCTCCTCACCCCAGGGATAAATCACAGCAGCTCTGTCAGGAATGCAGAAGCTGCCCTAGGTACAATCCAACCCGAAACGGTGATACCTGGTAAGTCTGTGCAGAATAGTAGTCACCACATCAGAGCTTTTTCACCCAAAGATCCTAAGGCAGGTAGTAAATGTATGGTATATCGGCATAACCCCCCTTCCAAACAGTCTCTGCCACTCACAGGATGGAAGGCAGCAGCCACCATCCCCAGCTCAATCAAAGAAAGCAAGAAGAGAACATAATAGCCTTCTGAAAATATGGGGAGATGTTAAAGAAGTCAAATTATCCTTATGATGATTAGCCAGGACATTGGGAAAAAACTCTTTTTACCATTGGATCCATCACTTGGTCTCACAAAAAAATTGCTCGAGAACCTTATTTTTGTCTCATCCAGGTTCTTGGGCTCTAACAGCAACTTATTTTTATCCTGGACATTGGACTATATGGCCCAGCAATTGCTTAGAAACAGGCTGCAGCCCTAAGTGCTGGCTGCTCTGCATCCTGAAGAGCTCCCAGGAAGGGCACTTGTGGAGGTGAGGGTGATGCCTGCACTTCCTAGCACACGTGGCATGAAGAAGTCCTCTCAGCTTGTTTCACTGCTAGCATCTGAGGTCAGGTGTGTCTTGATAATGGCAGGACAAGGGGGATGGATTAAAGATGGAGGGAAGGTTTAAATTAGATATTACAGGGAAGTTCTTTGCAGAGAGAGTGGTGAGGGGCTGGAACAGGCTGCCCAGAGAGGGGGTGGGTGCCCCATCCCTGGGGCTGTTCAAGGCCAGGTTGGATGGGGCCCTGGGCAACCTTGTGTAGCTCCAGGCCTGGAGGTTGGTGGTCCTGCCTGTGGCAGGGGGGTTGGAGCTCTGTGATCCTTGGGGTCCCTTCCAACCTAGACCAGTCTGGGATTCTATGATTTTACAGGGTCCTGCTGCAAAACCCCACCTAAAGCTGCTGTTCACAAACGAAATGGGCTCAGTGTTGCAGAGGCAGCGAGGGGACGGTGCCTGGCCTGAGGGCTTGGGGTTTGGGGGGGTGATTGTTGGGGGTTTTTTTGGTTGGGTTTTTTTTTTTCTTAAGTATTTGCAAGTCCCTCACAGCTGTTTTGCTATCCGGTGCAGTGCTGGAAGATAATTCTCTTCCCTACCACTTGTTTCAGAAGAATTTTCGTCCCTTGGGTGTCTCGTCCTGGTGCAGCTGTCTGAGCTGTCCCTGGCAAAAGAGGCCAGGCTGGTACACCCAGCAAATTAACTTCTCGTGGCCTGTCTCCAGCTCTGCTTTCTTTCCACCAGGATCAGAGACCTGCAAACAGGTAGGAATCCCAAAAGCATCTTGGGTTTTGAGCACATCATGAAAACAGCTCCAGTGCTTTCCACACAGGCAAGAGGGTCTGTGTGGGATGAGGGTAAAACCCAACCATGCCACAGGGTGGTTATTACAGGCACTTGGCATGGCAAGTGTCATCATCATGTCGTTGTGTGTCCCCCCCCATCAGCCTGACAGTGCCAGATGTAACAACTTCTGTGTTTCACAGGGGTTTTACACACTCAGTGGTGGGTTTTCTGTGACATCTGCAGCCATGCCTGGGTGATGGGCACCTCCTGTGCCACCAGCATAGCCTGTGTCATCCCTCCTCTGCTCGTCCCAGCCCCCTTGTAGCAATAAATGATGTCCATGAAGGTAGAAAGCAGTGCAAGAGAAACCCATTCTCAGAAACATTTTTATTAGCAGGAGTACGATGCATCTCTGCGCAATTTTCCAGCCTTTAGACTTAACTGGGGGGATGCTGCACTGAGACATTACAGCCTCTAAAACATCCCTTCCTCCCCCAGAGTAAGCTATAGGGTAAACTATAGGGCAAGCTATAGGGCCAGGTCCTGGGCTCTACCCCCTCTGCTCAGGGCAGATGATGTACTTACTGTTAAACAGCTATGGATAATAAGCAGAGCGTGTTATCGCAGCTGCTGTGTGCTGTGGCAAGCAGGGTAGAGAGTCATGCGCTCCTTGCTTGCTTTTTGGCCTCGGGACACTTGTGTTCTTGTTTATACAATAGCTCTGCTTGGAGAGCAAGAATAAAAAATACCTTGTTTCCCCCCTTACCAGACTGCTGTTTAGCATCGTGCTACATCTCCCTCGTGGGAAATCCAGGTTAGAGGCTCTCAGGTGGGGGAGGGAATTGAATCCAGATGTTGTGTTTTCTGGGCAAGCATCTGAAGTAACGGGTTATTGTGTGGGAAGAGGGAACCAGCTCGTTCAACCCAGGGTAACAGACGGGCTGTCAGACTCCTGTGATGCTGCTCGCTGCAGTGGCTTTGCTGATGTTAACTGTCTGTGCCAGAGATTGGGGGAACCCCGTGGTACCATGTGTTTCAGGAGTCCTTGGTGCTTTGGGGCAGCGCTGTGGAGAGGACATTTCACAGCTGGATCCAACACCTGGCACAGATGGTTGTGTCCCATTGGGCATGGTGTCACCAACTGGGCAAAGAACAGTTACCCTCTTCACAGAGAAACTAAGTTACTGAAATGAGTTCTTCTATAAAGAGAATGACCTGTAATTGTTAATTCAAGCACCCAGTTCGTTGGTAGGGTGGCCAGGAGGGATGTGCTTGCATCTCTCAGAGGGAATGGACTCAATCCAAGTCCCCTGCACATCCAGAAGTCCCTTGGAAACCTGAGCTAAGCCTGTTGTGTCCTGGATCCTGCCCTCCCAGTGTGGCCATATAGGAACCTGCTTTGGCAGGCTGGTTGGACTTGATGATCTCTGGAGGTCCCTTCCAACCCCTACAACTCTGTGATTCTGTGATATATATATATATATATACATATCCCTGCCTCAGAGCATCAGCTCAGACACAGACAAGCTTTTGAGGTGTCACTTCACCCTGTGTGGGCTCTAGGAAACCTTGTTCAGTGTCAGACACCAGACTCTCCTTAAGGCATGAGGTTGCATTTGTCATTATGGTGTGGCTCATGCCGGTCAGGTGTTGAGATTAACCCTGTGTGTGCTTGTTATTGTTTGGTAAGAAGTGCTTGGTGACTACTTTGACCCACTTTTGCACTCAGTTGGATCACAAAAAAATTCACAGGAGCTGTAAAGTCTACGGGGGGGGGGGAGCATTTTGCATGAAGACCTCTGCTTAGCTTGGCTTTGTCACTCTCAGCAAAGATAACACCGTGTCCATGTGGCTCCTCACACCCCTGTCCATCCATCCAACATGCCCAGCCCCCTGTGAACACTTGGGTAACAGCCCTTTCCCTGAGACACACAGCAGCAGTGGAAGGGCAGGAATTCCTCCTCTGCTGTGAGCAATGAATCATACGTCCCTTCTCCTTCCCTTCACACCAGATCACATCTGCTCTTACTCATGTGTGACAGAAAAAGACTACCTGAGCGCTGGGGGGAAGGAGAGAGTTCAAAGGCGGCAGTGGGTGCCCAAAGCGATGGCTCCTATGCTGGAGCAGCTCTGGAAAACAAAGCTCAGAGAGGAGGCTGTGCCTTGCTGGGGTGCTGTGATAGTGGCTCAGCTCAGGACAAGGGGGTTCTGAGGGGATGGATGTACCACCCATGGTGCCCACGGCACTGGGGGTGCAAACGCAGCCAGCCTCTCCCCCAGGGAGCGGGGAGGGCAAAACCCCAGAGGGGACCGATGCAGGGAAGAAGATATCAGGTTTGCATTGGATAAAACTCTGTATTTAATGGTAAAAGAGCTCAGGTAAGAAGAGAATGATTTACTAGAGTGTGTTTTTACCCGCTACAGATAGTACAGCAGAGCGTGGGTATCAAACACAACGAGCTCTCTGTGTCTGTGCGGCTGAGGTTGGTTACATCATGCTTCTCATGGTAATTTTGCCAGGGCCAAGAAAACATATTAGTACACAAATCACTTTCGGTTTTATTCCATTCTGACATTTCAGGGTCTCCAGCAACTTGGCATCACTCCGCAGAGCCAGCCATTCTGGGAAATATTTGTGTGCTAGAAGCGTGGTTTGAATTACAAATATTTGCACGTTCACAACGCATCACTTAGGGCTCCATCTGACCAGGAACGTGTCTCTGGGTGACTTGCTGAGCAGAGTTCCTGGTGGGGAGCAGCCTCCTGTAGATACATGGCGAGGATGAGGATGCTTGTCTCATATGCAGGCGGAAAAGGCGACTGTGGCTTTAGCTGTTGTGCTGCTTCGGGGTTGTTGGTTTATCAAGAAGAGTGAAAATCTCTTGTGAAAGAAGCTGTGTGGCAACCTCCTGCTGTGCTGGGGCGGTCTTTGTGGGAAGGAGTCTATAGGTGCTGACCTACATTTAAGAGCAAGCAGGGAGCTGCTGCGCTGACTCCTGCAGAGGCACCGGTGCAGCCTTTGGGCTTGTACAAGGGCACTCTCACTCCAGCCCAGGTCTGTCTCCATCACAGTTCATGCCCAATGAGAGGTGTTAAGCCTGACATCCGAAACGTGGGGGTGAAACAAAAGATATAAATCCTTGTTCTTAATAATTTCTCCCTTGTCTTTGCGCTGATGAAGCACAATGGGACGTTTAAACCTGATTTTTAGAACATTTTGCCTATATAGAGATCACAGCCTGACGTGGAGAAGACACTTTGTTCTGACTACAACGATCCCGTATTTCATATTCATGGGTTTTTTTGCCTTCTGTGTAGTATTCCTGCGGCGTTCTGGCACAATATGGGCTCCCTCCAGTGGCCAAGGGACTGGGGCTCCCACTGCCTGCCCGGGGAGCTGGCAGGGTGGCTCTGGAGCCGTGGCATCGTGGCTCTGGAGCCGTGGCATCGCGGCTTCAGAGCATGGCATCACGCCTCTGGATGGGGATCCGATTGGGACCGGGCTTTTCTTAGTTTCCCCCATCTCCTGCTGTGTCTATTATCCCACTTGGAATATTAAGTGCCTGTTGGGGTACGACTGCAGCTCATGGCTTGCACTAACGAGGGGTCTCCTTTGGCTCCCCAAGCAGAAAGCAGCACAGGAGAGGGTGGGAGAGGATGTGCCCAACATCCTAAACATGGCAAATTTTGGCAAAAAGGGCTCGGTTTTGCGTTCCACTCTTCCTGTGGCACTCTGAGAACAGATCCTGACTTTGTCCTCAAACCTGCAACAAGCTATAATGTGGTTATTGGGGGTGTGTGTGGTGTGGAAAGGGGGTGTCAGGAGGCTCTCCTAGGTATGCAATGGTTTGATTAGCTACAAGTTCATTTAAAACGCTGTTGTTTTGTTGGAGGGACCTTGGAGAGGCCGGGCATCCCCTCAGAGGGCCGCACCAGCCGGGTGCAGGGTGCTTCCAGCAGTTTGGGACCGCAGGGCCGAGCCCTATTAGACACCTACAGCCTACCCCCGGCCTGTGTGTGCGTGGGTGTCGCTCTAGGTACGTGTAGACATACGCATGGGTGTAACTCCTCAGCGAGGCGCTTGCGTGGCTGCCTGTGCTGGGGTGCGTGTAGGGCCGAGGGGGGGGGGGGCCTGGGGGCAGCTCAGGGTGCAGCAGCCCCACAGCCGCTTCCGCAGCACCCCAGCGCGGCCCCCGGGGTGTTTGTTCCGCACCGAGCCCCGTTTGCGGGCGGGGGGTGCGTGTGACTGCACCCAGCCCTGTTTGCACAGAGGGGGGTGTGACGGCCCCGACCCCGTTTGCTGGGGGGGGGGGGGGGGGGGGGGTAGTGCCCCTCCGGCCCGGCCCGCCCCTCGCTCCCCCCTCCCCTCCCCTCGCGCGGGCCGAGCGCGCGCCGCCGCGGAGGGGGCGTGGCCGCCAGCGCGCGGCCCCGCCGCCGCTCTTTGGCTGCGGCCGCCGCGCGCTCATTTGCATGTGGCGGGGGCTCCCCTGTCACGTGGCCGCGCGCGGGCCGGAGGGGCGGGGGCGGAGGAGGAGGCGGAGGGAGCGGGGGGGGGGGGGGTGTGGGGGGGGGCAGACTTCCTGTTTGAGGTCAGCGCGGGGAGGGGAGGGGGAGCGCGCGGCGGAGCCTCCCCGCGGTCTCGCGCTGCCTGGCGGGGCTCTTGTCAGTTAGCAACAAAATGGCCGCGGTGGCAGCAGCTCTGCTCCTGAGGACGGCGGCGGCGGCGTCCGTGGCGGCGGCGGCGGCAGCGGCGGCAGCAGCAGCGGCAACGCGGAGGAGCGGGGGACCGGCCCGGCAGCACTGAGCCTGGCACCGCCTGCCTGCGAGCGGACGAGGCGAGAGCGACCGGGAGAAACGGAGAGAGGCGCTGCGGGCCCCCCCCCCCCCCACCTCCTTCTCCTCCTCCCTAGCCTCCGCCAGCAAGCCCGGCTGACTGACTGACTCTGCCCGAGGCGTTGCTGCGGCCCCCTGGGGAGACGCTGCCGCCTCGGCCCCCGGCCTCCCCCGCTCCCCGCCTCCCCCCGGGGGCACGGGAGCCCGGGTCCTTGCCCCCCGGCGAGGGGCTCCGCTGCCGCAGCCTCCCGCCGCCCCCTTTCCCTTCCCCCCCTGCTCCCTCCGGAGGCGCCGGAGAGAGCCCGCGGGATCTCTTCTGCCCCCGGATCCCCTCCGCCAGCGAGGCAGACAGACTGCTGGGTTTCCCCACTCCCCCCGGCGCGTCTCCCCCCTCCCTCCGTGAAAAGACTTTGCTGGATCCTCCTACTCGGATCCCCTCCCCGCGCTCGCTCCTTCCTGCGAGAGAGGCTGCTGGATCCTCCTCCCGCCGGAGAGACTGCTGGATCGCTCTGCCGGGGTCCTTGCCAGAGACGCGGATCCTCCTCCTCCTCCCCCGAGAGACCGCTGCGGATCCTCCGCCCCTACTCGGATCTCCCTGGAGCGAGAGACTCGGCGGGATCCGACTCCGGATCCCCCCGTGGCTCCGTGGTTGGTTTGGGGCTTGGTTTTTTTTTTTTTGGTTTAATATTTTTTGTTGTTGTTGTTTTTTGAAGGGGGGGATCCACCTTACAAACTATTTTCTGGATCCCGGTTTCTCTTTTTAATTTGCACTTTTTAAAACCCCCTCAGATGCTCCTCCATGTGGACTGAGAACCCGTCAAGACACACACACGAGAACTCATCCCGATCAACTCCAAATCCTGGCTTTCGTGGGTTTTGCTGCAACACGTAAAAGCAAACTTGTATTTAAGACATACTCGTGCAAAAATTTAGCTGGGGACCTTAAGGTGTATTTTGTCTCGGTTTCTTGGTCTCCGTTTGGGTTTTTTTTTTTTGGTTGGGTTTTGGTTTTTATTTTTCTTCACTGGAAATCAAAAGCTTGGTTTGGAATTGGACCTGCCTTTGCTGCACTTCACCTCTGGGCTGGATAACACTGAAGCTCTTTGCTTTTCTACTTGGATAGTGTTTTCCTGTTGATCTGTTTTGTTGTTTTGGGTTTGTGGTTTTTTTTTTTTTCCTTCGGTGTGGCAGACTTTTATTTTTTTGGAAGGGGGGTAAACGACAACACCACAAAAAAAAAAACCAACAACACAAACTTAAATTTTTTTGGCCGTGTGAGATTTTTTTCGTATTCAGATTCGTGAAATTACGGGTACACTTACAAAAAAAAAAAAAAACAAAAAAAAGAAGCGTTAAAATAAGAAAGGAACACGTCAGAAAGACCCCTACACGTTAGACAAAATACTCACTTGTTTCCTTACAGCAAGACTGAATCGAAAGCTGCCAAAGAGCCCCATAAAGAAAAGACTAAAAGGTAAGAAGGAGTGATAGCCTCTCTTAATGTGGGCATTGGTCGAAGTCAGCAGTGGAAGAAGCTAAGCCAGTGCATACCTCCCTTTCTCACAAGGCTAAACCAGATTTTAATATATATATGTATATATATTTACTATTTATTATTCAGTAAAGCAAGCAACACCTTAAAACATTTGCAAATCCGTTTGTTGTTACCAGGTATATGTGTGTATATATTTATTTGTTTTAAACAACTTGCAGAAATACCTTTTTTTTAACCCGCTGAAATTCTACCATTGTTTTTCTATGTGCCTTTCCCACCTCAAATAGCTGTTGTGAGCTTAAACAGCCAACACAAGCGCGGGTTGTGGGTGTGCTGTGCCGTTTAGACATCCAGAAAGGCTTCTGGTGCAGACATGGCCGTGTTGCACTTGCTTTAGAACTCAGACGTGTGAAAATTACCGCAGAGTTTTTGGAAATGATCCCAAGGGCTGGGAAAGGAGCGGTGGTGGGGTATGGGCAGCGCTGCTGCTCTGGTGGGGGAGCAGAGCTTTGTCCTTCGTGGCTGCTTGCTTTTAAAAGTTAAGAGCTGTGGGTTGGGGTTTTTTAAACACCGACCCCCCCCTTTCTCTCTTTCCCCACTCCACGTAATGAGATTACGGGGAACTCTTAATTTCCCTTTGACTATCCAGAGGTGTTCCTCTGAACCTGCAGTGTCCGGTGGGATTGGGGGATGTCGAGCGGAGTTGATGCTTTTAACTGCGGCGCTGAAGGGGGAAGAAAATGGGGGGGGGGGGGGGTTCGGTTGTTAAACTGAGAAACCTGGAAACGCTGGAAGTTTATTAATTGTTTGAATCTTCTTTGTTTGTATCGCGAGCTTGTGTCAAAGGTTAATCTTCTTAATATGTAATTAGTTGAAGTTCCAATTACGGGATTTATTGAACTCAATTGTGGTGCCCCCCCCCTCCATCTTTCTATTAAATATAATACTGCTAGTCATACTTTGTGGCTGCTTTATTTTCTGCTAAAACTGGAGTGTATCTGTGGGGAGATACTTGTTCAATTCACACAAGAGCCAGTTTAAATTTAGAAATAATCTTGGCTACGTCATACCCGTGGGGGTTTTTTTTTGCCTCTTTTCTCTCCCGTATGCATGTGTGTCTATCAGACGATATTACGCTAAATTATATACCGAAATTTGCTAATTAAATCGGATAAATCCCTCGGTTAGGGGGCTGCTCGGTGATGCTGAGCCTCACACCGGGTGGATGTCGGGGTGCTGCGGGGACCCGAGGACAATGCGAGTGTGGAGGAGCATCCGCGCTGCTCTTGGGCATAAAGTCACGTCCTTAAAGCTACTACATACCGTGGGTGGGTTTTTTTAGACTCACCCCCGAGCGAGAATGAAAACGCAGTTCCTGTCGGGTGTCACTTCTTACCCTTCCACGACAAGTAGTGGAAATGGAGATGCGGATTCCCGCTGCTTCCCCCCGATGTTGTGCAAGGAAGAAGGAGGTGACTTGGCAGCGGGTGCAACCTGCGCTTAGCAAATCACGTAGGGTTTCGGGTTTTTTTTGCCATAATTGCGGTTCCTCAAATTGAGAAAGCCCTCTTATGTGCCTGGCTGCTTCAGAGTGTTAGCTATGAACTCTGAATGGTGTGCTGAGGAACCTGCCCCTGGATCTGCTGCTGCTCCGGCTTCTGGAATTACTCCCCTCACGTTAAAGCAGCGGTGTCAGGCTTGTGTACAGGCAGTGAGAAGAAGGCGGCTGGAGGCTGTGGGAGGCTTGTTCTTTAAATTGTAGGATTACTGATGCTTTTTGGGGGTGAGATTACACAGGTTGTGTTACGCGTGGATTTTTGGTAACCTTGCTGCTCCTGAGCCTGAAGAAAGCTGCAGTAAATCAGATTAATGGGAACTTCTTTTTAGTGGACATGACTGTTTCACTATAGTAGTGTAATAATGCCTGGCGTAGCTTTGTCCTTATCTTCAAAGGACAACTTATCTTTTGTGATTTGAAGTTATCTGACTGGCATGTAGCTTGTGAAATGAAGAAAGATCTCTGCTCAGCCCTTGGCAAAGAGGTGTTGCCATCAGGGAAGCTGCTGGAGCCTGGGAGCAGGGCTTGCTTCAGGGCAAGAGGGATGTGGGTGATATAAGGGATGATACGAGGGATGCCTGTGTTACAGGCTATATTCTGCACTTCTGCCTATTGACTAAACATTTGGTTTCTGGTAATGAAGAAAGCAGGGAAGGCTAACTTATTCAGAGCTTGTCTGGATTGCAGTATGAACTACTCAGGGTTTATTAGTGTTTCTGCTCTCTGTATCTGTGGATTTGCATATTGACAGATTTAAGTGTCGGTATGCATCAGACTAGAAGCTGGCTTGAGTGTAGTGAGTTACATGCAGTTAGCTTCTGTATGCTGTTAGAGCTGGTGCTGTGCGTGGATCACTTTGTAATGAGGCTGTCATTGAGCCAGGGTGTCAGTCCCACTTGGAAGGGAGTTGTAGGGAGCCTCGGCCTGTGCGGTTGCTGTGCTAGGACAAAGCCTGGTGGAATTTACTCTGGGATACTGCCCTTGGGTCTTGGTTTGGATTTGGTCTGCTTAAAGTTCACCCTCTTGACCTGGCATCTTTGTGTCCATCAAAATCCTCCTCAGCTCACCTGTGCCTGGGATGGGGTTTAACTCTTCTGCTATCGCAAAGCCAGCTGAACCTTGCTGGGATGGATGAAAAATCCACCTCTGGCTTAATTTATTTTCCAGGGTTTGCCTCATTAAAATAACAATGACTTTGGTCTTTCGCTGATGTTCAAGGGAAGGAAGGTAATTGTATTCTTTTTTGTTTGATGGAACTTTTAAAGACTGAAGTGAATTTCATCCTACTATTTTTCTATGAGAAAAAAACGAGAACTGGGCCTAAGAGTCCTTTTTAACCTGAGTGCTCTTTGTTGAAGCTCTCACAGCTCCCATGGTCTGTACCTTGTGAGCTGGAGCAGCAACAAAACAGGTGAAGTTAAAGGGCTTGTTAAGCAGGGGTTGCAATATCATCTCTTGTGTCTTGAAGCAAACTGTTGCTGAATGGCAACCTTATAGAAAGTACAGCCTTAAGCTAGTCTAGAAATAGACCCTCCCTATGTTTTGTTTTTCATTGACTTCATTCAGAAAGGCCAGGACATTTTATTCAAGGAAGGGATTTACTGCCTGCTGTTAACTCAATATGACCTACCCGTTTACAATCCCTTCAGATTCTCTATGGGATGTAGGCACGTTTTCTCTTTCGTGTTGTTATTAAAAGCCCTATAGCAACGTTTACTTTCAGTTTTAGCTGTTAAGACTTAACCAAGCCTGGTGTGTGTGTGTGAGTGAGTGGGTAATATGTTAACTTAGCAGCTGGCCTTGCCGAGATAAACATGCGCTTTTCCAAATGCTGTCATCTGGCCCCTTTCCAAAACAAGCTGAAGGAGGAGGTCAGGGGTGGAGCCATCCTTTGCTTTAGTAAAAAGAGGCTTTCATTTGGAAAGGATTGCTAGATAGTATTGACTGGGAGAACTGCGAAATGAAACGGCCAAACCTTTCCTCAGTAAACGGAATCGTCTCTGTTGATGACTTGTATCTCGGTGTGCGTTACTGTGCTGGGCTTCTCTCTGAGGGTGTAGCAGCTGAAATGTGGAATGCATATTGCTTCCTCTTTAAAAATCACTGCTTTATGTACCGCTCTGAACATGAGAACTGATGAAAAATTTATCATCTTTGCTTACAATAGAGATGTGCAACACAAAAGTGCTATTGTTTTAATTGTTGAAAATTCAGATTACAAGATAACGGTAATACCATTAGAAGGTTTCCCTTTGGCCCAGAAGCTGCAGGTAGGAGCCTGTCAATCCCTTAGTATTAAAGATGAATGATAAGGAAACCTCTTAAATGCCTGTGACGCTGCAGTCTAGCCAATTTAGGATCAGCTGATGCCTTCTAGTGATAATGGCTTGAGGTTTTCAGCTGTATTATGAAGATATCAGCTAGGGGAAATAGTATTTAGAAGAGAAGTATACTTTATTGAATGGGGAGATGATCCAGAAGTGACAGTAAATTGCATTACTAAATGATCTATGTGCTCTGCACAGTCTCTTCACTGGTAAATGGTAGTGGGAAAATGAAAGATGGTTATTCTTAATGTATGAAAGCAGAGGAATCAAAGTATTACTTGATCTTCCTTTAGGAATCTGGGCTATTTATGAAAATGTCTACCAAAAGCACGGCTTAGTTTTACATCATGGTTACCAGATGTAGGTGTACTTACGCTTATTTTATCATTACTTAATCATGATTAACTTCACTGTGGATTCACATGCACAGTTATAACTGTGTTTCCTGAAACTTTATTTGTTCAGCTTCCTACCTTGTTGCTAATGTGTTTTAAAGTCTCCCATGCAAGATAAAACTGTCTGAATTTGATGATCATAATAAACTCCCTGTCCTGGTTTCAGCTATGATGGAGTTAAACTTTTTTTTTGGCAGTGAATGGAATGCCATGTTTGGGTGTTAGCATGAGAATAGTGCTGATAGCACCCTGATGTTTCCGATTTGTTGCCGGGCAATCAAGTACCTTTCTCGGCTCTGCATACTTCCATACTAGTGAGAAAGGAGGGGACGAAGCCAGGACAGGTGACTCGAATTGGCCAAAGAGCATATTCCATGCCAGTTACGTCATGCTCAGTTTAAGGGGGGACTGGGGGGAAGAGGGGGAGACAACGCCAGGACGTGCAGTTTCTGGGGACGGTTGGGTTGTCCGGGACGGGCTCTAAGCTGTGCGGCCTGAGTTGTGTGGTTTGGTGAGAAATTGCATTGTGTATCACCAGTTTCATCTATTTTGTGCTTTAAACTTATGTTATTGTTATATCTAGTTTTCTGTTATTGTTTAGTAAACTATCCTTATCCCAACCTGCGTGGTTCTGGTTTCTAGGTTGTGGTTTCTTTCCCTCCTTTCTTCCTTCCCTTTTCCCCCTCCCCCAACTTTCCCTCCCCCTTCCTTTTAAAAGTACAAGCGACTGTGTGGGGTGCGGCCCCCGGCTGGGGCAAAACCACGACACTCCCCTTCGTGCACAGAGCAGTTGCAGCGCTCTGTGAGATTGTATCACTAGCAGCAAATGCATCAGTGCTTTAAAAGATGCATCTGATTGTTTTGTCTTTTTAAAAGATGTACCATCTCTCTTCATCCCAATAAAAAGGCTTGTTTCACTGAAGACCTCTTTAAAATAACTAGCAGTACTTAAGTTGCATGGTTCAGGGTACTAAGCATCAAAATCTGAGTGAGTTTTGGTCTTAGCCCTGGATGTGAATCAGCACAGTAATTTTTTCAGTGTTGAGGTCTTCTATGTAGTTGTAATTCAAGCTCATAAAATATTAGAAGCTTTGACAGTAGTGAGGTCTGCTTTCTGGAGCTCTTCCCTGTGGGTTTACAGCCAAGGATGGCTTGAGAGTGAGAACAGTTATCTGTGCTGCAGCAGTGAGGTTTTATGGCTGGGTGCCCAGATTGTCTAGCTTTGCACACAGCTTTATAGTTTGCCTTTGAGGGCTATGGAGGTGGAAGTCATTTGTAATAAACAGCTATCTGCAGCTTGCTTTTCTAGGTTTTGAAATGTACATCCATTTAAAAAATTGCAAACTAGATCCACGTTTACTGATTGAAATCTAAGGAAATTGTGTTTTAGAAACTTACCTGTGAGACATGTTAACAAACCTTTTTGCTTTGTATTAAAAATAGCCAGTATTTATCCCTTGGCTGTTTGGGCTTCTTTAACAGTGAGCTCTGAATTGCTAGGGAATGAGAGAAGGGGGTTTTGGGGGGTTGGTTTAGAGAAAATTTGACTTGTCAAATTGATTGGCATCCTTAGTGGTAATTAAACCCCAGAGAAAAATATGTTTATAGGTCTCAAAATAGTTATCATGCAACTACCAGCTATAGACTCGTTTAGGAGGAAAAGATAACACCCACCTCCCTTCCACTGCAAGGAAACAAGCTACCCTGGTGATGCAGTATTAGTGTCTGGCTATGGGTGTTTTCTTGAGGCAGATCAGTCTTTTTTCTTTCCCCCTGTCTGCTGCCTCCTGGGGTCTGTGTGTTTTCCTGTGATGACTTTCTGAAGGGATAGTGGGTAGTGCCTTTGTTACTTGATCAAGAACAATCTCCTAGAGTGGCGTATCTGTGGTTTTTTTAAGATGTGCTGTTTTCCTTCCTATTCCTTTTTTCACCTTCCTGGTTCTGTCTGCTTGAAGTTTACAGTTTCCTCTCTTGTGCTGGATTGTCAAGACTTCCCCAAGAGAAGCAGAAGACCTTTTTGTTTTGTTTGAGGGATACAGAGTACTCACAGTGCCTTGGATACCATTCTGGGTGGTCAGTATGTACACATATCGATTCTTAGTCCAAACTGACTCCTGCCAAGTCTATTTTAAGCTCAGCCAGATATCTCTGTTGTGTCAGCCTGCTTTTCAGTCATACTGTAGTCTCAGGCTCTCAGGTCTTTTAGTTATTCAGAATTCCAAAATGTTTTCATGGCTGATGCTAACTAACATCACTGATGCTGACAATGGAGATGCTTGTTTTCAAACAGTGGCTGGTTACTGGTAAACAAAAGAGCCTCAGCCCAGTGCTTTAATACAAGCTGTTCTAGAGAAAAGCAGCGGTTCAGTAAGAATGTGACAAAACCTCCCTGAAACAACCAACCAGCTGTACAGACCCATAATGTGCTGGCTGCCATTTTACTGTATTTTCTTACAAGCTCATTAATAGAAGACCATGGAAGGTGGTCTTTGGCAGTCCTTGGAAGACTTTTTGCTTGAACTCGATGTTTGTTCATGCCTTGAAGATCACGTTTCTTATGCAATATGAAGTTAAAAACTCCACTAGCACTGTTAGCATAGCCTAATTGTGTGTAAGTCAAGGAAGACTCTGCAGAGTGTATTGCCAAAGCCAGTCTGGAGCAGGATTTCTCATCATCTAATGTCATCTTTCTATCTGTAGGTCTCAACTTTCCTCTTCTCTCAATGTTTTTAATCAATTACACAAGCTTACATAACATAGCAGAATTGCTTCCAATGTTGCCTGATTTATTCCCCCCCATGTTTTCAGCTTTGAAATGGATGCTCCACTGGAAAGTTTGTCCATTAATCACTGGCTAGGTAATGAAAGATGTTACATCTCTGCAAATCTAATCATTCTTGTGTCTTTATGATGTCATAGCTGTAAATGCACTGTATTGTACCTCACTCTTGTGATGCTGCAAACAATTGCTCTTGGTTAAATGCTATTGACATAGGTGTGCTGATCACATCTGATTGTAATGTACCTCTTTGTTTCCCTGCTTATGAAAATATTTGGTTTCTCTTTGTGTAACATTGGCCAGTGTAAAAGGTACAGAGTTGTATGTTTATTTTTTAAGCCTTTAGAAATTAAATTAATATGGAAAGTGCAGCATCATCTGATAAGAAGAGCCTGCTAGTAACAATCTAAGTGCTGTTCAGTATTTTCTAGTAGGATCATCATAAAATACAGCTGTCTGATCCAGGTGTGGAGCTAAATTTGGTGTGTCAGTAGTAGAATTGCTTCTATCGAGGAGGAGAATCTCTGTATAAATAGCACTGTTTCAGGTGAAAGATGTTATTATCTGGGACTTACTGGAGCTTGGTGAATGTAATTTTTACTATTTGCATTCTTCTAATCAAACTTTCTAGAAGTCCTTCCCTTTTGAAAAGCACTATCCGAGTTAAGTCTCAGTACTGATAATGTTATCTAGTGATGTCAGCCTTTATGCTGTGCTCCCACGCTTATGGGTAGCTGCACAAAGCAATGATTTCCTTAAAGACCCTCAACTTTAATTTTTCTTCTTGCATTTGTGACAGTGAAGCATTCTTCACAGGTTTCTAGGTGAAATATTGCAGTGACAACAAAATCCCATGCTTTTGAAGCAAATAAACAGGCTGATAAGATACAATCTATTTTATCTGGATGATATTGTAACACTCTGATAGTTCAGCTGCATTAAAATTGTGGTTTCCCACCCCCACTCTGTCTCCTGTCCCTCTGTCAGCATCCAGACAAGCAAGAGCTGATCTTTCTGGAATTCTGTCTGCATCTACTGATCAGATAATGTACTTGGAGACATTTTGGATAGATTTCTGAGAATATTTGCTCCCGTGGGCATTTCATGGACTGACTGAAGGCATGAAATAGTTATTACTAAGATTGTAATTGTCCATAAATTGATTTCCAAAGTGGTATTTACTGCAATTGGTTTTCCTGTCCTGGAAGATCATTTATGGCTATTTCCTTTCCCCATCTCTCCCCCCACCCTGTCTTTCCTCCCCCCATGGAGACACCATTCCTTTGCTAAATTGAAAAATGGATGGTGGCCCGTTCTGATGGTGGCTCTGATATTCCAGTTTATTATTGGCAGGAATTGATGGCCAGATGCTTTTACTATGGAAAGCGAAGTGGGGGAACAAAGAACTTTGAAACTTGATGAACTTAACGGAAATAAGAGTTACCTTTTCAGCAATGCACAGTTGATCTTTTAAACTCTGGTAGATTTGTGGTGGGAAAGGTGCTAGCTTGAACCTTCCAGCTTCCTTATTTTTGGATGACAGAATAAGTCTTTTTCTGGATTTTGTGGATTCAGTATCCAGCCTAAATACAGACACAGAGTAGTGCAAGGGCTTCTTATCTCACTTGAGTTACATTGCTATATTAATTTCCAAAACAGCATTGCAGCTGAAGATGTATAAAGTGCACAAAACATTTGTGTTTAAACTTTCACATTTGCAGTGCATAACTTTTAGTACAGTTTATTAGTCTACAGTATGTTTTTGTCTGTCTTGACTCGGATCAAATTTGGTGTTAACCTCCTGCAGAGAATTGCAGGACCCCTGACATTTTATTGTGACTCTTGATTAGCTCACCAGGGTTCCTGCTAAGAATTCTTCTTTCATTCATTTGATAAATTGAATTCCCTATTCACAGTGCCTTTAAATAGAATGGTATTTGGAAAACTTGAAGACAACAACTTGAATGTTCAATGAGCTCACCCAGCAAATTTTAAAATGCAGGAGGAAATGACAGGTTTGTATCTTCTGAAATCTTGTAAAAGAATAGACATTTCACAAAAACATAAGTCTCCACCTTCATGTTCACTTTAAATTTATTTGCCTTCTGGTTTCTACAGCAGGGAGTTCTGTTAACAGCAGTTTTCCCTTTTTTGTCTTATCTTGCCTCGTTACGTCAGGAACTGGGCATTTGCCTAAATTAGTCTGTATCTGGGAGCAAATAGAATGAGGTGGCACATTCCTTTGCAGTGGAACTTCAGCTCTCCAGGGCAGCATGTGTGCAGGATGGAGAGCATCTTGTGCTTACACCCAGGACACCCTACCCTCTGCACACATCAATTTCACCCACTTTTACTATATCCCCTCACTGTTGCTGCTGCTGCTGTTGTCTGGGCTTGTGCAGTGGAGTGTTCTGAGCCCCACAGGATGAGGAATAGCACCTTTTTTTTCCCCCACTTTCTTCTAATTCTAGATCTTGACATACTCCTTCCCTGTGAGGCCACTGTCCCGGCCTGTCTCTGTGAGCCACTCAGAGCTGGGGCAGCAGCAGCAATGTCCTGCACCTCTCCCCACTGCTTGTGCTTTGAGGTGGCACCTGGAGATCTCGGTAGTGAGATGGCAGAGGCCTGTTCCCTGTATAGTATGGTGTCTTCCTGTCAGCTGGTTTCTGCAGGCCTCTGCCACATCTCTGTGAAACCATTTTAATATCATAGCTCAGGCTGGAAAGGACCTCAGGAGGTCATCTCAGGCAGGTCTGTATTTTAAAGCTGTGACGTCTGTGTCTGGTAACATGTCTGGTGCTGCTCACTGTGTTGCTGGTATGTGTTGGTGTTATTCTTAGACTTGCCTGGCACAGGGAGGGAAGTGCATATGCGTTTTTCTGCCGTGCCTGTGGCAGAAACTTGGCCAAAAGGAGAAGTATTTCTTGCAGACCTCACCTTCCTGGGCCTTTTTCATCACCCTGGAACCACTTGTCAGGGTGGCAATGGATGCGGGGGCTGTGGCTGCTGTAAGCTGGGTGTCTTTAGTTGAACATATGCTGGCACCACAGAATAAGCTAGAATAAGCAGAAGAGCAGTGGTATAAACACAGATGATTTCAGCATCAATTCTGCTGCCTCCTTTCTGATCCTGTAGGTTGTGTCATCTAGCCTGACCTGTGTGTGAGTACCAGCCTGGTCTTCAGCTCCCTTGCTAAATGAGTTGAATATGCTTTCACCTCCTGATAAGTGATAACAGAACAGCAGAGTACTGGCATGTGACTGTGATGGAAGGGGGAAAGGAGGGCCAGGGCTGCTATAAATCCTTACAGGCAAAATGTTACAGCATTTTAGTTAGGCAAACTTGCTCTTCATTTTCTTTAAAGAAACATAAAGATTTATTTGTGCATGCTTGATGGGTGTGAAGGTATGCTACACAGAAGCAGTGTGCCTGCCTGCCTGCCAGTCCTGCAGCATGTGATGCCCCTCCTGACCCCATCTCTGTCAGACGGGTGAGGTGCTGAGGTGCTGACGGCTCCTCCAGCCTCAATCTCTGGGAGTGGTCAGCTCTCTGAGGGCCCCGGGGCTGTGGTGTGGGCAAAACATCCTGCAGACCTGTTGCTCCTGTTTCTATTTCCTGGCCTTCTGCTTCGCAGTATCCCTGTGCAGCTGTTGTGGGAAGAATGCCCTCTGACATGTTCTGGTTCACCTAAATAATTTGAGCCAGTAACTCTTCCTTTGGTTGCTTCTAGGTCAGTTAATCAATAATATTGAGTTGAAGAATTTGTCAGTGTGGGACTTTTGTTGGCACAGGGCTCTTGTGAGTATTTACCGAAACAAAAATAGCAAACATAGTATCTGGAAAGAGACAAACATGGTGTGTTCTTGCTAAGCTCCTAGATTCCAAAGCTGTTTTCTTTGTGTATTAAGTTCCAGGAAGACTGGGGAAGAGCTCTGGACCAGATGCTGCATCAACTGCCTAGGAGGGAGACAGTGCTGTGAAAGTAAATCTAGTGATCTGCACTGTTCACAGGCTGTCGCTTAGTTTTCCAAGAGAGGAGTTGGCCCATGTTTGCTGGGGGAGGAGAGATGTTCATACCATGTTTCTTGTTTGTAGCCTGCTTTGACTGGTGGATATGATAAAAGCCTTTTTGGGTGCCTTTTTTTGTTTGTTTGTTGGGTTTGGTTTTGGGGGTGTGTGTGGTTTATTTACTAGAGGGTTGAGGGAGTAAATCCTGGCGTGCTTTGTGCCTGAAACATGTGTAGGGGTGAGGTTTGTGTGCAGGGCTCTAGCCCATGCCTGGATTTCCCTACCCCAACTACTTAAGCCACACCAGAGTGGAGCTTGTTTATATGTTGATAGGCCTGCACTGTGGAAGGCAAAACCTTCACACAAGAGATGATGTACCTGTGTGCCAGCAACTTCACATCCTATGTTAATTTGGATCAGGAGTCCCATGTTTAAGCAAACCTTCTGATTGTTGTGAATTACTGTGCTTTGATTCACAACGTGGAGTGGTCTTGGAGAGCAGCAGTCACTGAATGATGAGCTCCAGGGCTACAGTTAGTGCTTTCCTGCTGCAACTGAGCATGGAATTCATGGGAGTGAACTACAGCTTGTCTCAAGTAACAAAGTCACCTGGAAGGGGATAGCGTGGCTATCCTGCCCTCTGCATGTGCTGTTTTACTCTGCTGATATACTCCTATTGGGCTGCCTACTTGGTGATGAAGATGTAACATAAATCTCCCAAAACATTCTCCTTAGTACTCTGGTACTCCTGTTAGTACACCATCTGTCTCTGGTAACAATCCAGGAGAAAGCAGACAAAAGGAAGTAAATAGATGAAAAACAAAAACCTGCAAACATGCCTGAGACTTGGGGAGTGCTCAAAGATGGACTTGTCAAACTTCTGATGCTTGACTTAGAGTTAATACCTATCCTTAATTTATAAAGGCTGCTTCTTTGGGATCTTCCCCTACTTCTAGTGATTAGCAATCAACTAGTAGGGGCCACAAGGCCAGATCAGTGTGCTTTGGTGCCTTTTTTTATTCTTTTAAATAATCTTGAATGCTGGTAACTATCTGGTCTTGCTTTGTCATTCTTATTTATTTCAGTGGTCGTTTAATATGTATTTAAAGTGGGGTTGCAACAAGTTAATACTAGGTGAGCAAGAATCCAGGTCCTGTGGTAAATAGTTACCACTATCCTCAGGGTCCTGCTGCTAATTTGTTGCTCTTCAACAAATAACCCAAATGGTTAGAAACACTGTACTGCTGCAGGAGACACACACCTTGTCTCATGGCTGCAGCACAGGTGCTCTTCTTTCTTCTGGTCATGGAATTTCTGTTTTACAGACTGTAAAATCAGGATTATTAATTTAGTTTCTTGGGCAACCTAAAATCTTCCAGTTGTTCAGTAAGATACTTTAATTGAACGTGGTGCTTTTCATATCCTGTAGTGTTCTTGGGTGTCTTGAATGACAACTGTGTTCTGCTCCTGCACAGTGATAGGCAGGAGTGGAGAAGGGTGCACAGAGCAGCACAGACCTGAAGAGAGCTGCCAATACCCTGTAACAAATGAAAGAAATAAAACCACAAAAGACCTAGAGCCAAAACTATTGCACAGTGAAAGGAAACATCGAGGGAAGTATTAGTGCTCTATTTTGGTGCAGGAATTTTGCTGGAATATCTGTGGGACTTAAGAAATGGGACTGCTGTCCATGTTGGGAGATCAGTCCTGTGTTGTATGCTTCTTTAAGGTAAGTTGAGCAGACCCTGGGAGCATCAAAGTACCAGGCCTGCAGTTGTTAGCAGTTAGTAGATGTTTCAGAGGAAGGGAGGAATCTCCTGCCAAAGCAAATAATGTATTAAGGAGTGACAAGTGCCGGACAGGGGCATAATTTAACAGAAAGACACCCCAAAGCATGGGAATAATAAATTATAAATTGAGGTCAAAGCAAGCCACTCATCAAGCTTCACTTATTCCCTGTAGGAACAAATTTTGCACCCATACTTTGAAATTACAGGGTTTGGTTTCAACCTGTGTGATCACCCCATACATGTAACTCATCCATAAACTTACCTTGTCTGCAGTAGTGTAGCTCAAGGCTTTTCCCCCACTAATTCCCTTGAGAGGATATTGTAGGATTTGACCTAAGGAGTGGGTAGAGGCCTCCTTTTTCCAGCCTAATTACCTTTGTGTCCAGGAATGGCCCTGTATCAGTGTTGCTTCCTAATGAATATAAGCCTTCCTTTAGGTATTTTTCCTCTTCTCTCCCCCAAACATAGATTTGTAAAGATTTGGTCTGTCTCTAATGTTGTTTTTTTTTTTAAATGCCACAGTGTGGAAGGTTCTTCTTTATGCCTAATCCAAATCTCCTCTGTTGCCATTTAAACTCAGTGCTAATTACCACAGCTAAAGTAGAAAGATTTTACTCTGTTCTTCTCTAACACCTGTCTGAATAAAGAGGTTGCCATTTCTTTTGATTAAATTAGTCCAAGTCCAACACTTTTTCTATGCACCCATGCTTTTTTTTTGATGGGCTGTTGCTGTTTTCTGGACTCTTTTAGTTGATCTGTATCCCTTTTACTGTAGGGAGTTCCAAACTGGTCACAAGGGAGCAGCTGCTCAATTTCTGACCATTTGGATTGAGAGCCCTGTGGCACATGGGTGTTTTCTCCCCCCACATTGGTGTTTAGCTGTATGGATATGATGCCCATTCCTGCCACACATGGTACCCTGCACTCTTTCTCACTGAACTGAGCTCTGCTTATTTTGTACATCTCAAGTTGTCAGGTTGTTCTGAGTATTGTCCTCCCTTCATTATTTTGCAGCCCTGTGACTTGACATTCTGGAAATTTAGCAAGTTAACATATTTTTCCAGCAGCAGAGTGGTTAATAAATTTGGCTGCTGGACATGTGGTGTGTGGCATCAAAAATCCAGTGGTTCTCTTGCTCCTTGGAAGGGGAAGTGCTGTGGTTACTTGAAATGACAATAAAGTAATGAAACATTTAGCTTATGTTCCCTACTTTATTCTTGGAAAAAAAAAATAAAGCAACTGTTCTTATTAACAGAACTTTGCATGGTGCTTAAAAAGTCAAATTACTTGTTGGTTCCTTTTTGTCCTTTTCAAAAATAAGCTGTGCCATAAAAAAAATGAGAACTTTTTTTTCCTGTCCACAAATCATTGTTAGCTCTTACTGTTTTTGTCCCTTCCCCTTTCAAGTTCTAGGCATGGTTCTTGCTGTGTGCTGGTGGTGTGGAGTGCCATCCATCTTCTCTGATTCTTTAAGGTAATCTGTAATGACTTAGACATAGTTGTTCTCATGGTAAATTACTTCAGGCACAGCCAGTGGAAAAACATTTGATTTCTCTAGGGACTTTTAAAGCTGTTCTTACTTCTGCTGGCCTGATTTCCTATTTGGAGCTGTAGCAAAATGTTTAGTTCTATCTATATTTTTTTTTCCTCCCTTGTCAGTTCATGGAAGTTTTCCTCAGAAGTTGGATCATTATTTTTACCCAGTTTTGGGGAAAGGGGACTTCAGAAACACAACACATCTTGAGGTGCTTGCATAGATCAGTGTTCACCAGCTAGAATGAAGCATTGCCATGGTGGTGGCAGAGGTCCTGGGGCAGGAGCAGCTTGGTCATTGGCTCTGTTGGCCCTGCCACCAGCTTGGAGCAGACCCTCCCTGTGCAGGGAAGAGGACCTTGAAATCCCTCTGTGAAATCTGAAATCCCTGTCGTCATCTGTGGGCTCAGCACCCGTTCAGATTGTTGTTGACCATCTGTTCCCTGCTGACCTCTTTAGTGAAGACTAAAGCAGTAAGAAAAGTGCTATCACTTTAGCCCTTACAGGTTCATCTGTCAGTAGTCCCTCTTTCCCACCAAGTATCAAAGTGTTTGTTTCTTCTTGCTTATTAATGAAGCACTTCAAAGGTTGATTTATTGTTACTTATATGCACAATGCTAATTGATTATTTTTACACAGTGAGGGTGACAGAGCCCTGGGACAGGCTGCCCAGGGAGGTGGTGGAGTCTCCTTCTCTGGAGATATTCAAGACTCGTCTGGATGCCGACCTGTGCAATATGTCCTAGGGACCCTGCTTTGGCAGGGGGGTTGGACCTGATGAGCTCTTGAGGTCCCTTCCAACCCCTACGATTCTGTGATTCTATGATTATTACCCTTCCTCATCTTTGTCCCCATGTTTATGCTGGTTTTTCCACACTAAGTCTTATTTATTTTGACCTAGTTTTGCGTGCTGCTTGTTTTTTGGAAGTGATTGGAGAGCTTGTAATTAGGGACCAGCTTGACTCTTCCTGATTCATGACTGAGCCTAGACATGAAGCGAAAAAAGCTGACACTTTCTCAAGTCCCACCAGCAGCTCCTTGCCTTCCCTGGGATTTCCTCTAGATTGGTCACAGAGCAACAGGCAGGTTGGATTTTAGTTTATCCAGTGTAGTCATGAAATCAAGGAATTACTGATTGTATGGTGACCTCTTGCTTTACCTCCTATACCTTAGGGTATCCTCATTCATGGTTAGATTCTTGTTGATTTCCAAGAAACAATGCTTGCCTCTGCCTATTGACACTGTCTTTCACTTGTCCTGAATGAATTAAAGCCTGCTTTTCCAGTATTCACTGCTATTTATTGTTAGCTTTTCCAGTTCTTTGTCATCCTTTGAGCTCCTTTCTGTCTTCATGATCCCAACCGTGTCTGTCTTATCATCTAGAATCAGATCTTGAAAAACTTTCTAAGTAGTAATTTTCTTAATTTATATTTGAAACTGTATAATGTTAGATTTTGAGAACTTGGCAGCTGCTAACTGTGTTTCATGTCTGTGTTGTCCAGACCCTCTGTTATCACATGTAGTAGTTTCTTTCAGAAAGCCTGTTCAGCATGCTTTGGTAGCCTGCCTTTAGGCAATTATTTGTCAGTCCCTTACAATTCTAACTTATAGATCACTTTTTTCCTCCCCTCTTACCGTTGTGAGGAAAAATCTGTGCATCCAGAAATGCTTGATGATGGGGGAAGTCAAAACCAGAGCAATGCTTGAGCGATTGGATGCAAATTGTAGGATTTCTATCAGTAACAGCAGCTCTCACAGCTACCAGGGAGGCTTTTCTGGCACAAAGCGTGATGTGAATTTAGGATGGAAGAGGTATTCCAGAATTAAAGTGGGGGAGCTACTGTTTCATTGGGCTAAACCAGGCAAAGACACCTATAGACCAAGATGAAGAATGCTATTCCAGGCAGTTTCCCTATGTAAATAAATAAACCTTCAGCATCTTAAATACATGTAAACAAAACTTATTAGGCAGCCAGGTTTGGAGCTGTGACACACTAAGGGTCAAGAGAGACAGTCTCTCTTTAGTCCTGTGCTACTGCAGGGACTGCTGAACCACAAACCACTGTATGGTACCAACAGTGCATGTAGTAACAAGGAGTTTAAGAATATGATATTCCCAAAAGGCATATTGCAGAATCCTCCTAGAATGTCACATCAGTGCTAATTCAAAATACCAGCTGTGCCTTCAGATGTGAAAACAATCCAGTGTTTGATACCAGCTAGAAATCTGCAGTTCTCAGCTTAAAAAAATAAAATCAATCTAGATTATTTTCTCAAGGGTTTAATAAACTATTCTGCAACGGGCATTGACAGAGCATGGCCATGGTTCTCAAGTCGTTCTGACCAGCCCCTGCGTTTCATCTTCATTTCCTTTTCACAGACAGCTCCTAAGCATGCATCCTTCAAAGATAACCTTGGTTTAAGTCTGGATTTCATGAGCTAATTGCAGTCTCTAAAAGCAACACTCAGTGCCATAGCAAAACTCTCTGCTGACAGAAATCCCCCACGATTTTCATTTATCAGACCCATGTATATGAAAAAGACAAACTCTTACAAGTATATTCCTAGACACTTCTGGTTTAAATCCTGTGAGCTTTGTATTTATAACTTTTTTACCAATTTTCCTGTAATAAAGGTTAAATTGTTGCCCAGGAAGTAAAACTGCAATACTTGCTTTTGACAATATAATCAAACTTTATATAACAATGTTTTTATTATGTTCCTTTTGTTTTGCTCTTAGATGACTAATTTCTGCCTAGAAGTGACAGCAAGAGTTGCTATCTGAGAGGCCAATTGGAGCTTTATTTCTATTTTAAGCATATTTAACACACATGTATTCAGAAGTGTCATTATGTAAATCAGCTTTGAAGATTGAACTCCATTAAAAATTATAGTATCATTTTCTGAGTTAATCTGAGGCTATTTTAATCTCAGAAATGAAATAAAAAACAGGTTTCCGCTAGGAGTGGCACTTCTACCTCTTATATTGTAATTGATATGATAATATGGTAATAAAATACATTGTATTTTTAATGGAGCAAAATGTTTGCTCTTCTTTGATTTGGAAAATCCTCTGACATGGTGTATTACCTGCATAAGGGAGGGAATAACATTAACAGGGCTTGGGAAATAGGAAAACAGAATTACTTTTAGAGGCAGAAAGGGTGGAGATAGAAGTTCATAGTGGAGTCTGCCTAAGTAATGAGATTTTGGCAGTGATGAAGAGAACAAGACATTTAAAAAAAAGAAAAGAAAAAAGGCCCAACAAGGAAGCTGGGAAGTGTGTGCTTAGTGTAGCTTAAATAAACTGCAGATTGAGGCTGGTGGTGGTGTGGGGTTCTTTCTGTTGCTGGGTTTGTTCTGGTTTTGTTGGGGTTTTTTTTAAATACTACACCATTAAAAGGGCTTTAAATGTAATTGTGGTGTTCTGGTATTGCTGTAATGTCGTGGTTTTTCTTAAGTAGTAGCAAGAGGAAACCAGAAGGGTTCTCGTTTTGCACTGACTGGTTTCATTCACCTGCTTTAAAAAACAAGAAAGGCTCCAGCTTCTCTTGGCAGTATTCTGGTGCTCTGGGATAGTTCACTTGAAGACGTGGGCCTTATAGAGTCTGATGTGACTTGAGTTACAGAGCACTGCAAATGAAGGGACTGGATGTTGCTACTCTGTAGGTACTGAAATCCTGGGGACTTTTGTTCTTTTCGGGAGTGAACAGGAATAAAGTGAAATCTGTTACGGTTTCAGCTCGGTTTCTCTTGGTAATATAAGTCATTGTTCTAGGACTTTGCAAAAAGCCAGCCACTTAAAACTACTATTTTAAGTACCCTTTTCTCAAGTGCCAAGTGAAGTATATGACACAAATACCCATCCCCAACTCTTCTGAGCAAATGTTTCTCCAACAGGGATTTACAGGACAAGCATTTGAAAGGTGTTAGGGAAAAATCTTACTGAAAGAGTTGTCAGGGTCTGGAACAGGCTGCCCAGGGAGGTGTTTAAAAAAAGGGTAGATGAGGTACTTAGGGGTATGGTTTAGCATAGGGTGGGAATGATTGGCCTTGATGATCTTAAAGGTCTCTTCCATCCTTGTGATTCTGATCCTATGTGGCTGTTTGAAATTGGTGTGAAGTCAAGCAGTCATGCAGGTGATGTGGTTTTGGTTGTGATAAAGTGATTTGATGATTTAAAATACAGATACCTAATGCCACTTCAGGTGTCCTGACCTCCAGTTGTGCACCAGGCTTTTCCAGATGTGCCCAGCTTCCATCTGCTAGTTCAGACTTTGGGTCTTGCCATATGTCACCCAGGTAAATAGGTTGTATGTCTATAAGGACACTGACACCTCTGTTGAGATGTCTGAATTGCTACTGTGATGTTTATTGGTTTGGGGAACACAGGGAAAGGGGAACTGCTTTTGGGTGAGAATCCTGCTGTGTGCATTAAAGTACATGCAGTGGCCAAGCCCAGTACTTCCAGGCAATAACCAGAACACCCTCCAATTGCTAAAAGCTCAAAGAAAGTGACAATATTCCTTTTTTTTATAAAAAGAGAAACTATCAAAGAATGTGCATACATACTAAAAGCAAAATAAACAGTTAAAACCCAATTTTTTTCATGATGAATGTTTAAAGATGTGCAAAATCTGAATAGTATGTGTTACCTGTACCTTTTATGTGGAGCCCCCCTTGCTATTGCAGTAAAATGGTTGAGCAAAGTGTTGTAACTAAAAAGACTTCTTTTGACAATGAGATATCTAACCAAACTTACACGTAAAGCAGTAAGTTAGGCTAAAAGTGATCTCAGTGAATAATTGGAAGACATCAAATCTAATAATAATAATAATACTAATGGTTTCAGCCTGTCAGAAATGGAGTATTCTCAGAAGATCTCTAAGGATGATAAATGATCAAGACCTAAAGAGCTGTCAAGGAAGATAAAATAGTTATAGAGAAGTAAATGAATTATTTGCATTGGTATTTATGTGGAAGGGTGTTGGGGAGGTTTTTTGTTATAACCATTTATTACAGTGATGGACAAAGAAAGGATAGATAGTAAGGGTTCAAATAGATCATCTTCATTTGGCACACCTTACGTTAAATGTTAACCAAGGTGCTGCTGGAACAGTCTTGTATTATTCAAATTCTTCAGCTGGAATTTATAGGATGAGTGCAAAATACAATTGCTTGAATTCATCTGGGCCTTGGTTTACAGCTCCTTCAGAAGAAAATGGATACACATCAGAAATGAACTTTATGTATTTGAGCAAAAGAAAAACTGGTTCTTTTCAAAAACAGAAATACCATACTTGCTCATGGTGGTTCCTGGCTGTTGAAAGCCAGCAGAACCTGCACTAATTACCTGGGGTTTGCTGTTTGGATTTATTTCAGTCTTAAACTGTCATGCCATAGAATGTGCTGATATTAACTAGCATTTTTGAGTGATGGTGGAAAGAGGCTTCCAAGTAACATCTATTCTTTCTGTATTTTCATTTGTCTGTTGTTATATTTGTTATTGTTTTCAATTTTGGAAGAATGCTTCGAAATGCTTTTATTATTACAGCATTAGAAGCAGCCTTTTTAAAATGCAATGTATAAAATTAGCAATGTGAGTATGGATTATTTACCTTCCTAGATAAATGTCCCTCATTGAAAAGCTCTTCCCATCCTTTATTCTTATCAGGGAGAAAGAACAAGAAACACAAGAAGAGGAACATTTGATGGAAGAAAAGAAAAAGAAAAAGCAGGAAGAAAAGAAAAAGAAGGAAGGTGCTCAGAAAAAGGTTTGTTCACGTTACTGTTTGGAATTCTATAGTCACTTTACGTGTAATGTAGAGATACTCACTGAAGTAAAGGCTGCAGAATGAGTAATTCTGAGGCAACTGAGCAGCTCTGGTGACTTAGAGTGAGGCTGTGGTCAGACAATCTCTGCAGAAGCAGTTGTGACAGTTCATTAGCCACTCCCCAAGCTGCTTACCAGCCCCTGATGAGAAGTTACTGCTCCCACCGCCTGCCTCATGTGAATGCTCCTCATCAATGTCAACGCAAAGATAAGGGGATTAGTCTCAATGGGGACTGAAGCGACTGGATTCTAAGGCCATTGCACACTTACTGTGGTCTGCATTCCCCTGCTGTTCTCTGGATTGCATAGTTCTAATGGTCAGTGGCCCTTGGGATGTGCATGGGGATTGAATCACTGTCTCTTCCACTATTAGGAATTAGACACTAGACAAAAGTGGGTAGATTCCAAACAGATGAAAAAAAAAAGCTGTGTGTTCACAAAATGCACAGTTATTCTGTGTAAGCTAATAGAATGTATGGATCCAAAGGAATACTGGATGGATTCATGGAAGCTAATTAACTCTTTACAGTGTTCAGAGGTTTGTAAAGGTGTTGTTCAGTTCAGGAAGCCTCTGGACCTCAACTGATGAAAGGCTGGGTGGGACAATGGGGATACTCTCATACTGCTTGCTATGCTTTGGGCTGCCTCTGACATCTGCTTTTGGCTTTGGTCAGACAAGGGTAGCTATTCTTATATTCCTAATACATGGAAATAAACCAGTGTTCTCCAGTCCTTAATTGGGAATAAGACCTGCACAAAGTTAGGCCTGCAGCCTTATAATTATTAGGTATCATTTTGAATATTTACATATTTGGATAGTTGATTTGTTTTGTTCTTTTCTCCTTTCAGGCTGCTGAACAAAAAACCAAAGGTAATTTCATGTTTATACTTGTGAACTATTTGATTTTTTTTTTTATAAGTCTGTTAAAAAAAAGTGCTTGTTCTTTTTATTTGTGTCTTTAACTGAGGAGAGGGTATCTTACTAGGGTAGGTCTGTTCTTAAAGCTTTGGAGGAGCTGACTGTATATTGGGGTTCTCAGCACAAGCTTTTTCTTTGCTTATCTTGCTGGGGATTGTAGAACAAATATATATAGATCAAATTGCTGTGAAACAACACAAAGTATGTCATCTTTTTTGTCTAATGCTGAGGCAGATCTAGTTTCCTGTTTGGTTGTTCTTAGTTGTATATCAAGTTCAAAGACAACTAATTGCCACCAAAAAGGGTAGATCTCTTCCTGTGCATGCATGATTCAGTAAGCTCAATTCATTGAAGTTAGGTGAAAGCTATTTCCCCCACAGCCACCACCACCTTTTATTCTTCCTGCTTGATAAGTGAATTGGGTTGCAGAATGGTCCAGGAAGTAGCAGAGATAAGCCAGGCATTCTGTTTTTTGAAGGGCTGAAGGTCTTAGGTGTGCACTGGGAGGAGAAATGGTGGTGAAGCTGTGGCCTTAAAAAAGGTGAGGAAGAGAGTTGAGGGTAACACTTCTCTTCTGCAACGGTTGACTTACAGGTTGGGGTGTTTTAATCTAGTCTGTCCTTTGATTTTCATAGCCCTACACAGAACTCAGGGCTGCAGAACAGTTCTGTTCCAGTTAATATGCACTGTTATTTATTGCTGGGTAATTAGGTGACAGACAGGCAAGGAGAGCTTCCCAGATTCGCAAAGACTGAGAATCAGAGAAGAGCCAAACCTAACATATGGGGTTGACAAAACAACTTATGCTTCAAACACTTTTTATGTATTCATACAGCAGAAATTAAGTATTGCTTCAGTAATGCTGAATTCGGGGGGGGGAAAAAAAGTCTAACTATGTTGAAGAAACCATAGCAAGCAATATATTGAAGCTCTGAGCTTTTATTTCCAGATTTTCTGTATGTGGAAAGTGTGAAATCAGAAATTGTAATCTGTTGCATCTGCTCTGCAAGATCTCATGTAGTTTCTAACAGTGGCTTTTGCTTTCTGGAGAAGGAGGTAGCAGAAATACCTAAGCCCTGTGAAAAAAATTTGGAATTAAGATGTATCAGAGTGATTTCTCTCTAAATGGAATATCTCTGTTTCCACGTTATTACACATTTTGTTCTCTGTATCAGCTCATTTCTGGGTGAAAAGCTTTCACTGTTCTATAATGTATTATAATGACTTTTTAATATCATAATTCAATGGCAGATGTTTTTGCTGTCAAAGTAACTAACTTCATTTTCACATGATACCTCAGTGGCTCTTCATTTCTGTTAATATTGAAACGTGGTGCCTTCTTCTTTCCTCTGTGGGGGTATAACTATTTCTCTCTTTAGAGGCAGCTTTGGGTTTAATTGCTTGAAAATGTCAATTTTAAGTTTTTCAGAGTAGCCTGCTAGTAACTCCAGCTTTTCAGCTATGCTTGTGAGCTCCTTTCTTTCAAATTTAGGGACTGCTTTTCTCCATTTAGTTGATTTTTTTTTTTTGTTGGTTTGTTAGCTTTTGTCTATTATCTTTGTGTTTCAACATCCTGTGCCACTGTGATAAAACCTGAATCAGGAAGCAGACAGCACTAAATGAAGGCAGTTGTGTTAACGATTAAGCAGTTCTAGCTTTTATTGTCCCATCTATCTATAACACACCTTTTTGCAGCTAGGCTTCATTGGCCTGTGGAGAAATCAACCCTCTCCTGCTCCTGTTCTGTGCTGGAGTAGCATTTACTTAGTCCTGTGGATAACCCTTCTTTTCATTTCCTTTGGCAGGCAACTGCTAGCTGCTTTTAAGGTTGTCTGTGGGAATGTTTAATTTCCACTTCATGATACTGTTCTCTTATATTTATCTTCAGGAGGGATATACAGAAGCTTATGATAGGTACCCAGGATTTCTTAAAATATAGAAAATATTCATTTTACATTAATAAAATTGGCTGAATATTTTTCATAGACTATTTAAAGTTGACTATAAACTTCACTGCAGTATTGCACCAAGTATTTTATTTTGATACATTGAGTGACAAATGCTATGAAAACTAAAAGACATCACAGTGATTATTGCTGAATTCAGTCAATTTCCTTTATATCTGGGACACAGCAATTCAGTTCTTTGTAAAGACAGGATGACACAGTAAAACAGGGTGAATTGACTACAGCAGGTACTGCATTCCAGTGGATGGGATGCATTAAATGGAAGATTAAAACCAGGATGGAACAGGATCTTTTACAGGATGTTGCTATATCCAGGTTGTGGTAGGTAAGATCTTTGTGACTTAATGTAGTTGCTTGTGGTAACTTAGAAAAACACATTCCTTGATTTTCTGTGTGTGTCATTCAGTTGTGCAGCTGGGTAGCTGTAGAAATCAGAGATGCCCACACCACTTGGGGCATGGGAGAAAAGGAAATTAGACCACTGGAGATGGGATATGGGGTGAGTTTTCAGTTTTCTGCTTCCTGGCTGACTGGAGCCAGGATGTTTATAACGTTTGCTTGCTCTCAGCTGGAATTTTGAAGGTGAAGGCTCTTTCTTGAAGTAGCTAGGATGGGACAAGTGGTGGGAGCTGATAAGCAGTGCTTAGCCCTTAGCTTACTCTGTACTAGAAACTTACGCTGTGTCAAGGTGCTTCTTAATTTTATTAATTAAGATTTTCAGTTATTTTGCTGGCACAATGGGAAACGTGGAGATGCTGCCCTATCTGACTGGTGTGCTCTGTGTGAGAAGCTGCAGCTTGCTGGTGAGGCCTCAGGAAAGAGAAACTCGTAGGGAGGAAAGAGGTTTCCTGTGGGGGAGTGTGTGTGTGTGGCTGGTTGTCAGTTAAATATTGCTCTGAGGCCTCAGACAGAGCTGAGTGTTTCCATTTGTGATCTGGAGCACAAAACCTTTCCAAAATAAACATCCATTTCCACCAATAGAGGAAAGGTCTGTGGCTGCTGCTGGACTTACTGGTCCAGGGGTGGGAAGTGCTCCCGTACGCAGCTCTTGTGTCTATTTAAACAAATGATTGTTTTCTGGTTTAAACAAGGATCCAGCTCTGTCTCCTCTACAGAGCAGCTTCTTCACTTTCTGGTTTTGTGGGTTTTGGGTTTTGTTTTGCTTTGGCTTTTTTTTTTCTGCAAGGTTGTTTGCCAGAGTATGTTTGTTAGGCTGAATCTTTTATAAACACCCCTTGGCAACAATTGTAGGGAATGTGTGAAAGGGGGGGAAAAAAGATTCAAAGAGCCCATAAGTAGCTGAAATGTTTCTCAATTACTTGAAAACAAATGAAAGTAGTCTTCCTGTTCAGCTGGAGAGGAGGAGTGCTGCAGAATTAGATGAGGTGGGAAATGAACATGTTTTTATTGCTTGCTGTGCATTGTACTTCCACATTACTGTTCTTTTATGGTGGGTTTTTTTTTGAGAGTGGGACTATTGAGCACAGCTTATTAGTGTTTATTTTAAATGTGTAAACTCTTGCCAGTTTATATGCACTTGATAAAGAAACTTTGTGTATAAAGGCTTTTGTAATGAAAACACTCTGCCATAACTACCAGTAAGAGTTCTTTACTGTATAGTAAATAGTCCCTACTATGGTAAATGGCTGTTAGTTAATAACTACAGGGGACTTCTGAGAGTTAATAACTACAGGGGACTTCTGAGAGCTGTGCTTGTAATAAATACTATGAGGCCAATGCATTTTGCCACCTGCTTTTTTTCTAGCCATGTTGCTGCAAGTTTAGTCAGCACACAGGGGATCAGTCCCTTGGCTGCTTTGCTCCCATCCCAGCTGCATTCGATGCTCTTTGTCTAAAACAAAGTTAAAGTGCTGGTGTAAAATAGTTTAAGTGGTTTGTTACTCAGGTGTCTGTCACAGTAATTAAAAGTCAAACCTTTCTGGTTCTCCAGCATTATCTGCAGTGAAGGTAAGCATTAAATCTGCAACACTGAAGTGAGTTAAGTATATACCATTTTTAGTCTAAAATAGGAAATATTTTGGTAAATATTTGATTAGAAATGTTAGCTTGGAAAATACTGTTTCCCCTTTAGTCTAAAGCAGAGTTGGCCAGTCTCTGGGTCTTTGAACTTTGTGGTATTTGTAGGTCTGTCTTTAGCATCTTTGTGGGGTGGGACCAGAGAGTGTGGGCTTTCCAAGGGGAAACTTCAGCTCACTGCTTGTGGGATGAAGTGGGATTGGGGAAACTGTAATAGCTGTGATAATCCTGGGATTCAGCAGCCTGTCCAGCACTGCCTATCCTCTGCTCAAGTGGTGCAGTGGATCCTGAGTTCTGAGCATCACTCCCTTCTGCTTTTGGTCTGTTTCTGGAGCTTCCTTCTCCCCCAGGCTGTCTGTGAAGTCTGTCCTAGGATTCTTCTCTCTGTAATGGTTTTAATATGCAACTTGCAGAGTCAGGGAGGTTGTCTGCGGCCCAAGAGATTATTCTACAAAGGTAGACACTTTAATTTTGGGGGACTTAAAAGAACAGAAGGCCTTTAACAGTGTGTCATTGCTTGATCAACCATTTGTGGTGTCAAATGTTTGCATACTTGAAGTTTTTTTTAAAAATTTGCACAGCATTTTTCTGCTACAAGCAGTACTGTATATTATACCTGGAGGAACATGGTCAACTCTATTCTAAATGGGATTTAGAGTGGAAAACAAGATCTGAGATCCCATCCCCTGCTCTGTCATTTCTATTTGGATGGCAGAAGTAGTGGCATACCTTTCCTCAGAGCCAAACATTTTCATTTCCAAATCAGATTGTTGCACAGTTTTAAATCGATTCTTTACTTTACAGCAAATGGGCTGTTAGAATATTTTCTGCTTGTACTTATTAGGGTGTTAATTACCTTCCTGTGACCTCCACTCAGTTCTGCTCGTGGAGAAATGTGGTTTTATGTACCTTGATAACATGTGCTTTCTGCCTGTGGTAAGAGGTTACTGATGTTTCATGGTAGCTTCATAGGAAGACAAAACTTTCTGAAGAATCTCATCAGTTTTTTAATTAGAATGATGACTGTGTAACACTATCAGTCTTAAAAGAAAGTTCTGAGTTTATATAGTTTGTCTCATAGTATGGTAGGAACCAGCAGAGGTTTTTACATAAGATTAGGAAATGCTTTCCAGCCTACAAATCAGGTATGATTTACAACAGCCTTACAACCTCTGACTCATTTGAGTATTTATAGCTTATGCTTGAATATCTGCCTCTGCCATCTTGTTAGTTAAGTGCTGTGTTTGTACTGAACTGCTGAACATTGTAGTGACAAAATGTGCCATAAATCATCGTTGCAGAGGAGGGGGGGGAGCCCTGTAATAAGTTCTGCAATTAGATCTTAATATGCAGTCACTTGATAACCTATTGCCATGTATTAAAGCTTTATAACACAAAACTGTTTTCTTTTTGATAAACCGTATCACAGCATTTTGCTAATAGAAGTAGCTTTAAACAAACATGGATTTCTTCTTAGAACTGAGATACCAGTTCTGTGATAGAGAAGTAATTACGATTTTACAATCTGCAAAGAATAGACTAGGAAGATAATTCCTACAGTCTCTGCCATAATACTGGGTGAAAAGGAGTAGAAAACATAGAGATTAGCACAGGGAGGAGGTGGAACTTGCATATTCAAGGAGACAAAGCAAGAAGATGATTCTGGGAGTCCTAGAGTTAACTAGTACAGAAAAAAAACTTTGGTTTCCTGCTTATTGTTTCAAGGGGGGTAGCTGTGACAAACCACCCTCAGTTTCTGGTGGCTGTAGTTTAGTGCTATTTAATATATGCTTTTTGCTTTTGCCAGTGTAAGCACTGCTCTGGGTATCAGCTCTGCCACTCTGGAGGAGAATGAAGGGAACAAGGAAGTGCATGGATAATCTCTGCTAAACTACAAGCTGTATTGGGCCTTGTGAGTGCTTTCTGTGGTGGTCTTGCTGCTTTGATGGTCAAAGGTGTCCAACGAGAGATTAGTCATGAAGTTGAGAACTCCTAGAACCCTTGACTGATTTGGGTGGGAAGGAACCTCAGAGCCCCTCAGTACCACCCCCTTGTCATGGGCAAGGACACCCCCCACCAGCCCAGGGTGCCCAAAGCCCCATCCAACCCGGCCTTGAACCCTGCCAGGCATCCAGGGGTGCCCACAGATTCTCTGGGGACCCTGTGCCAGGGCCTCACCCCTCCCTGGGAAGGATTTCTGCCAAATGTTTAATTTAAGTCTCCCCTCCTTCAGCTGGAGGCCATTCCCCCTTGTACTGTCACTGCATGCCCTTGGAACCAGCCCTCCTCCAGCTTTCATCTGGGTCCCCTTAGGTACTGGAAAGTGCTGCAAAGTCTCCCTGGAGCCTTCTGTTCTTCAAGGTGAGCAACAATCCGTGGTGTCTTTTTGCAGGAAAGAGGATTTGTCAAGGTCCTGCACCCAAGGATTGTCATTTCTGAAGGTTTAAATCTTCTGTGGCTCTTGTAAAGCTGTCAGCTCTTTTAACCTTCAAACAAACACTCCTTTCAGACTGTGAAGCACCAAAGTGATTAGTACAGGTTTTTGGCAAAAACATTTCTCTCAAAGAAAAACACAAAACTCCGGGGTTATCTGGAAATGAAAAGGAAACCATGAGATACCTTCTTCCTAATGTGCTCCTGTCCTGAGCTGGATTTACAGGACAGCTGCCCCCAGATTGATGCAGAGCACCTCGACATCTTTGCCTAGAGTTGCTTCTTCCTCTTAGCACTCAAGTAAGCACCTACAGTCCTGTTCACTGGTTGCCTTGTAGGGTTTGCAGATTCCTTGTCTGGGACTAGAAAAGTAGGTAAGAGCTCAAGTCAGAGGTCTTTGATATTCTTAATACTCCCCAGAGGTTGTTTTTATTCGCCATAATGATAGTCTGTTGTCACTTGCCATCATGCCATGATGTCTGCCATCTGGTTTGCCTTTTCTCAGTTTACTCAATTAGGAAATGATTTGGCCTTATCAGACTGAGAATGGCAACAGCCTGACCTGTATATATTTAGTTCTAAAACCAGGTGAACATGGGAGCTTTCAAACACTAGGCCCAGTTGATGGAAAGGATTTTTAAAATGCTCTAAATGTTGTGAGGATTGATACCCTGTTTGCAGGCAGTCCATTCTTTAACAGATTTCTCTTTCCGTTGTCGACTAAATTTCAAGCCTGGGACATTATCTCCACAAGAGTACTCTGTGAGGAGAGAATGAGAACAAATTAGATAACACCAGTTTGGCTTTTCTCATCTAGACCTAATTGTCAGGATGCCCCTTGGTGGTAATGTGTCTCAGATAAATCCCTGGCTTGCTTTCTGAAAAACAAAACAACTGCCAATACAGTTGTTGACAACTGTATATTCTAGAATATAAATTTTAACACAGCTACATGATGATAATAGTGGTAGTTATGATCAAACTGCATGCTGGTTTATGGTTATTTATCTGCCCACAGTGTGTGCTTTCAGACTCAGCAATAGGCTGGGTGTTCAGTAATGGGCATCGCCGAGCGCAGTGTGCTCAGGCATGTCGCCTGTGAGGCAGTCTAACCCGTGCACTCGCTGGCATCACAGCAGTTCAGGCAGCACTGGTTATTCCATTCTTCCATCAGTCTGCTTATCAAATAACTATTTTCCAATTAAAACATTGTCTGATACTTGTTGCCCATCAGAGAATACATACCCCAGTACTAGAAGCCAGATGCTTTGTGCTGTTTTAGCATGCCACCACTCTGTTCTGTGTCTGCTGATCATAATGCCAGGGAACACCCACCCTGCAGCTCCCTGCTTTCTTACCCACCCAGCAGAGCCTGAGATTGGTTTTCTTGCAAGTGGCTTTATAGCACAGCTCACCTGATTTATCAGTGTGGGCCTCCCTTTACTTTCTCAACTGAAGTCTCACTTGCCTGTACCCTTCTTTTAATGACACCTATCGTTAAGGCGGTTTCTGGTCTGCCTTGAGGACTGTCTCACTTAGATTGTTCTTTTGTGGGAAGCTGGGTGCTGTGATGCCTTCTCCATGGAAACCCATCAGCTCTGGTTTACCTGCTGCGTGCTGACCACTTTCCGTTATTAATCATCTTACTACTTGGAGGAGCTTTTATTGCATATAAATATAATATCTGTAAGATCTGCAGAGTAAGCTTGAGGAGAGATTAATCAGAAAATGCACTAGGTCAGATCAGTAATTAGTATTTTGAGATACATGCCAGTATTTTATTGTTTGGTCCCTTCCCTGGGAAGGATGAAATTGCCTTTGAACTGTAACTCTGATACACACTTGGGGTAGTTACTGTACAAATGCTGAAGAGGGTTATCTTGGGAAAACGAAGGAAAGGAAAACGTGTTTTGATTCTTTTACACTGTGTGTGAAGCCTTTGGCCTGGGGGACTTTGTGTTCTGTAGACATCCTGGTGTTGACATTGCTCTACTCTGAGAACCTAGGCTGTCTCTTAACCTCCCTGTGTTTTGCTAGATTATCTGAATGCTTTTCCCGAGTCGTTAGAGGTGGTAGCTCATACTTTAGAAATCCTACAGGACTGCTTAAAATGTCTGTGTAACCAGCTCATGCTTCCCTAAATGTTCTGAAGCATTCTGGTCCAGTTTACATCCTGCATCCCATCATTCAGGTTATTCCTGAACTGGTTCAGGCAGCGCAGTACATTAGCATCCTAAGAGCTGGTTACTCATGAGGCTGATTGTAGGTCCCAGATTGCTGTGAGAGGTGATTCTCTTTTTAAGCATCCTGCCCTAGCTTTGTGGCGTGGTAGCAGGGGCTCAGACTAAGCAGGCTCTTGGGACCTGTGCTTAGTAGCACCATTAAATGCCTTGGACGCTCCTCAGCTGCCCCAAGCACGTCAGCAACTGTTATTACTGTTGGCCCAAGGGGAACGGTTGAACTTGAGGCGTGATCCAGGCTCTTTGATTGCCTCTTCCCATGTTAACAGAAGTAGTTCTCTGTCTTAGAGTTTCCTGAAGATCTGTCCTGTTTTCAGGACGCTCTTAATGTTTCTGACATGATCTCTGATTTGGCTGCTTCTGCTGTCTCTTTTTCCAGCAGTCTATGGAGCTGAACCCTTCACCTTCCTAAGGCCATACAGGTTCTTGTGAACTTTTCTATTGAAGCACACGAGTTACTAAGCTCCAGAACTAACAGGTCCATTACAAATCCAAATGCCACAATGAAGTCATAGAATCATAGGACCAAATCTATCCCTTTACATGAGGAAGAAGGCATGTCTTATCCATCTCCTCAGTCAGACAGGCCCAATAGATCTTCTTTGAAGACATTTTCATTATTGTTGGAAAGTTTTCTTCATGCTCAGCCTGAACTGTCTTTTCTGTAAGTTAAACCTGTTCGTTCTTGGCTGATTTGCCCAGTTAGCAGAGAGCAGGGCTCTCCCCTCCTCTTCAGAGGGGCCTTTTTGTGTCTCTTCATTTTACTGAAGAGCCCATTCAGTCTCAATGCTTTGTTTCTCTTTGGAAGTCCTTCCAGTTAGTCCAAAATTACTTTTTAAATACAATCTGTAACTGGAGGATTATTAAGTAACCTTTGAGATAACCTCTGTAACATGTAAACAGCAGTAGTAAGGTTATAGTTAAATCTAAGGCTTATTTTTTATGCCTTTCAGGCTCACTCCATTGTGCAGCTCCAGGCTGTTTCATAGCAGTGCTGCTGATTCTTCTTGGGCAGTTACCTATCCCTAAACTCAGCTTGCTTTGAGAAATTCTTAGATTACAGAAGCCCTCTTCTCTAATTCTGTTGGATCCTGAATTGATAATATGCATTTTCTTCTTCCAAGTCTCCCCCTTTCTCTTTTTTGATCACTAACCATTTTCTCTGCAGGTAGTCCTCTGAAGCATACATTTAATCATATATTTGCTTTAATTTCCCAACAGTTTCCACTACAGTTGTTTAGGTCGGTTGAGAAAAGATGAGAAACCTTTCTGACTGTGCTGGAGGTGGTGGGCTGTCTGTCCTGCTGCCTTTTCAGTTCTTTTCTGATGGATATGTGAGGGGAGACACTTCCCTTCCAGTCACTCTGGTACCTGAGTTGGGACTGTCCTCAACAAGAGTAAAATAGGAAGGAAAAAAATGTATTCAATGCTATGTTTCTGACAGAGGCTCCATCCATAATTCGGATCTTGCTATCTGCCATCTTCCAAGAGTAATGATTTAATTTTTTTCTTTGTCAAATAGTTATTTCTAATCTTGTCCAACACTCACTGTGGGAAATCAAATGGAATGTCTTCTTCAGCTGCCTCAGTTGTTTTGCTCTTCCATCCCAGATAGGATCTGTAGGTCCATGTTCTTTACTTTTTTCTCCCTTGCCAACTAGCAAATTCCAGAACCCTTGTTACCTGCCTCACCTTTCCTTCAGCTTACTTTTCAATTACAGAATCACAAGAATTGTAGGGGTTGGAGGGGACCTTGAGAGGTCATTGGGTCCAACCCCCAAATTCTGTTTGTCTTCTTACAGTGAACTGCAGGGAGCCTGCCTGCATCTCTCTGCCCAGTTTTCTCCACGTGAAACTTCCCATATATGGTACAAGAAAGCTACAAACCCCACTAAATTTGCTACGGTGACCCTTTAGTGCCTGACCACCCCTTGTGCTGTGTCCTCCTGCTCTCCACTACAAAAGATAGCTTCTCTCTCAGCCAAGTCAGATTCTAGCTCTTTTATTGTAGGTGAATGAGGCTTGTACCAGAAGATGTCTTCTCTCCCTGTGAGATCAGTTTCTGGCTTATTCACAGTGTTTTTCCAAAAGCTTTGGGTGCCTTTTCTTGATATCTGGGAAAAGGTCATTCTTAAACTCCATTGTGGACTTAGTGTTCATTGTCCAAAATATTTCTGTTGGAGTAGTTGCAGGGACTGTGTTACCTGTGCTAGACCTTGCTGGGAAGCTCTCGAGTCATCCCCACTTCCCAGAAGACTTCTGCCATGAAAGTCAGTCCAGCTTGAAGAAGAGCTGCCAGTTGTGGTTGGCCGTGGTGGGGGCACAAGCATCAAACAAAAAAGTGAAACATTGCCAGAATTTCACCTGTAGATGTTTGGCTTCTGTTGTTCTAAAAAGAAAATAAAGAGAAGGTGAGTAGAGAGTAAAGATGGGTTTGGTTCTTGACTAAACTCTATGAAGTTTTGAAGGAATAGTAGTGATAACTTTATCAAGTTGAAAGTTCAATTTGAAAATGTTTTAAAGATTCCAAAATGTCTAATTACTTCTATATTAGTTAAGACATTCTCAGAGAATCACAGAATCTCCTGAGTTGGAAGGGACCTGAAAGGACTATAAAGTCCAACTCGTGGCTCCACAAGGCCCAGCCATGTCAGAGGGTGGCACTGAGCACATCATCCAGAAGTTTCCTGATCTCAGTTCAGCTTGGGGCTGTGAGCCCTTTCCTGGGGAGCCTGTTCCAGTGCCCAACCCCTCTCTCAGTACAGGACCTCTTCCTAACATCCAACCTAAACCTCCCTTGGTGCAGCTTCATGCTGTTCCTTGGGTTCTATCCCTGGTCTCGCTGTCTCTTGATGGTGTATAGGGTGCTGTCCACTCAGATGTTTTTTTGTTTGGTATTAGGATAACTCAGTCACATCCATGGGCATGTAGAGTATTTCTCCAGGTTGGTCCTTGAATGCTGAAACACATTTTGAACATGAAATTTTGATTTGATGCTGCCTTGTGGCTACTAAGGATTAAAGAAAAAAAAAAACAACCTGAATTCTAGCTTAAAATTTGTGGATAACAACATAGATACATAATAAAACTGAACACTTTAATCCATAATCCTGTTTTACTGATACCTGGAATGCTGCCAGGATGCAAATCATACCTTGTTCCATGCATGTTGTCGCTGTGTCAGTGCCCCCTTGCTTTTCCCTCTGCCTTCATGCCTGTTTTCCAATTGAGATTCAGAAAAGGTTGCTTACACTTAGTTACTATATTTGTTTAATGAAAGTATTGGCTTTCCTATGGGTGTTTAACAGAACTTGAACCGAACCAGCTGCTTGGGGGTGATGTCATTGCCATCACTGCCCGGGGTGACATCAGCGCGGCCAGTGGCAGATAGGAGAACACCGTGTGCTCCCCCTGCTGTCACCAGCTGCCTCCTCTCCCATAAACGGAATCTCTTTCAAAAGTTCAGTGGTAAGGTGGTTTGTGATGCTGAGAGGTGATTGATGTTAGGTAGGGCCCATGTTTGCCTGAAGTATCTTGGTAGGGCTTTTAATATCGTTGAAGCTCAAGTCGGGGTCATCGGGATGGCTTTAATACCATCAGTTGGCAATTATAACGTGCCCTTTATTTACACAGACAACTGGGGGCATCTTGGATTTGCCCCCAGCTAGCTGTCCTACTCTAATGTGCAATAAACTACTTTAAAAAGTGAAGTTAATAATAAATGAAGTAGATCTGTAGAGCCATTGGAGAGCTGTTATTTGTGTAGCCTACCTACATGGGCACAGTATTCTCCTTTCTTTGTACTTGGACCTATTGAAAAAAGGGTGTTTTTTCCCTGCAAAAAGCAAAAATAAAACTCTTTGGAAACTGGATACAAATCATTGAAGGTGTGGGGATTTACCAGAAGAAGGAAGGGAAGTCTTTAAGGTGTCACACACTAAAACAAGCTGTATACCACAGCTGAACAGTCTTTAACATGTTGGTGTTACTTCCTTAGGGTAAGTGTAAGCATACCACTATGAAATAAATGTGTGTAATGTATGTGGAGTAATTAGGTATTCCTTCCTAGGAAAGGGAAGACATGTGTCTAAAATAAACTGAGCAGAGTTTTTGAATTAAAATTAAGTAATAATATTAAGTTATTATTAGTAATCTTTATTAAAACATCTTTAATTTCTTTTAACATTCATGTAATAGAATCTGATTTACTGGGAGTGGCATTTAATTAATTTAATTCAATTTAGAGAGTTAACTCTATTACATATTAGTACAGAAAATTACCTCTGAACAGTCATTTCTCACTGGTGACATGCAATAAGTTAATTTAGCTTGGAGTTCGTTTGGGTGCATTGTGAGTTCTTAGTGAAAGTTGCTATGGTGACAGCCTGATCAACCAGAGCTGTCATCTAAACCAACAAATACACCAGCCCTGCTTGCAGTGACACTGCTGACAGATGGAACCTCTCTGCTCCATGCTTTTTTCTGGCTCTGGTCTTTTTAGTGGACTTTGGTCACTTCAGTCTTCAGTGATGCCAAGGTTACACTGCCCAAGGGATGCTCAGGCTTTGAGAGCCCTGTACCCCTCTCACAAAAGGGGTTTTCTGTCAGACTGTGTTCAGCAAATTAAACTGGTTGTCTGGGCTGGGTTTGGTTGGGGTTTTTTTTCATTTTAGCTGCAGTGAAACAACTGCAGAATCCCAGTTAGATTTGAATTCGCTTTTATTTAGGAAATTTTCCTGAAGAATCTGGAAAGGAGGAGCTCTGAACACTGCTAGAACTGCTTCCTTCATCTCTCTGAATAATTTAAAGCCTGTTTTTCCTATGCAGCATTAATGCACAATCGCTCTGAAGATTAATAAAAAAAATCTGTTCAGCTGAAACTAACTTAATGAAGAGTTTGCTTCAGATTCTGCATTGAATCTGAAATGCAGAGTTTGCTGTGGGTTCTCCAGGCTTTGCCACCAGGTAGATGAACTCTCAGTTCGAAACCAAAAACTTCCTTTGAAGAGGCTGGGTTTTGGAAAACACTGCCTGCCTGTTAAAGGAGATGTTTAGATTTAAGAGGAAATACAGATTTTTAGGTTCAGTATGTCTCCTTTTTCCCCTTCTACTTCAGTATGTGGACTTTAAGCAGTAAAGGACTTTAATTCAATTTGATTTATCTGAATAAAGGGTCATTCTTACTTTGGGGCTTCAAATTTTTCTCAGTTGTTCATTTATTATGGCAAAACAGTGGTATTTCTCCAGCACTGCTCCTCTTTCCAATACTAGGAACTACATCCAAAACAGAATGTTGAACCCCAAATGTTTTTCTAGATCAAAAATCTGTGACATTTTGTAGGTACAGTCCCCAAAGTGGTAACAATGTCCTGATGGTTTTCTATGGTTTTAATTACCTGTTTCCTCAAAGATTTGGTTCTCAATTTTGTTAAATAGAAATGAAGGATTGAGACTTTGAAATCTAAGGCAAAACTCTTTCAGGTTAGCTTTTGTTGTGTTGGTTACACAGAGTGATGCTTCCTGAGACTCGGGGATATATCCCTGCTGCTGGGGAGGATGGGAAGCTGGTCCTCTGTGGGTACTACTTCAGTTACTCATGTTGGCTGATTTAAAATCATAGCTGGGCTATCTCTATGCTAACTTTAAGGCTGTAGTACAAACATAACCTTAAGCCTTCCTGAGTGGCAGAATGGGAACTGGAAGGATTATACCAAAACCACGGAGGCCTTTTACTGGTTGCCCACAAAATTGTTACTATTTTGGTATTGTGCATAAAATACTCATTTGGTACCATAAATGTACATGACAGTAGAGTCAAGGCTTTGTTGTTTACACAGAACTCCCATTGTCCACATGTTAAGATACTGATCCATAAGCAAACACTGGCAGTTTCCAGATGTGGCAGGAAAATAGCCAGAGTCCTTACCCTCCTTCCAGCTTGAACTTCAAAGTGGAAAAAGAGGTTGTACCTGACGTAGCACAAACACTTGGTGTTCCTGCTTGGGATGCTGGCACCGACTGTACTATGGGACACCTTGAAATTCCAGGAACACCTCCCTTGAGGGCACAGGGCATGGGTGCAGCGCATAGTAGGTGTGATAGAATCTGTGTGCTGTGGACTGCAGTTTCTGTAGAAGCAATCCAAGATAGGAGTGATGGCTGTACAAGGTTCTACTTTTCAGTACTCAGCCACTTATGTATTTGGAACTGGAAGCATCTCTGCTGTGATTCACTCTCCAAGCCCCAACTGAAGAGCTGCCTTCAGCATCTCTGGAGACCTCAGCAGCTGTTTGGGGGGAGCTGGGTCCCCCAGGCTCCGAGCAGATTCTGCTGCAGAAGGGCTGATTCTAACAGCACTTGTATGACACACCGTAGGCATTAGTCGCTTCCTCAGGTACAGGGTTGTTTGTAATAGGATTTTTTCCCTGTCTTTAATAAAAACTCACATGTTGAGCTCTAAGATGGTGATGCATGGGATTGCCCTGCTGTCTCTGTTTTTAAAAAGTCTCAAAGCTTGTTCAGGCAAACAGAATCCTGTAGATGCATCACTGTTCAAGGTGCAGGTGAAATTTTAGGCTCCTTGCATATAGTAAACTGATAGGCACTGAGATTATCCTAGTCATCAGTGACTTACGGACATAGAAATTACTGGGAATTTTCATATTTATCAGTTTCTGTGAATGGTTTAACAGTGACTGGATTTCTATGGTAAAGAATATTTACTGCTCAGTCTGTACCTGGAAGTGGCCTCTTGAGTTAAGAATAAAGAATGTTGTCACTGTGATGGCTTAACACCATTTGTAAGTTTGTTTTTTAAAAATCATTTAAATAAGAGACCTGCATGCAAGACATTGTCTAATAAGATTAAACCACACAGTTTAAAATTAAAAGATTCAATTCCTGCTTCTGCCCAGACTTCTTACGTGACTGCATATGAAGTTAGTTAATGTTGTTATATGCTTGGATTTTCCTACTAGTACTTGAGGCTGATAATGTCAGTGCTGCGTAGGGTAACTCCTAAGCTCTTTCCTGTTGTCTTTGACTTGTCTTTGTTTTAAATAAAAGACTGCTTTTAGTGATGGGGATGCATTGACTGGAGCAACACTTAGGGAGGGTTTGGAGGGTGAGAGCAGAGGTGAGGGAGGGAGCCTATAACAAGTCTTGCCTGTGACTGCTTCCTGCTGTTAAATGGTATCATCCTTTACTGTGTTCCAAATAGTTGAGATGGTGTTGGTGAGACTCTCGTATCCCGTTGATGGGTTAGAGCACTGTGTGTTTGCTTAGTGGGTCTTTTTAAAATGAGTTGGTACAGTTTAGATGTCTGTACTCCAGGAAGGAACACAAGATGTGAATTCTCTAGCTGTGAAGAGGGCTGAACTCACTTTGTCTTGTATCAGAAACCTGAAAAAATGGCAAATGTTTCCAAATGCTGAATAATTCCTCTCTCCATTCAGAGCTTCCCTCTGTCCTGCTTTCAGCTGGGATACAGGTAATTTTTTATATAGTAGCTAGGATAGGGCTGTGCTTTGGATTTGAGCTGAAAGAAAGTGTTGTTTGTACAAATGCATCTCAGTGTTCAGAGGTGTCTTTGTTACTGCTGAGCAGGGCTTACACAGAGGCAAGGCTTTTCCGCTCCTCACACCACCCTCTCTCTGCGTAGTAGTGCTCATCATCCCAGCGACGACTCGTCTCCCTCTGTCCTTTTTAGACAGTCCTTAATGCTACTCTTTCTTAATGTTATTAACACAAGGGATTAAAAACTTCTAACACCTTCATTATTTCCCTTTTTTAAATAGGCAAGTTGGCTTTCTCATGTCAGTGCTTTGTCCTGCTCTGGAGGTGGGAATTGAGTTTGCAGGAGTCTGAATCCAAAGTTAAATGTGTGATGACACATTGAATGAAATATGCCCGAGATGAAAAGTCAGAGGCTTCAGGACAGAGGTAGCTTCTAGCAAGATGTAGTTATTTATTTATTTGTCACTGTTTTACAGTGGGTGTGTGTATGTGGACAAGTCTGTGTGCAGAGTGACTTACATGATGAATCCTGGTGTTTGACTTGCATGAGTTCAGCAATGCAACTAAACGTTGCCTGTACTTTGGAGAACTATTGCTTGAAAGAAAACAGACCAATTCTTAAGTCTTTAAAGTTACCACCTGGTGTCAGTTCACATCCTGAAGGAATGTAGAGATGGTAATTTAACTGTTCCATTACTATGAATCTTGATTTGTGGCTTGGACTTCTAAGTTCGAGGCTTGATGTGTACAGTCCAATTTCTATTCAGCAATTAGGCCATGGTAAACTCTGTGTGTGTGTGTGCTCAGAGCCTTCAGTAACAGGAGAGAGTTGGATTTGCAGTGGAAGAGCATCATATTTGCTTTGGATTATCAACCTATTGTTGATGACAACCTATCAACCTAATTAGCTGTACCATTTTTAATGGCACACCTAATTAATTGTGAATTTAAAATTAAAATTATAATCAATGCTACCGTGGAGGGAAGCAATGAGGAAGCTGTGAAAAGTGTGAGTATTCTTCACAAGACTGCAGCCTGTGAAACCAACCTGGGGAATGTAGAATGGCATTGATGAAAGCACTTAAAAATACCTCTTAACTCACACAAACCTGCAGCAGGGTGGGGTGTGCTGGGCTTACCAAGAGAATGCAAACCCATCAGTGGTGGAGGGATAAAATGGATTGATACAATTTCAAGTTAACATTAACAAAATGGAACATCTGGACAAGTGGGACAGATGAAGAAAGACCACATCAGCTTATTCAAAAGGCAGCAGAAGCTGGAGAGACTGTCAAGCCAAGAGAAGTTCCTTGTCCTGTCTGAGACCAGCAGGAGAACTGAATAAAGTGGATTTGGAGCTCCATTTTACATGTAGGATTATAGAAAATAGTGCTAGAAGGGTTCTTGGGAGGTCGTCTAAGACACGAGGTCACCAAACCTGTGTCCTGTCTGCCAATAATCCATAACCATCCTTATAGTTAGAAATTTAAATCTTCTTCTCCCTGGTTGCTAGTTAAACCCAGCAAGTCTTGTCTTACTCGCTGTGGGATGGAGCAAATGATTTCTTCCTCTTCCTTTTGTGGGTGTGTTTTGTCGTTGTTGCCTGGTGTTCTTTGTGTACCCAGTGTCTTCTAGACTGAAGCACCTCTTTGCCTTCTGCTTATGCCAGTTCATGTTTCCAGATTCCCATTCTCTTCATACTCTTTCCAGTTGGTCCAGCTCTTCCTTGAAGAGAGATTGTCACCTGTGGGTACAGGCAGAGCTTTAGTGAAGGCTTTAAGATGCCAGACTGAAGTTATACTGTTACACGATGCCTGTCTTCTTACAGCAGCCTCATGTCTTAAATTCTCTTTGGTTTGTGATCTGCTAAGCCGCTGCATCTCTTCCTGCAGAACTGCTGTGGGGTGAGCTGATGGCTATTCAGTGTTTAATTCTTCCTGCCTAACAATGTGCCTTTCCTTACCCAACTGCAGCCACTTTTCCACACCACGTCTCCAGTTTGTCATTGCTGAGTTCCCATCCCATCACACAGCAGTCTGATGACCCCAGTCTTTTTCTCTCCCTAGCTTGGTGTCACTTGCAGATTTAATAAGCATATTCTCTAGTCCATCATCCAGCTGTTAATGAAAATACTGAACAGCATAGTCTCAAATAAGTCCCTGTGGAATCTATTCTGAAACATGCTCCTGTTTTGACAGCAAACCATTGATTTTTCCAGAGAATATTTCATAGAATCACAGACTGGTCTGGGTTGGAAGGGACCCCAAGGATCACAGAGCTCCAAGCCCCCTGCCACAGGCAGGGCCACCAACCTCCAGGCCTGGAGCTACACTAGGTTGCCCAGGGCCCCATCCAACCTGACCTTGAACACCTCCAGGCTGAACAAGCCCAGCTCCCTCAGCCTCTTCATAGGGGAGCTGCTCCAGCCTTCTAATCATCTTCGTGGCTCCTCTGAACCGTCTGCAGCAGTTCTACATCTTGTATTTCAGCCAGTTTTACATTTAGCTCACATTTCTCCATGTGCTTATGACAATATGAAGTAAGAATTTCATGTCAGAAACCATTGCAATCTTAAGATGTATAGAGTGGACTTTGGATGGTGGGACACTGATGGAAAATGTGAGAAAACAGGTAGAATTTGTTTGCACTGAAGCAGGTGACTGGATCAGAGTGGAGAAAAGAACAAGTGAGTGTCAGGTTAGAGGTCAGCTGGACATGTGAATACACCACTTGAGTCGAGAGAGAGGTAGTGCTGAATGTTTCTCTCTTTCAGACCTTTGTGTAAAGCCAGTAGTTAAGAAGATAATGCCTGTAATTAAATGAACTGGGGAGAAAAACAAGATGATGAGAAAAAGGTCCTAAGTGCTAACCAGGGACAGATTGGAGCAAATGGGTCTGATAAAGCATAGGTATTAAGACACCAAGTTCTAGCCAAGGAAATGGCATTAGAAACTTCAGAAGCTCTTACAGCTCAGTTGCAGACAGGTGAGGCTGCGAGGTGCTGAGGAGGGGACAGAGCTATGAAGACAAGTGAGTTAGGCCACAGTGGGTTTATTAAGACAAGCTTGAACCATGCATGTGCTCTGGGGAGGACCCTAGGATGCAGAGATAAGAGAAGGGTGAGTGCACAGTGGGAGTGTGGGTAGTGTGCTATGGGGAAAGACTCTGGAAATGCCTGAGAAAGCACGAGAACTAACAGAAACCAGGTCATAAACTTTAGTGCTAGTCATTTGGGAGGGTCTTGTCTGCATGGCCTCTTAGTGCCTGCAGAAGAACAGGCAGGCAGCCCTTACGTTGTGGAGATGCTGTCTGTTCTTCCATCAGCAACTGAGGCAGTATCTGTTTAAAATGTATTAATTAAAATATTTACATTCCTCCATTATTCCATGATTTATGAAGCTATATTTTATTTAATTTCCCTGTTAATTCTCCCCAAAAGATTTCTACTCTTTTCTTCGTTGATACAGAATTAGTCAACATTAACTTCCACAAAATTAACGTGGACTCATAGTTTTAGGCACCTGTGATGCAAAACTATGGGAAAATGGTCTAGTAAATAAATATTCTGCATATATTTTTGCCCTAGTTTCCCAAGGAAAATGAGGTTTATGAGATTGGGTTGTGTTCCTCTCTGGGTCTCCCCATTTAGCTTTAGAAATTCCTCTCTAATTGTGACCAAATTTGATAGAAGACCCACAGAGGGTCCTTGAGATGTGTGGCTGAGTGCATGGCAGTGCCTTAGTGCCCTTACTTCCCCTTTCCACCTGCCTGTTGAGGTCTTGGGGAGTCTTCCTGCATTTAATGGTTATCTGTTGTGGTTAGTTTGAACAAGCCATGTTAAGGGCTGCTTAATGCCAATGTCTGCTTTAGAAAAGAGTTATAAAATACAACCAGATGGAACACACAGTCCAGCTTGCTTAATACGGGTATGGCTTTGAGTACCTCTAGGAATGAAGATTAAAATAAACCCCTTAATTTCTGAGAGGTAATTTGGAAGTCTCCCTCTTGGGAAGATAATTTGTGCCTGGCTCGTTGCTGTGGGTCCTATAAGTTATTATGGTTTCCTCATAAAATATTGGTTTCCCACAGCTGGCTGTAAAATCTTTCTGGATGACATACTTTCAAAGGAGGTTTCCCAGCATCAAAACTGGAAATTAATTCTTGACTGAACTGCAATCCACTGAATAGATAACAAATCTCAGGGTTAAATATGGACCAGTTTGTGGTGCAGTCATGGTGTAACCCAGACAGCAGCTGAGCCCCACGGAGCTGCTCCCCCACAACAGAATTGGGGACAGAACTGGAAGAGTGAAAGCAGTAAAACTCGTGGTTTGACATTAAGGCAATTTAATAAGCAAAGCAAAAGCCATGCAAGCCAAGGAGCCCTGTCTCTGAGCTACAGGCTCTCCAGGGTTGTATCTGCTGCGGCACAGGCTTAGCCACAGCCCTTAGAGGTGTGCCCGTTCCAGCATGGCCCTCTCCATGGGCCACAGTGCTTTGAGAGATACCCTTGCTGCAGCCTGACCTTGCTCACAGTGACTGTGTCTTCAGAAATAAACCTGCCCTGTTCTGGGCTCATCTATGGCCAGACACATTGAGGTGCTCCAGCATGACCCCTGTGCCCAGCCATTGCTGCTTCAGGATGCTCCTGCTGCAGCGTGGACTTAGCTACAGCCACAGATGCTTTGAGATGTACCTGCTCTGGTGTGGCCTCATTCACAGCCACAGATGCTTTGGGGTGTCCTGCTCCCACATGGCCTCACCCCCAGGTCTCCAGCCCTTCAACTGGAGTTCACACGGGAGTTCCAGCCTGTCCAGTGCAGCAGCACAGAGGTGGCAGCGCTGCCCTGGCCATCACCCAGCCCAGCCCATCCCCATCACTGTTATCAACGTGTTCCCAGGCACAGCACAGTAAGATGATAAGCAGGGCAGCAGGACAAGCAACAGCAGCTGCTAACAAGCACCAGGCTGTGCTGTACAGTCAGGCAGGCCCCATGGCAAAATATCTCTGCTGAAACCAGGGCAGGTTTGTAGTTGCCCACTAACTTCATGCAGTGACCATATGTCTGAATGTAGTGTTAGAGTCACTTGTGTTTTTATCTTGAGGAAGCCTGTGAAATGTATTCAGAGGAGCAGATCAGCCTGGGAGCTGCACAGTGGGCTCTGGCTTTATCCTAGAATAGGCAGATACCAGAACCACTTATTTATGGTTGGGGAGCTCTGTCAGCCAGGAACATCTTGGTAAGCATGACTCTGAAAGCCCTCACCTGTAGGTATTTCCCACAAAAGAGCCTCTCGTTGACAAAATCAAGGTTTTAAAACTCTTCTGTCACCTGTGTCTGTTAAAAGACTTTCCAGGTGTGGTTTGGGTATGAGCTGGTGCAGTTTGAGGTGGGTAGATGTGTATTCAGAGCTTTGATGTCTTTTTTTTCTGCAGTTTTAAGCTGACTGTTCTAATTAATTACACAGTGTCTACCAGTGTGATCTAATACTAATATTAATCAGTTGCAATTCAGGTAATATATAAGCACTAGCAGTTACTAAGCAGTAAAGCTGGTTTCTGGAGGTGGGAGGTTGAGGCTGGCTACATGACCACCCAAATACCATTGCTCCTAAAGCAGAGGAGACTGGAGCAGGGATGTGGGTTTCAACAGTACATCTTTTTGAGGAACTTCCTTGGTTATCTTCTACCATTAAATCACACCAAACTGAGCTATTGAAGGAGGTTGAGAAATCCTACCAATTGATTTTGAGGTTTTCCGTTAACTTTGCAGCTTCCTGTTAGTTCCCAGTCTGGCTTCAAGCTTTCTGGCTAAAATAATAACAGTAAATTCAAGTTCTCTATAGAAGGTGGAAGCTGGTAGAAGTGAGAGGGGTCTGCAGAGTCCTTGGGGTCATGGTGAGAGGTTTTAGAAGTGGGATGTTGAAAGATGGAGACAGATACTGTTCAGAAGAGGAGGGAAGGAAGGGGAGAGGAAATGTCTGCAAGAAGTGGCAGAAGATGCATTGTGGTCAGGTCTAATGGAAGGGAAAATAAACCAGGAACACGCTTCATTTGTGCTTAGGCCTAAATAAATATGTTGAGGAATTAGTGCACAATCAAGGTGTTTCTTTAACTAAATGGTGTTAGGGTTCTAAGGCTGTGATAAAAACATGTATTTTTACTTTTAACCCCAACTGCAGACCTGGATATTGAATTGCAGCTTCTTGTACCATTCTTAGAGAGGCATAACATTGCCTCCTAATTTAGGGATTTCTCTTGGCTCTAGACCTTAACTTTTCTGCTGTTTACATTCTAGGGTGTGGGATTTTTTTAGAAGTAGTTTGTGTGCTCTGGAAAAGGGAGGACCAAGACAGAAAATGACTCATTTTGTATAGAAACCTTAGGAAGCATTAGGTTTTCCTGCGATAGTTCACTGAAATACCTTTACTTTTGCCAGTAGATGTCACTGTGGATAAGAAATACCAGTGCTTAGTAGACAAAGGAGGTAATTTGCTAAATGAAAATTCATCCTTTGAAAGTAGATTGGGGGGGGGCAGCATTTTTTCCTTAAAGCAAGACTTTTTTCCAGCGTATAAAAATGGATTTCTTACTAATCGGGACAGCTGGTTTTGCCCACTACAAACCCCTGGCTTTTGGTTATCTCCCCCCGACTTGGGTAAGTTCACAGCTTTCTGTCTGACTTCATGGGGTGTCTGTGCATGAGCCTGCTCCTGTTCAGCTTCATTTTGAAAGCCTTTCGTGTTCAGAGGGTGCTTTAGTAAGCACCAGTTGTCGCTGCAGTGTGTGTGTGTGTGCGGGGAATTGGACATGGAGGAAGTGGCTTCATTAAGGTTGATTTGGAGGGGGGAGCAAGATGAGGAGGAAAAAAAATGCCCATATGATTGGCTGGAAGAATAGCTCTGAATTATGGGATCCATCTGTTTCCTGTAATGAATTCATAAACCCATCAAACAATGACCTGAATGAATTGCTGAAGGAAAAAAATAATACACTGGCATGATATGTTTAACGCAGTGAGGCATTGGCATTGGATAATCAGAAATTCTTCTCACATCCAGCACTTTGTAATGGAGCTGCTGTGTTTAATAGAAGCTGTAAATAAATCCTGTCACAGTAGCAGCCAAGAATGCATTTCTGGGTTTAACTGTTTCTCTTCTGGAATGTCTGGGTTTAGAAACGGGAGTTTTATAGAGCTGGAGTTGGGGGGATTCTGAAATACAGAGAAATGTTAATGAGGTGAATGAAAGGAAAAAGCTGCCATAAATCAGTATTATGTGGCTTAACCAGTTTCTTTCATTTATGCATGTTCTTTCCTTATGTCATAGAAATGTACTTAAAAGCTATTGTTGTAATTGAAATCTGGTAGACTGATCCTATTCATTATATTAATAAAATCCACCTACAATTGCTCGTAACACTTTTTCATGCAGTTGGGATTCCTGAGATTGTAAGCATCAAAAAAAGCCTACGGAGTAATTATTGGATTTGTTTGGGTAAAATTGGATTAAGAAGTTTAGATACCATTAAGTACTGATAATTATTACAAGCAAGCTCATTGTTTGGTGTATGTACAGCTCTCGGTGTAGAAGCAGCAGATACCCATCACAAACATCCTGAGAGCAGCAATCTCAAGGCTTTTATTTTATGCCTTTAATTGTATTTCTGCAAAAGGCTTTCTACTGAAATGTTTTTTCCTTTAGCTCTTTAATCATGTGCTAGTTATGAAAATCACTTTGTATTAAATCCTTCCCCCCCCTCCAGTATGTCTGAAATCATATTTTTAGCATTAAGGCAAATTTAGCCATAAAAGCTCCATTTGAATCCCTGCATTTGAGAGCTGCCCACACAGCATTACCCTGACAGTGGATTACTTTCAGGTGGAAGGGTAGACAGGCTGCTCCTTTGGGGACCACCAAGGTCCCTCTATAGATTGGCAGCTTGGCCCTTGGGGCTGATTAAACGTACAGCGCACAGAGCATCAGTGTTGAGGCAGCCCCTGCTGACCAGGGCACTGCTGTGCTGTATGTGAAAGGTCGCTGTCTGCTTGGGCTTTTTTAGCCTGTAGTTTGCTGAAATATTTATGCCTTTGTACACTCCATGTTCTGCAAGGGATGGATAGGCAGCACCTCGAAATACAGCCCTTGGAGGAAGGAGAAGGGCTAAATGGGTTATGAGGTGCTCTAGGAGTGAATCTTGTAGGGCAATTAATAATTTGGAGATTTTAATGTAGGTGCTTTGACCAGGAGGTGTGTTCCTCACAGTGCCTATCACATGAAAATTGCTGCTTAAACAGTGCTGAAGATAAAGAAATATATTTAAATAATAAACAGGTGTTGACTTTTTCCAAGGAATACAGTTGGATTGGCTTTATAACATATGTTCTCCAAACATTAGTGCTGTACTTGAAGGCTAAATTCTGGCCAGGTAGAAAGCTGGAACTTGGGAATCAAGCCCATTCCTGTGATGTTTTTGCCCTGTTTCCTGACAGTGGCGTAATTAAACAGTTATTTTCCACCTACCATGATTTGTATACACAGTATCCTTGCAAGAGCTTCCATTTAAGTAGTCTTATAGAGATTTTGATGTACAAAATATTGGCTAGAGAAAACCAGTAATGTTAATATGCAGAAATCTTTTTACTCTAAAGTACAGTGTGTCTGATACTTTGATTTTCTTTGTTCTTTTCTCTCATCGGTGATTCAGGCATGTAGATGGAAACGTTTCTAACACTGAAATTGGGTTTCTCTGGCCACACCTTTGTGATGAAACAGCTTTGTTAATTCACATTAAAGCACAGAGTGTTGTGTGTTCTATGACTTGCATTACTGATGGGTCATTTTATGCTATAGATGCACTCCTAAGTGGAAGTATCAGATAGTATACAGTCCTGAGATTAATACAGTGTTTTTTAAAAAGCAACCTGTCTTGATCTCTCAAATATGCTTCCAATTAATTAATATTCCTTAAGAAAATCTGGAGGCCAGACAAATCTCAGCTCTGCTGGCACGGTGCCACTCAGTGCTTTAATTCCCCTGTACACTTTTTGAATTCCATGGAGAAAGAATTTCTTAGTTTAAAAGAACAAATCAAAGTATCTCCCTTTGCCATTGGATTGTCCCTTCCAACCACTGCTCCCAGCTGATGAGGACCTGGAATCGCTTCAGTGTTGGATGGGTAGGGCTGAGCTGGCTCGGTGGAACATGGGGGAGCAGTTCTCACCCCCACCTGGCTGCCACCTCCTGCTTCATCCCTTTTCCTCCTCTTCCATGGTGTTCCCTCCTGTCTGCTGGCACGAGGGATTGTGCAGCTGGTATCCAGGTTGGGGAAACTTCCTGGCTGAAATGGTTTAGTATTTTTGGTAGGTCAGAGGATGTCTGGAGCGCTCGCTCTGAACCTTGTGGCCCCGAGCAGATCACACAGAGCTTCATCCCTTGCAGAGCTACTTGAAATTGCTAAATGCTTACATCTCTGTAAGAGTAGTAAATAGTGACCGTAGTAGTAATAATACCCCAGGATCTCATCACTTCCCCATGATTCCTGTACCTGCCAGGCTGGTGGCAGCAGTGACCTGCAGACGCTGTGCATGTCCCCATGGCAGGCTGTCCAGGGAGCTGCAGAGAGATTTATCTCAGGAGGGACATGAAAAGTAGTGCAAGTGTTTGAAATCACATTTGTACTTTACACATTGGAATCCATTCTGCAGCTGATGCTCCAGACAGAGCTCCTTGCTACAGACAAACGTGTAGCTCAGAGCAAGGCTTCAGTGACTTTGCAGAGTCCAGCAGTCATCCTTGTGCTGTTCAGTGGGATACAGGGAGTGGTGGGTTTGAAAGGCACTGCATTAAAAGAGTGATCTCCCCAAAACACACTTGTTATGGCAAAAGTAGTGTAAGTCATCCTGTCTCTCTAATGAAAGGAAGTCATTATGGCCAGAGTTTTAATTGCAACTTTTGAAAACATAAGCCTATGTTTTTGAAGTCCTTAAAAATGATTTATTACATAAATTGCCCGTGAGCATGGTTTTCTTTTTAAATCCCAATACACAGAACTAATTTGGGCATCATTGCAGGTACAAAGATTTTGCACCTATGCCTACAGACTGGGTAAAGCAGGAGTAACACAAATTAACCTTCACTTGAAAACTTTCCTTACTAGTTCTCCTCCCCTCTAACACAGACTCCTTTCAATTGGATTAATTTTATGAAATTCAGACTTGCCAGCATGCTATTTTCTGTGTGCTAATCCCTCTTCCATTTAAAAAAAAGTTACTCTGTGTCACTGTTTCTTCTTTAATTATTTTTTCCTGCGTATTTGAGCATAACAATTACCTCTAGCCATCTTGCTGGGCATTTAGTTCCTGTTGTAGGGTGTGTGTTATTTGACCTTTTGTTTTGACAGCAATCCGGGATGTCTCAGAAGTGCTGGGAGTGAAAGCATCTAAGAAGTTTTTTCACTTGCTCTGTTGTAGGGTTAATAGGAAATTGGTGTATTTCTTCTCAGTGTTGTGTTTTCCTAATCCATATGTAGTATAAACACCCCAACAGTCAGGTTTGTGTCTGCAGGAGCCATCAGGGCATTGATGGGAATTAGTTGTGTGCCTGTAGATTGCTCTGTCTTCCAGCTCTCTCTGCCCTCCTCATGCAGCCAGTACCAGGTATTCATAGCAAAGCACTTCTCTGGTGCTGCTGGCTGGTGACACAGCTCCAGGGGGTTGTGAGAGCGGGCTGGGGGGTCACACAGTTAAAATGCTGGGTGGTCTCTCACAGGGCTGGGTGTGAAGCAGCTCTATTCTGGTTTATAAACTCCACAGCCATACAAACCCAGGTTTTTAGCTGGAGATTTCAAGAGTGTTGTATAAAATGTTCCAGGAGGCTCCTTGCCTTAGGAAGCTTGCCCTGAGTTCTGCTCATAACACTCCTCTATTTGGAATATATTTGGTGGATTTTACAGCCCACGTTTTGCCAACTGTTGTTTGGGAAATGAAAACCTTTATCCCTTAGTTCAGTCACAGGGGGCAATAACCCCAACCCACAGCTTCTCTGATACTAAAGCAACTTGTGTTTTTTTGTTTCAATATAGTGCCAGAACCTATTAAGACCAGTTTAAGCCAGCCCCAACCTGCCGGTACCGGTACCAGTACTTCCACCAGCACTATTACCAACAGCAGCAATGGCAAGCGTGCGTCTGCTAATGGGCAGCAGCCAGCCGTGTCCCGCTACCTGCCTCGAGAGGTGCCTCCACGCTTCCGCCAGCAAGAACAGAAGCAGCTCCTAAAGCGGGGCCAGCCACTGCCTACGGGGACTCTGACCGGCACCAGCCCAGCGCAAGGTACTGGACAAGCAGGGGCGAGTCCTCCCCCCCAGCAAGGAGCAGGTGGGCAGCATCATCCCAGTAAGACCCAAACAGGTAAGGATGGAAACCGGTGCGATAGCGACTCGTTCCTTCTGTAGTCGTGCCCTCTGCTGTTAGCATGGGCGTTGCAAAGAACTGGAGGAATATTAAGAATTGCTTTAAAATAAGAGGATTTAAAGCAAAAGAAATATAAACAATTGTTTTAAAGCCAGAGGATTTAAAGCAAAGTGTCTGCTGTTGCTCTTTTTTTCCTTAGATCATGTAATTTCTAGGATCCACTTCTAAAAATCTTTCCTCTTTATTTAGATGCTCGGGCCTGTGGGGGCTTTTCCCAGTTGTTTTCTGATTCTTTGGTGTGGTTATAATGGATATGTGTTCTTCAGTACATTCTGATATTTCTTTAGTGATCATTCTTCCAGAACCATTGTTAATTTGGGTTTTCTCAAGTTTTTGCCTATCATGTTGGCAATTGTGATGCTCTTCAGAGATAGCTTTGTGTATGACTATATATAAATCAAGAGCAGGAGCATTGCTTATGTTGTGTCTTGACACTTTCATGCCTTATGCTCTCAGTTGTTATTTTCACATCAGGAAGATTATATTCTGGGAAAAGTAGTTTGGTATCTAAGGTCTTTGTACCGCTTCATACCATCCTTCACAGGCAGACACCCCAACCTGCTCTTGGTTTCTGAAAGTAGTGTATTGAGGAGCAAGACTCCTGGTGACCTTTTTCCTCCTGAACCTGCAGCTGAGAAAATAAGAAGCGACAATCTTCTCGTTTGCTAGAAGTCAGTAATTGGTATAAATCACCTTCTTCATCACTGCTGTGTATGTGTGTCATGTTAGGCAAAGTGGGGAGTGTTCTAAGGTACAGTTATCTATGGCTCAGAAAAAATTACCTGGACCAAGTCACAAGGGGGTTTTGATATCTTGAATATTAGTAATTCCTGTATGATCTCAAGTGTTGCTCATTATCACTCATTAATGCTGTCAGACATCACAAAATCTGGATCTGAACTGTCTGCAGCTTTTCCCTTTGGACATCAGTGAATCTTTCACTATTCTTGCTGTACTTGCTGCTGTGATACTGAGCTCCAGCAGAGAAAATTATTTGGTGTTGTCCTTAGAAATTTTATTTAGATAAGAGAATCATCTCTGGGAAATAATAGCTTTTCTGGTTATCAAGATACATATGGAAATATCACTTAACTGCTCCCCAGAAACACAAATCTGAAAAGGCAAAATAAACCAGTCATTTATTTACTGAAAATATTGGGGCTTTAGGGAGGGGCAGAGGTTCTACTTCTGTATTCTGGAGTATATGGCTCTAGTGAGGTGGAAAGTGGTGAGTTCCCACCAGGTAGAGCAGCATTCACATCATCTTTGCAAACCACAGTTCAGCAGGGGTGGTGGCTGACATTTATGGCTTCTTTTCGATTTGGAGATGTTTGTTAATCATCATATTGATGTTCTGTGGTGTTTGTGTGAATTGTCTATTATTTTATCTTCAGATATCTATTAATTATTGATAGGGTAGAGACAAACCAAGCAACTGAAGTGGCTCGGGCAGGCTGAGGGTCAGTATTAGTGCATCGTTCTAGACATACCTGAAACATCTTTGATCTTCAAGAAACATGCTGTATAAAACAAGCACTTGTTTCTGTAGTTTCTCAGCCTGGAAACTATCAGCAGATATTTTATGCTGTTGAATTAATTTATTTTTTTACACCTTTCTTACTTTTTTTGGTGCTTTCTGTCACTGTGGGAAAAATTTGGAGTAGAGGAAAATCTGGTAGAAACAGGAGTGAGGCAGCTTTTTTGCTTCAAATCCTATTCCATAAAGCACTAAAGCATGTTAACCCCCATTACATTCTTAGCAGATGTATTACTTCAGAGCAATTAGTGCTCAGACTCAAAATCATCAGGTTGTTGTTTACTATGTAAAAACAAAACAAAAGCTTTTGGAGGCACCTGAAATCTGTGCAGGGTCCTTGGGGCAGGGAGGAGAACCTTAGACCAGCTCAATGCTTGGCTACTTTCTTGTCTTCTGAGGCTGTTTTGAGGCTGAAATGGTTGTGTCTTCCTTATAGAAAGAACTTGGTGAAGGCTGGAGCTCATTATTTTCTCCTTCCAGCAGATGGAGCATCAGTGCATTTTACTAACAGTTCCAGGAGGAGAAAAAACCCAATCTTAAACCAGCTCAGTTTATAAGCAGGACAGCTGCGTGCCTGAGGCCGAGGGGAGTATAGTGTATCACACTCCCCAGGGACCTCTGTGGCCAGTATTATTTGATGGCTCATGCTGGCTTTGTCTTCACCTCAATGGGCATAAAGAGCAAAAATCAAAGAAGCATATCCAGGGAAGGCCAAAACCTTTTCATCTCAGCTGTTAGGCTCAAGTAACTATTCACCTTAAAAACATTTTGGGATTGTATATCCTGAAAACTTCCAGCACTGAAGTTAATAATATGAATTTGCATTCAATTTTGTGGCATATTTTTGTGAATATGAAAATACTTTTAAACATGAGGATTCTGACTGAGCAATACATTGTCATCATCATCATAGAATCATCATAGACTGGTCTGGGTTGGAAGGTACCCCAAGGATCACAGAGTTCCAGCCCCCCTGCCACAGGTAGGGCCACCAACCTCCAGGCCTGGAGCTGCACAAGGTTGCCCAGGGCCCCAGCCAACCTGGTCTTGAAGGAAAGGAAACTCTTTGCCTTCCTCCTCTTATAATCAGTAGGAACTGTTTGCCTTTGAATGCCTGACTCTGGTCCCCTGGGTATTTCATTTACTGAAGAGTCTTTGCAAGTAAAAGTTCTCTGGGGAAGTGAAGGAACGAAATAATCAACATTGTCCAGAAAAATCAGTGTAGGTACCTCTTCCACATAGAAACAACCATCTTAGGTGTCTGAACAGCACCTGCATTGTACATGAATGATCACTTCATGAATGTTATTAGAAGTTCTTCAAAGTCTGGAGGGAGTTAAGAATACCCTGATGCTCAGGGCTTTCTCCCTCTCCAGTAGCCTGGGTGCCTTTGTAGATCTTCTGCCCCAGCCTGTCTCCATTCATGGCCTTATACTCATGCTGACCAGCAGTGACTTCCTTTGGATGGAGAACCTGGTGTTAATGGAAGAGCCAGGACTGTCACAAGCTATCATCCTGTATCCAGAAGATGCTTAATGGAAATTCGTCTCCACAGCTTATCTTTTTATAGGGTCCTATTCCTCCATACTTAACTTGAAATTATGCAGCTGTGTTCCTTCCAGGCCCTATTTATACCTACCTGGATACAAGGAGAGGTTGTTGGAGAGACACTGCCAGCCTCTTGCTGTAACAATCACCCTGGTTTATCTCTTCATTCTCTTATGAGCAGTCTCTGTTATCAGTACTGCCTTGGCCTATCCAAAACACTTATCAGGACTCAACCTGCAGTGTCATGAATTAAAAAGGATGTTCTGCCAATGTAAGGAAAGTAGCAATTAATGACCACTAATATATTCTTTGTCAGGTCTGTCATCTGGAAATATCAGTGAATATCAGAGAATACTGAGGTTTTGTTTCTCTTGAGGCAACCTGTAACACATTAAGTAAAGAAACTGTTAAGAGAAGGAATTAAACCCTTGCAAATGGCACAGACTATTAAAAAAAATCTTATTTTTTAGTCTTTTATTTGTTGTTAAACATTAGGAAAGTGTTTTCTGTAGTACTTCAGAGCCTTTTCTATAGAATAGTTTATTTAACTGGAGCTTCAAAGCTTGTTCTCAATGTGCCCCCTCTAATCCTTTTCAGGATGACACTGGAGGGAAGCTGTGCCTGTAATTCATGAGCACTATTCTATCTGGTCTAGTTTTTTATTTTTACTTAAAGAGGGAGCTTTTAATCTCTTCCTTCCATACTTTGTCAACTCACTCCAATAAATGTGGTGAGTAGTTACCTTCTCATTAAGGTGTGAGGCATGAATGGAGCAATCCTTTTGCCACGTGATCTTAAAAGAATTCAGGTAATTTTTGGAAACTACCATGGGAGATTAAAAATAACAAGTAATACACGCTTCTTTATTTAATTACAAAGTTTCTATAGGAGTCTCCAGGCAACCATTGTGTGTTTGATGATTATAAGAACAAAGATCAAAAGAAGGAATCAGTTTTTCTTGAAGATGCCTTTCACTTTTCTGCAGTTCAGCACTGGGAAACCAACACCCGTCACCTCAAAAGAGATGCACAGTGTCCTGCAAGAGTCATGGTGAAACTTCAGTGCTGCTTTTGTGTTGGTGAGGAGAGTATTTTGTGGGATAGATCTCTAACAGATGTTTCTGAAATGGAAGAAGAAATGAAAGCAAGTAATTAGTGTAGTAGCTGGAGAGAGCACACAAGCATCGTGGATGTAGAGTTACGCTTCTAATTTGTTCTGTTGTTCTCTGGGAAGTGAGAATTTGACAGCAGTTACAGAGATTTACATTCCTACTGTGGGCTGCTGCCAGATTCTGTGGTGAATTTTCCTCTCCTTTTCTGTGAAGCTGGAAGTTGTGTTTCACCTTTGAAGATTTGTGAGGCTGCAGCTCATGGCACGGGGTGTGCTTGTTGAGGTTGGGGTTGTGGGCAGCTGGAAGTTGCTGAGTGCAGTTGTGGGGCAGGTTTAACTTTTCTTACAAACCTCTTTCTATTAACTTTGGTTTGGATAATATTTTTGGGAAGGAAGATTTAAAAAACCCAACAAACCCAACCAGAGTTCATGTTAAGAGCATGTCTGACAATACTTGCTTCCAAACATCCACTCTTGTAACTGTGAGTTACTTCAGAGTTCCTTCTCCTAGACCCATTTTATACTGTTGTAAAATCAAATGTGGTGAAGAGTTTTAGGGAGAGATAATTCTTCTAAACCCAGACAGTACAGTTGGGAAACAGAGATAAGCTTTGGCATACAGTTGTTTGATCAGATCCAGCAAAGTAGTCGTGACCTTCAAGCTGAAGGCACCTTTGACCAGTTGCCCAGTTTAGCTAGTCGTACCTGGTGATGACTGCAGGTAAGATGTGTATGTTCTGCAGCATGTGAGTAAACTCTCATTTCAAAAGTTTGAAATAAGATTGAGCTTGATTTCCTGGAGGCCTGGCAGACAGGCTGAGGGTTAATGAATAAAGCATATCTGAAAACTGCCTTTACAGAAATGCTTTGCTGAACTTTTATCTCCTTGGGCTCGTGCTCTGTAATTGCACACACAGAATCGCACACAGAGAATCACAAGGTTGGAAAAGACCTTTGAAGATCAAGTCCAACCATTCCCATCCTAAGCTAAACCATATCCCTAAGTACCTCATCTACCCTTTTTTTTGAACACACCCAGGGAAGGTGACTCAGCCCCTCCCTGGGCAGCCTGTGCCAGGCCCTGACAACTCTTTCAGTAAAAAGTTTTTTTCTAATATCCAGTCTAAACCTGCCCTGGCACAGCTTGAGCCCATTGCTCCTTGTCCTGTCACCTGTCCCCTAGCTGAAGAGACCATCACCTGTCTCTCTGCACCCTCCCTTCAGGTAGTTGTAGGTGGGGAGAAGGTCTCCCCTCAGCCTCCTCTTCTCCAGGCTAAACACCCCCAGCTCCCTCAGCTGTTCCTCAGAGGATTTGCCCTCCAGCCCCTTCCCCAGCCTGGTTGCCCTTCTCTGGACTCACTCCAGGACCTCAATGTCCTTCTTATGGTGAGGAGCCCAGAACTGGACCCAGCACTCGAGGTGTAGCATAATTCCACTAGCAGAGGGTCCTGGTTGGCAACACATTACAGTGGTTTTGTTTTTAGTTGGGAAATTACAGCATTAAAATGAAAATCTTGAGGATTTGATTTATTCTGGATCTTCAGTAAACAGTGTCTTTCATATGTCATAGCTAAAACACTCAGCACTATGAAGTAGAAACTGGGGATTAGATATATTTATCTGTCTTGTCTGCCCACTGTTCTGTGTGTATCATTTCACGCTCTCACAGCAGACACACCTTTTTCTTTACATGTATTACATAAAGCCTGGAAGATGTTCATTGCTGTATCATGGCTGTTGATGAATAAAGGAATTAGCACGGTGATATTTCTTCAGAAACACAGGAATTGGCTATTTTTGTTACTTCTGTGGAAGGTAATTGTTTGCAGTAAACATGTAACACTTACCTGCAATAAACCTCCTCTTAAAAGCTTTTTTGTACATGGCTTGACTAGGTGTTGGCCAGAATTTGCAGAGCAGGTCACTGTACAGCTCCTCACTGCACACAAGGTTTCTGTAATGTGGCTATGTCAAAGTTTTCCAACTAGTGGGATCACATTTGATGTCATAATGTCTGTTTAAAAACCACATAGAAATCACCAGCATTTGTTTTGGTTCCATCTTTTGCTAATGGTCCCATCAAATTACCCTTGTAAAAGGGGTGTTCAGGTCCCACCAGAAGTTGTGTGAGTTGTGATTACCTGTTTTTCCTGTGTTGTTTAGCACTGGGTAGTGCCTGTTGCCTGGTACGTGTCCCTGGTGTTACCAAAGGTCACAAGTGACAGGTGGATGTTTAGCCAAAAGGAAGTTAAAACCCACATTGTGCAAGGACTGAAATGTAGTGGATGACACGGAGATGGGGTCTGGCTGGATGTACTCCAGAGTGGGGAATGTTTCCTCAGATGCAGCGATGGGAAGGTGTGGAAGGGAGTCGCAGACAGTGAAGGGGTTTGTCTCCCATGTCAGTGCTCCACATGTCCATGTAACGCTTTGAGTAGGGGTGGAGAAGCCCCAAGCTCTGTGTAGCACAAATCCAGGCATTGGGAATGAAAAATGATGGTAAAAACTCATCAGGAAGCTAATCTTGGGGGTGAATTTTTCTGTATTGTGTATGCTATCTGACATCAGGCAGCAGATCCTAAAACATAAATTTGCTGCTTCAAATCTGTTTGACAGTGATGAGAATTTTTCACCCAGAGAAGGAAAAAGTTACTTATCCTTTTACAGACTTCTTTGAAATGTCTTCATAGTTCTGCTGTCCTCACTTTCAAAGAGTAGGGCAGTGAGAAGCATGGTGACTCAAAGGCTGCTGCTTTTGGTTTGGAATCAGTAGATCTGCATCCTCCCTGTAGCATCACTGTAGAGGGCTGTGCTCTAGGGATAACCAGATACATGAATTGCCTGGGGTGGGGGGGGGGGCAGGGGGAAGGTCAGGAGACAAAGAGCCTGGCAAGTTGTTAAAGCATGCAGGTGGCAGTTTTCTAACAAAGCATGTGGAGAGACTGAGTAGCACAACCTGTCTCTGATGGTGGAGAAGTAGAAGGTAGAAAGGAAATACCTAAGGTCAAAGTGACCAGAAAATAAGAGTTTGGTCCTTGGGAAGAGTGGAAAGGGAGTAATGGCATATGAAAATTAACTGGAAAGCTGAATTTGTACCGCTCAGGAAGCAGGTGTGATGCTGCAAGAAGCAAATAAAAACCTGAAGAAGTTTGTAGCTCTTAGGGGAAAAAGAAAGATCAAAAAGATAACTCATATTAGCAGTAAAAGGAAGGCCAGTGGAACTGGTCTGGTGTTCAACAAGGAGAACCATTGAGAGAGATGGCCTCAGGAATACTGTAATTCATCTGTAAAGTGATGATTGCCTTAGAACTAAGGCAGCAGTGAGTTAGGGTACTTAGGGAAATATAAAATGTTTCAAACTGTCTCGAAGTGACGAGTTGTAGTAGGCTATGTTGAGGATGGGTTGGAGCGGTCTGGCTCACCACTGTTCCTTCAGGGTGTGGGAACTAGAAAAGAGAGAAAATAAAACAACTGATGGTACAAAGTGAGAAAGGAGAAACTGAGGCATTGCAGGTCAGAGCTACCTGCTAGAACAATACTAGAAAAATACCCACAGTGGCTACTTCTCTGCATTGAGACCTTCACAAGAGAGAAGCCCAGAGCCAACGTGGGTTTGTGCAGAGCGGGTTGTGCCAAAGGAGAGAGTTCCCTGCCAGCAGTGCAACAGGCCCTGCAGCATGGGAAGGGAACCATGTCCTGGAAGTCAGCTTTGCAGTCTTTGACAGACTTTCTCATCATGGATGAGTGGTGGTGCGAGTGAGTGGGAAGGACAAGATGAAGCTACTGTAAGAAGAGTCACAGAAGGACAGGGAGCAGCTCTCAGGCTCTACTGGCAAAACGAGAAGGTTTTGAGTGAGACTGCAAATTTCTTCTCCTTGACATTTGCATCGGTCTTTTGGCTATGAACGACAAAGAGCCTTCATTAAATGTTTGGAAGATACCAAGCTGGGGAGGAGTGCAAGGTGACTGGAAAGCAGAGTTACAGTATGGAGTAGTGGTGACAAAATTGTGTGGTTGTACAAGAAATAAAGAAGAGGGGCAGGTCCTTTATTTTGACCACAAATATGGTTACAAGAATATCACGCTGCAAAAATGGATCTGGAGTTGGTCACAGGATAAACCAGATGAATGGTGTCACACCGATGGAAAGACAACAACCACACTGCAGGATATAAACAGTGCTGCTTCCCGTGAGCACTTCTGATAAGGCCTCATGATGTCTGGGGTCCTGCACCTTCTGGGGGAAGTGAACCAGCTGGAAGGAGCAGGGAGGAAGGTAACAGAAGTTGGAAACAAGCCTTGCAAAGAGGGAAGGAACCAGAGCTGTGAGTCCAAGGAACACTGGAACTAGAAATGCAGAGATGCCTGAAGGAAGCAAGCAGTATGATCTCTGTATGTGGGTCAGATGTGATGGATTGGGCAGGAAATAATGGGCTTAACCTGCACCAAGGAAGATGAAGGTTAGACGTTAGGAAAAATGTGTCAGTATGAAGCCCATCTGAAGTGAGGGTGAGCGCTTGGGAGTGGGCAGCCTCTGTGGCTGGAAGGGCTTCCGTGGTGGGCTGGGTGGATGTCCTGGTGAATGGTGGCTTAGGTCAGGGGAGAGTGTTCTGCTTGGCTTCTCAAACCACCTGATTTAGTCTTTGGGTACCTGTAAGGTTTCAGATTTCCCAGACATGTGCCCTGTCAAGGTTGCTACAGGATGTGGCACGTGAGTGTCTCTGCCCATGTGGCTGGAGTGGGAGCCCTGCTGTGTGTTGTCCCCAAACCTTGGTGAGGGTTCTGACTTCTCCCTGGGGTGTGCAGCGTTGCCTCCCTGTGTGTACCCATCTGGTAAGCACAGTCCTTTGACTTGGTGCCCTTTACAAGCCCCTACCTCTGTAAATGGAAGTTGGTTACAAGAAATTGATCTTACTAATAAGAAAAATACAAGGAACATGGGAATGTATCTTATGTTCTCTTCCAGTTTGGATACGTCATCTTAACTCATGGAAATTTCGGTCGTGTATGGCTGGTATTAAAGGAATGTGATGCACAGCAACAGTATTTTCACTCTGAAGTTATTGCAGAATTGAGTCAAGCTTTGTTTCTGGTTGCATTCAAAGTAGTTTTCTGAATGGAAGGAAAACCAAACAGATTTGATTTTCATTCATCTGTTGTTTTTAAAATGAGGTTAAACCCATCCAGTATTCAGAGGCTATTGCAGAGAAACAGAGAATAAATGTCTTCAGAAGGAAACCAACTATTTTCAGAAGTGCTTTAGTGGAACAGTTCTGGAGCCAAGAATAGCAGCAGCAATTGTGCTCTGGTCCTGAAGTGGCAGCAGTTGTGAGAGCGCAGGCAGACCTTTAAAGGGACAGGACTGGGGTGCGACACCGTGCAGAAGGGTGCAACTGCTCAAACATCCAATGAGAACTCAAACAGCAGATTTACAATGTGCTCCATTTACAGCAGAATTAATATGTATTTGGGGCATATGGGAGGAGGAGGAGGAAGAGCGAGGAAGGGAAATAATTGCCAAGGACTCGATTAGACATACTGGATGTTTGTGTGTAAATTATCCATCGAGATTTGTATAGTTCCCTACGTGTGTTCCCAGAATTTGTGGTGACATTCAGGTCCTGAACACGTTAAGCTGATGTTCACCCTCAGTGTGTTCCTGTGCTTTAAAGACAGCTCACGCTCTCCAGCCCGTGGTTGTGACAAGATGGTTGGTCCCCGCTTCCACAGGAGGCAGAAAGCGCCCGGAGCTGCGCTGTGCTGGGTAGGGCAGTGCTGCTCTCCCTTTATAAACAAGAGCGCCTCTGATTAATACGCTCTCATGTTTGCCACTTAGATCTTTTTTAGATAGAGGCAGGGAAGTCATTAAGGGCTTGGCTGCATGCCAATATACATCTGGGACTTGGTCTGCTGCTCACCCGACAAGCTGTGGAGGAGCTGCTTCGGGACGGGCAGGAGGATGCTGAGCAGGGGGTGCTGCCCGCGCGGGCAGGAGGAGCTGTGTTGGGGCAGGCAGGAGGACATCAGGCAGGAGGACACCGGGCAGGAGCTGTGTTGGGGCAGGCAGGAGGACATCAGGCAGGAGCTGCCACCAGGCAGGAGGCAGGAGCTGCCCATGCAGGCGGTCGGCAGCTGCCAGAGTCTTCTCTTGGCTGACTTTCAAAAGCCAGCAGAAAAGCAGCTAGGGTGCTAATTGTAGCTGGGTCCTGAAGTGAAAATGTTTTGTGACAGTTGAAAGAATTTAAAGAGGAAGGAAGATCGGTTTAGTGTCAGCTGCAATTAGATAATCAAAGCTTAAAAATCCTACTCTGTTGATACCTTCACCTAGAGTTAAGGAGCGGAGCGAGGGGAAGGGGGAGGAGGGCTGTGCGTGGAAAGGGCATTTCCATAGCCAGTGCAACCGAGGCCCGACCGAGCTTGCAGGTTGTCTGGGCGCACGCTTGCACAGAGAGATTTTCTTGGCAGCTCTACAGGATGAGGCTCACACTGTACACAGCCGACATATTGAAGCCGAGAGCCCTGGAGAACGTAGATGCAGGAGTAGAAACAGCTCTGCACACAATGTAGCGTCTCCTAGGATGGTTGGGCGGCTCCTTTCTTCAGGTATTTTATTACCCATCAGCCCTTTTTAGAGCCAAAAAAAGAGAGAAAGTAACCCTAACCCTGAGAAAATAGCATCTGCTTCTGTTAAATCAATTTATTACATAACATTTTAGAGAGAGAGAGCAGCAGCACAGCGTCCTAAGCTTTTTGGCTGCATTTCAGGTTTGATAAAATGGCGTCTTCGCAGTGAGCTGCTTGCTAAAGATATGTTGCACCGAGCAGAAAAATGCAATTACTTGCTGTTTTCTACTGCTGCTTTTGTTTGGGAGAGAGGTAGCATTTAGTGGAATTGCTGCTAGTAACTGTTTGTTTATTTCTGCTTGTTTTCTTACCGCGTCTCAAAGCTTTTTCAGCATCAGAGGAGAGGAGCTACATTTGAATGTCGTAGTGCAGGAAATTAAAATGGGATAAACAGGCTTTCCCACTTGTGTGCTTAACTATGGGCTAGTTTTAAAATAAAGCAAGCTGCTTTATTCAGTGCTTCCATCTCTTTTTCTGGCTTTCCACGTTATGCACGCTGTTGAGGATTTCAGCTTCCTAACATCTCTGAGGCTCATTGTAAGTTAGCTCTGTGAGTGCCTTCAAATAGAAAACAGTTTTCAGATCTGGGCTCTGGCTCAGGCAGGTTATGCATTGAGCTGGGTGTAGCAGGCAGCCTGAAATATTAAGCACTGCTATTGCCAGATTTTCTCCTTTATTGTATTTTATTCTTCAGAACAGATGCTTGTCTCAACTTTTTATTTTTTGAATGGAATTAGGCTGCATTTTGATCTAGCACTTAAAAATCTCTCTGGCAATTTCTATTTTGTTCAGATTCAGGGGGAAAAAAAAAAAAGATGTGTAGCCTTTTTAACATCTGTTCATGTTGGATTGAAAACCGTTTCTTTTTGGGGGGGGGGGGAAGAAAGTAATTTGCCCTTTTTCTCAACTTCCTACTAGGAATCACTAACCTGTGTGTGACAGATAACGCTCCCCTAGGACTGTCACTACCCTGTAGGATTTTTTCTCTCTCTCTTCTGCATGTCAAAGCAGAGAACAGCATTGTCTGTAATCTGTCCTTTGGGCAGGACGAGCCAATGAATCTGGAGGTTGTTTTGCTGACTAGAGGAATTGAAAAATAAAACTGGCAATAAGGGAGGGAGTCACTCTTAGGTCGGATTTAAAATCGGACGAAGAAAACTTACTAATAATATGTTTCTCATTAAAAGTTTATGCAGGCTTTGCCATTTCACACTGTCTCCATCCCTCAGCTTCTAAGTCAGCTGGATGTTATGTTATAGTCCAGGATGCTTAATTTTACAGCGCAGCATTCCAGCTAATTACTGTGATGGAAGGTACGAAGATGCAGTTGCTTTGAACTTGGCTGAATGAAAAGAAATACCCTTGCAAATGACATTTTCAGAGGAGGGTTGAAATTCGGGGTAAGCTGCTTGTGCAGGCAAAGTGTTTGGCTTTTCTAAGAGATGCATGCAACAGCTTCTCCCGCTGCACCCCCCCGCGTACCTTACACTCCTCATCTGTGTAAACATTAAACTGATTTGGCAACTAATTCATATTCATTATCAAACGCAGCCAAAAGCGGTTTCTATTTTTAATAAGTACTAAATTAAAGCTGGTAAAGTGTGCTGGGTACAGTATGTAATAACAGCAGCAGTCTCCTCCCACCGCATTAAGGATATTATTTGAAACCAAAACAAACCCCTCCTGCTTATGGGTAGCAGGGATCAAAGCGGTGCCGTTCTGCAGGTAGCATGTAAGGCTGTGATCTGACAGAAGTTAATTCAAATTGCAGCTGTTATTCTTGGTATTAGCTCATTTTTCCTTCCTGATTGCTGGGGAAATGCTGTCAATAAAAGGGAATCCTGTTTTATAAAAGATGCCTAATTAAGATTTTCATACATTAAGTATTATTTTAAAAATCAATTTCACTTTGCAGTGTACCAGCACTAGGATTCACTAACGTAAAGTAACCTGTGGTGCCTGTTCTTGATGTTTTGTTTAAAAATCTTTGCTCAGTTCAAGAGGAGGGATGGAAGTGCTGCTGGTGGACTGCGGTGCTTTTATTTCTGACCTTTGCCTAGACAAAGAGGAATGGATTTTTAAAATTTATTTATTTATTTAAAATGGGTTTCCCATTTCAGTCTTTAAAAATAAAAGGAAATATTTACAGTTTCTATGAAGAGTTGTTTTCCTGAAAAGCTGGAGGAAATCTATATGTTCAAAACAACCCTCAAACATGCAAAATATTCTCAAGGTTTAATAATATAAAATATTTTGCTCTTATTATTCTCCCTAAATACTGAAGTCCTTATGGACTAAGTAGGAGTGTGCTACTGATTATTTAATTTACAGGAATGTACCCTTAGTCTAAAGAAAAGGGAACAGAGTCTTGGTTATTTGCTTCTGGAGACAAGAATATAAAAAGTCCTCTCTTCAGGGTCAGTCTGTACTCAAACTCATTTCTGTTTGCCCAGCACCAAAGTCACACTTTTTGCAGCTTTCTGTCTATATTGTGATTTATTTTTCCCCATTCTTCTTTATTCTATCTGTCCCATTTGTTACAGGTTTTACAGCAGCAGCCCTTGGCGTTCAAACCAATTGGTCCAGTAAATATTGGGACATTAGGAAATCATTGCACATCTCTGATTTTCCTCTTGGGTTGTTTTTGGTTGGTTGGTTGGGGTTTTTAGGGGTGGTTTTTTGACTCTCTGACTTGCAAGAGATACTGTCGTGGTCCTGCTGGCCCCAGCAGCACAGGCACACTGGGGGAGCTGCCTTTTTTTATGTCATCCACAGGGATTTACTGTAATCCCCACCAAAGCAACCGCTTCCAGATTAGTCGGCGGTTATTGTTGAGGGCATAATCTGACCCTCAGGAAGAGGAGCTCTGCTGAGGGTGTATGCAAGGGAGTAACGATGGAGTTGCAGAGCTCTGTGAGGCAAAGGGTTTGAGCTGCCTGTGCGGCTTCCAAGCCAAACTTACTTGGTGTGATAGCGTCTGGTGTAGGTGTGCTTCTCCAAGCTAAGGCACTTGGCTGTTTTCTACTTTCATTATGGGCATCTCTTGGGGTTTATAGCTCTACCCCCTCAGAATATTTTTTTCTTATTGTGCTGCTCTTCAAAATGCTGGTATCTTATTTAATGAACTGTTTTGCTCCCTAGTCTCAGGCATCTTTCTAAGCTCTTTTGTCATCTTCCTCCTCCATTCCCACCCCTTCCCTTTATTTTTCTGCCTCCTAACTGCTCTCAAACTCGAGCAATGCTCTAACCACCATCTTTGGGGGAGAAGAGAAAGAAAAAGAGACGAGCAGCTCCCTTTCATCTCATCTTGGCGGTCTGAGGGCTGTTTTTGTGAGTACTGAGACATCTTGCACTGTGCTCTTGATCCTTCTTCACAAACCTGCCCTGTACAGATGCTCTCGCTCGCCTTGGGCAGCACCATCATTCTCCCAGGCACTTGCATATGTAGCTTAGGGTTCAGCTTTGACAGGATCTTTTTATTGGAACAATGTATTTCAAGATGCTTTTGAATCTTTCTGTCGTGTCTGAAGTGCTGTGCTGAATCTCACCACCCACCGTGTTGAAAAAAAGACCTCAAGAAACTCCTCTTATCTGATTCCTTGGTTGCCTCAACTTCTTATCTCCTGGCCTGGACTGCTGTGGCTTTTTTCTTTTGTTCCTTTCTGCTCTGCTAAGAGCTGCTTGGCTCATTCCTCTGCCCCCATTGACCCTTTTAAAGTCATTTCACAGCCACCCTTTCCCTTCCAGGCCTTAGCTGGGATTCTGGTCTCCACTCAACACCTATATAGCAAACTTAGATTGTCAGGGAAATTTTCAGCCTTCATCCTTAGCTCTGTAATGTATCCAGTTGGCTTTATCCAGGGATAACACAGTGCTTTCTTCCTTTCTACCCGATGCATGGGGAAGAGAATCCAGGTAAATCCAAATGGCTCCTTTCACATTTTCTTTCAGATTTGTCATTCATTAATTATTTAGCTCTTGCTGTGAAATGCTAGGCTTTTCCTGGCATCGTGAGAAGACAGGTGATGAGCTAAGACTGTGTTCCCTTCCTTTCTCTTAACAATTGTACTTTTGCTTCAATTGATTTAAGATTCTTTTTTTAAAAAAGGCAAGATGCCATCTCTCCTGGTTTAATCTGTTCTTTCTTCATCTTGATAAATCTTCATGAGGCAATCAAGTAATCATCCCCCTTTCCTTGAACAGCTACAGGTGAAATGTGTGAATAAGAAGACTATCAGAGAGCGAGCTTTTTATATTCTTGAAACAGTTTTTTGGCAGTATTGGAACACTTCTAATTGGAGGCAGTTAGAGGAGCTAATCACACCAAAATATTTGTGATTTAAATTAATGCATATTAGGCATCCACTGTTAACAGCTTCTTTGGGAGGCTTGTTGCATCCATCTTCCTCACAAAATATTCCTCTTACTCAAATCATTTCAAGTAAAAGTCATATTCCTGCAGATTTACAGCAAGTAAAAAATAATTGACATTTACAATTCTGAACTTAAATATGTGAAGTTGTCTCCCTTATTTAGACAACCAGTTAGGAGGAACTGTTCTGCAGTCTCTAGTACATGTATATACATCCCTAAGGACCAGACCAAATCACTTGCTATACAATGCCCATCAAAAGAATCTAAAAGGAGCATTCTGTACTAGAAACCTTGGATAGTAAGTAAATGCAAAACTGTGAGACCTAAGCCTGAGTTCTGAGCATGAGAAGTATTGTATCTTCTGGGTTTGCTTTGTACCTTAGCAAGCTACTAGATGCTGAGGAGCTTTTGTTTAATTTTTTGGATGAGCATCGATGTTTGAGGATGTGGGAGGTGCTCTGAAAAGACTGTACAACATAGTGTTGGTTTTCACTGGTGTGGGGGGAATTGGGCTGTGTCTGTGTGCAGGAGAATGTTTAAACTGCATGGAAATCCTCCAAGAGATGTTTCTTGACAAAACTGGTGCTTAGAAATGCTCAAGTTCTCTGCTAAAATGTAAGTTACAGTGGTGTTTAGACACTGAATAGTGGAGGTGGCTGTCAGTATTTGTCCTTTTATTTACGGGAAGGGTTGAAGACCTAAATGCAGCATGAATTTAGTGTGCTGAGTGTGATGTGGATGTGTATGTAGTATCTCGTGGCAGGCAGACACTTTCTTTGTGTTTCTCTGAAGAATGAGAATTGAATCAGAATAAATGGTAAGATCTGCTTGATCTTCTTCTGTGTTATTTCCCAGATTTGCTTTTTTAGATTTTTCACATAGCTTGGTGTATTTGCTATCTATATTTATTGCCTGCATGTTATTTTTCCTAGTATACTTACCAAAACAGTTCTGTTGCTCTGTTCTGAAACTGAATTGTAACATTATTTTAATTGAGATTTCACCAGATTAAAAAAAAACCCCAAGAACTAAATACGAGCACGGTGAGGAAAACAGTATTGTGTTGGAAATTGTACACTGAATTTTAGCAGAGTGCAGCGCTGTGACAGTGTAAAAGAGGTAATGGAGGGCTTTAGCAGTGTTTGAACAGTGGACTGATTTTTAACCTTGTTGGATCCTTTCAGATCTCAGCCACAGTGGATTGGGAGACCATTATGAGAATTCCCACTGGGGACAGCAGCCCGCTTTCAGGAGTGAAGGCAACTGCAGCTGGGATAAAGTGATAATAGACAGGACTGACAAGGAAGCGTGGCCTTCCATTACCGGAGCTGAGACTGAGTCTGCCTCAGAATGTACTACAGACACTGACTCTGCCTCCAACTGTGGCTCAGAGAACAGTAGCATGGCTACAGGGAGTGCCCAAGGCAACTTCACTGGACATACAAAGAAAACTAATGGCAATAATGGCGCCAACGGAGCACTCGTCCAAAGCACTTCTAACCAGAGTGCCCTTGGAGCTGGTGGAGCAAACGGTAACGGCAACTCGGCCAGAGTGTGGGGAGTGGCTGCGGGCTCCGGCTCTGGCCTAGCTCACTGCTCTGCCAGCGGTGGGGATGGAAAGATGGACAACATGATGGGAGATGGTAGAAGTCAGAACTGCTGGGGTGCTTCCAACTCGAATGCTGGCATTAATCTTAACCTTAACCCTAATGCCAATCCAGCTGCCTGGCCTGTACTTGGACATGAAGGAACTGTGGGAGCAGGCAACCCTTCCAGTATTTGCAGTCCAGTCAGTGCCATAGGTCAGAACATGGGCAACCAGAATGGGAACCCGACAGGCACCTTGGGTGCTTGGGGAAACTTGCTGCCGCAAGAGAGCACAGAACCACAAACGTCCACTTCTCAGAATGTGTCTTTCAGCGTACAACCTCAGAACCTTAACACTGATGGACCAAATAACACTAACCCCATGAACTCTTCACCAAACCCTATCAATGCAATGCAGACAAATGGACTGCCGAACTGGGGGATGGCTGTTGGTATGGGGGCCATCATCCCGCCCCACCTGCAAGGCCTTCCTGGTGCTAACGGAACATCAGTTTCTCAAGTCAGCGGGGGCAGTGGTGAAGGAATAGGCAGTTCAGTGTGGGGGATGTCCCCAGGTAATCCTGCCACAGGAAACAGCAATTCTGGGTTCAGTCAGGGGAATGGAGACACTGTGAACTCAGCATTAAGTGCTAAACAAAACGGATCCAGCAGTGCTGCGCAAAAGGAAGGAAACGGAGCGAGCGCTTGGGATTCGGGGCCTCCTTCGGGGCCTGGGGTACTGGCGTGGGGCAGGGGCGGTGGCAACGGCGGTGTTGGTGGTATGCATTCTGGAGCTTGGGGCCACCCCAACCGTAACACCAGTAACGGTGTGAACGGTGAATGGGGCAAGCCCCCAAACCAGCATTCCAATAGCGACATCAATGGGAAAGGATCAGCAGGGTGGGACAGCTCGAGCGTTACCAGTCCAAATCCCACCATGCAGCAGGGCAATGAACAAATGAACTCTTGGGCCAAAGCTGCAGCATCTGGCACCACAGCTAGTGAAGGAAGTAATGATAGCGGTGGGAGTCAAAATGAAGGCAGTACTGGGAGGGAGGGGGCTGGAGAGAGTAGGAGGAGAGACAAAGGGATGATAGACCAAGGGCAAGTTCAGTTGCCAAGAAATGACCTTGACCCCAGGGTCCTGTCCAATACGGGGTGGGGACAGACCCCTGTCAAGCAAAACACTGCCTGGGAATTTGAAGAGTCCCCAAGGTCTGAACGTAAGAATGACAATGGAACAGAGGCCTGGGGTTGTGCAGCTACTCAATCTTCAAACTCAGGGGGGAAGAACGATGGGTCCATCATGAACAGTACAAATACCTCTTCAGTATCTGGGTGGGTCAACTCTCCACCGGCAGCTGTTCCAACAAACACAGGTTGGGGAGACAATAACAACAAAGCACCAAATGGCCCGGGGGGGTGGGGAGAGTCAGCAAGCTCTACTACTGTTAATAATGCTGCTGCTGCCAAAAGCGGCCACGCTTGGAGTGGGACCGCAAATCAGGAGGACAAATCACCTACCTGGGGTGAACCTCAGAAACCCAAATCTCAAAACTGGGGAGATGGACAGAAATCAAATCCAAGCTGGACTTCAGGAGGTGGAGATTGGACAGATTCATCATCTGTTTCTGGACACTTGGGTGATGGGAAGAAGAATGGATCTGGGTGGGATTCTGACAATAGATCAGGGTCTGGTTGGAACGATTCCACAAGGTCTGGGACCAGTGGTTGGGGAAATGGCACAAACAGCAAGGCTAATACAGGTACAAGTTGGGGGGAATCTTTAAAGCCAGGCCCCCAACAAAATTGGGCTAATAAACCCCAGGACAACAATGTGAGTAACTGGGGAGGAGCTGCTTCTGTCAAACAGACTGGGTCAGGGTGGGTTGGTGGGCCAGTGCCAGCCAAACAAAAAGAGAACTGTGAGGCAACTGGCTGGGAAGAGCCATCTCCACCGTCCATTCGCCGCAAGATGGAAATCGATGATGGTACCTCAGCTTGGGGCGACCCAAATTACAACAACAACAAGACTGTAAACATGTGGGATAGAAATAATCCTATCATTCAGAGCAGTACCACAACCAACACCACCACCACTAGCACCATTATCAACACAAATATGGTTGAACCTCAGCCATCGCACCAGTCAAGTGCCCAGCCGAACCGGTCCCCGCTGCTTGGTCCAGGTATGAAAATCATTTTATTAGACGCTTTATACCACTACCAATTGCTCATTGCTGTCTGGCCTGATTGGTGTGGAGTTAGGAATCCTGTCCTTATGTCATGAGTTATTCAGTTACTCTGAAGCAGTGTTAACTTCTTGCCTTGAGGACATGACCCATGGAACTAGGCACACAAAAGTTTGAGTGAACATAAGAAAGGTCTGAAACAATCCCTGGTCAGTAATAGCCAGACCCTGAGATTGTTGATCCATATTTATTTCTTCAGGTCTTCCACAGTTACTTAGCACTTTCTTTTCATTCAACTATTGGCAAGTTTGGGCCTCTTTGCTAACCTTTTTTTCTGTTACTTGTCTTCCAATACCATTGCTCAGGCAGGACAAGGGGAATGGGCTAAAGCTAAAGGAAGGAAGGTTTAAATTAGATAATAGGGGGAAGTTCTTTCCAGAGAGAGTGGTGAGGGGTTGGAACAGGCTGTCCAGATTGGGGGTGGAAGCACCGTCCCTGGGGGTGTTCAAGGCCAGGTTGGATGGGGCCCTGGGCAACCTTGTGTAGCTCCAGACCTGGAGGTTGGTGTCCCTGCCTGTGGCAGGGGGTTGGAGCTCTGTGATCCTTGGGGTCCCTTCCAACCCAGACCAGTCTGTGATTCTATGATTTGGCTTTGGGGTGGAGTTTTGGGTAGGTGTTTTTTCATTAAGCTGATTTTTGGGTCGTTACATCTGTGCTTGTAAAGCTGTTCATGTGCAGCAGTATCATTACTGCTGTTCAAATACTGTAACACCTCGCAGAGGAGAACTTACTGCTCTGAGTCCTTCAGGTTTGGAAGATGGAATTTCAAAATCAGTGTTGATCTGTGGTGATTCCCGTGGGGAATAGGTGGCAGCAAAGGAAGGGCTTCTTGGCAGTGCTAGGTGTATGCAGTCAGAGAACTACTTAGTGATGTGTGACCATCTGCCCCACCTACCACCAGCCTTGGGTAAAATGACCCTGTTGTGCAACACTCAGAAATGTTCATTGGAAGGATTCTAAGATGCTCCAGAAAAAAGCCCCCCTCAGAATATGCTTCAGATAAGCGTGTCAGAGAGAGAGAGGAAATTGAGTGACAGTGAGGACAATTTAAAAGCCAGCTCTGGTAGTAAAATTTAGACTAAGTTATTGAAGACGTAAGTTGGGCCTTTTGTTGTGTATTTTTGCGGCCTACCCTTGCAGTTGTGTGCCTGGGTACAGATGTAAAGGCCATGCGTGGAAATACTTTGAAAGGATTATTGTCTAGTGTGCACAAGGAAGCTAGGAGCAGTGCCTTCATGTGTTACACCCATCTTTAGTTTTCATTGTGCCTGAGAGGGGCTGCTCTCTTGCTTGTCTTAGAGCAAAAACCACAGCTCTAAGTGACCCTACTCATGGAGTTTCCCCATTCAGAGTGCAGGAGGCCTATTTTTAACGCTGCCCATGGCACACAGTGCCTGTAGAGCACTAATCCTGCTGGTCTGTGGAAATTTACACAGACTTTAAACATCTACAAATCATGTCCTGTCTGGAACAGCTTAAAGATGAGTAGCAAGCCATGAGCAGCTTTCCTACGACACAGGCATGGGCTTGTAGTTTTTTGTTGTGCTATTTAACCTTATTTTTCCCTACTCCACTTCCCCGTCCTGAGGGCTATGTGTTTCCAGTCTCTGCAGTAAGGGAGACAAGAATCCTGTAGCCAGGAGACTTCTGTAATCCACACCCAACAATAGGTCTGCTCTCTTCCATGGATTTCCATGCAAAACATGATTATGGAATTAAAGGTTAAGTGCTCATCTGGAATCCTACAGCATTTGAACTAAGTAGTTAGCACTGGGCTTTGTCTTCTGGATGGGTCATGACATGCTTTGCCAATTGCTCTTATAATTTCATTTCTCATTCCCTGTTACTTAAGGAATAGCATGAGGAAGGAACCCTGGAGTCTGTTCCTGTATTACTGGGGAAATCTGGCACAGCTGCAAGGTGGCACAGTCACACAAAAGGGATTTTAATTGTGCTGTACAGCACTAGTTAACTGCTCAGGAAGGAGAAGCAGTTCTTTTTGCCTTTGGGGTTTTAAGTTTGTACCAAATCAGTTTAGAAATGGAGGCCAAGTTACAGTCTTGCTACTCAAGTTGTCACCCGTCCCCAGCAATTCTTTGAGTACAGAACTTAAAAGCTCCTGATGAGAAGCAGATGTTGGTACACACTTGATGAAAATGCACGATGCTCTAAGGAGGTTCTTTTTCTATTGGAAAGGGGGGGGAAAAAAAAGGGAAAGATAATGTGATGAACATAGCCCTTTTGTTATAGCAGCTTGCTTCCAAACCACTGCTGAGTTAAAGCCAGTGGGTTTGATTTAGGTTCAGTTTTTATCTAAATTACTTGCACATAATTCTCACTAGAGCTATTAACTCTTGCAGCTTTGTTACAAGGGGAATAGGAACTGAGGAAAGGTTTTGCAAACAGGGATGGTAAGAGAACTCTCTAGATCTCAAACAGCACAGGGTTCTTCCTCCAGATGATGAGGAGTGGGCTTGATGCTTTCCTGTTCCCATTGGGTCAGTAGGGACTGGCAGGGTTCCACTCACCCATCCTCCAGCTGAGAAGAGACCCCGACAAAAGGTAACGTTGGCTTCCTTGTGGAGATTGTAGGTCAAAAATTAAAGTCTTTTGGTTCCTAGAGAGTAAGGAGTGGAAGCTTTAAAAATCTGAACCAGGTCTCAATTCCAAAAGCTCTGAACATCTCTCTGTTCCTTTTCTAATCCTGTGCCATTGTCTCAGTGGTGACTTGTGTGTCATTTGCAGCCTGTGAATTATGTGAATCAGAGAAGGCAAGTGATGGGTTTTCCTTAATTTGAACTTTCATCAGAGTGAATATGACACCAGCTCAGCTTGGAGCTCCAGTAGGATGCTCATGTAAAAACCTGAAATCCTTCTGTGGGAGCTCAGCCCTAATAGCCAAGTTCAGAGGCTTGACCCTCAAATATACAGAGGATACAGTGACACTGAAGAATCTGTCCTCTGTGGTCACATGAGGTTGATCTCATTGCAGAAAGCCAAGGAAGAGCATCCCTAATGCTGAATGATACAAGGAGGTGTGGAGCTGCCACTCAGAAAATGGAGACTTGAAAGGTTAAGGGTCATAGATGACCTGAACATCTAAATATGTATATATTTAAATTTTTTAAAAAATTATAACCCCCCCCAACCCTTCCTTTTATACACACATGCTCCCCTGTAGCTTATTCCTCTCTATTAGCAGACTACCCACTTACTACTCAGTAAACAATCCCATTCCTCTACCTAATTTTGTTGTTCTTTGCCTACATAAGGTTCTGATATTTTGGTTTGCCTGCATTGTAGTCATACTCTCTGGTATTTATCTGGCCCAAACAACTTTAAGGAAAACAACTTCTGCCATCCAAATGGCTATAGGGTTATTTTGAGGGAAAACAACTGCATCCTGCCACGGCTTAGTTAACATTGCACTTTCCCTTGAGGATTTCCTGTTGGCTGTGGCCCAATGTTAATTATGTTTTTATTTCTGTAAAACAAAGCTCTGCCGATGTGGCCAAGTTTATTACTCGCTGTGATCTTTTTGTTTCTTGCAATCCTAACAGTGTTTAAAAACTCAAGTATTAAAACCTTGCTTTCATGCCAGAGAGCCCTTTAACAGAGTTCATTCTGTTGCAGAGCAACATTCATGTGGATCTGGGTGTTATGTGAGGCATGGAGTCTTTTCCCCATAGCAAAGCCTATACAGATATTATTTTCATAAAGAAAATAGTAAGTTTTCAGCAGAAACTTTGGAAAATTTTGGACAGACTCTAATTTTGAGGCCACTGTGAAAGTGTTTTCCCTCCAAAGGAACTTTGAAGCAGCTTCTTGCTTTCATTCAACCCACTAATGCTGTTTGTGAGCTGCCTTTACTGGGAGCTGTATGGTAGTACTGGAAAGCATCACCAGTGCAAGCTGGTGGGGACTACAAACTCTTTGAACAAATCTTCCACCTGGGTCTGTCTCAAACACGAAGCATACTGGGTTAGTGTAAATACTGAGGAAAAGCCTTATTTTTAAAAGTAAATCCTTTGGAGAATACAAAGCAGATTTCTCCTTTCACCTGTAGAATTTTGCATCAACTAAATAAAAAAAAAGTCACTGTGCAGCTTTTAAAGTTTCTAAGATAAGAATCATGTGGAGTCATCAAAAGGTAGCACAGAGGTGATGATGTTAAGACAGCAGGTACATACCACCAAGGGGAGAACAGGCTCATGATTGAGAAACACTGGGATTTACACAGAGATAATTCTTGTGATGCACAAGTTAGTTCTCCATCAGCCTCCAGCTTGTATTTACCAATTTCTTGCCCTTGGTTTGGTCTGTTAAGGCAGTTTTCAAAACTTCCAGTTGATGTGTTTTGTTTGTGTTTATGTACTTGTAAGTCTTACCTGTTAGCAGAGACCAGCTCCCTGGTTATTCCTAATCCCGTATTATTTACTGCTCAGAGCATTTAAAGCACTTAAAATATCTTGGACATCACACATCCATGGTCTTTAATCAATGTTGCTGATTTGATAGTAAAGAGCAACAGGACAGGTTCTTTTGTACCTTTATGGTTCAACCTATCACACTTTGCCTGTTCAGTGTGAGAATTGTTTTAAGGTTCATTTCATAAATTGAATTACTTAAGAGTTTCCAGCTTGGCTTGTGTGAACCCAGGGAAATATTAACATTCTGCCCTCTCTCCAGTTGTATCTGTATTCAGGTTGGTGCTTGGGAGATGTTTTGTTTTCTGTTTCATGTGCCTGCAGTTAATCTGTTTCAGATGCCGATATGATTAGCTACATGCAGGTGTCTGACAAGCTTGCCTCCTGAGCAGTGAGGCAGAAATTCAAAGCAAGTGCTCCTTAAATAAAGTTGGCTTCAAGATACAAGTGGAAAGCTTGAGCCAGTATTTTAGGTGCAGCATGGAGGAAGTTGTTAAGTAGAGGTTTGTTTATGTACATACAGGGGTGTGTGTCCACCAGCTGGTCCTCTGCCCACACTTGAAATTACCAGGAATTAAAGATACATCAATAGATCTTAGAACAAAGTTGGTTTGGTTCCCAGTGGAAATGAGTGAAACAAAGCAGTGACATTTTGGGTTGTTTTTGGTGTATGTCTTGCTGCTGGTGAAGGAGCTTTATTACGCTGTGTGTCCCTCACCATGTCGGCTCTGTTTGAATCACAGAATCACAAGGCTGGAAAAGACCTTTGAAGATCATCAAGTCCAACCATTCCCATCCTAAGCTAAACCATATCCCTAAGTACCTCGTCTACCCTTTTTAGAACACATCCAGGGAAGGTGACTCAGCCCCTCCCTGGGCAGCCTGGTCCAGGCCCTGACAACTCTGCCAGGGAAGAACTTTGCCCTCCCATCTGAGCTGACCCTGCCCTGGGGCAGCTTGAGCCCATTGCCCCTTGTCCCATCACCGGTCACCTGGCTGAAGAGACCATCGCCCACCTCTCTGCACCCTCCTGGCAGGGCAGGGGAGGTGGGGAGAAGGTCTCCCCTCAGCCTCCTCTTCTCCAGGCTCAACACCCCCAGCTCTCTCAGCCGCTCCTCAGAGGATTTGCCCTCCAGCCCCTTCCCCAGCCTGGTTGCCCTTCTCTGGACTCGCTCCAGGACCTCAATGTCCTTCTGATGGTGAGGAGACCAGAAGAAACATTTGGGTACATTTTATGTCACACATGCTCTTATCAGTATCCGAGAGCCCTGCAGTTGCTGTGAGAAGCACAGCCTGAGATAACTCAGTGACATGGTAGCCCTGCAGCGCTGGGTGACACCAGCCCATCTATCAGAAGGGGATTATTTTCACTACTAGCCAGTGCTTGAGTTACCCTTGGTGGTCTGTTGCCCACAGTTTCTAGTAATTGTTGATCAGAATGAAGTACCCATACTTGGTGATACTAACCCCCAGTGAAAAGAGGGCAAGTTCTGGAGTTAGCAGCCTGAGTAATACTGGAAGCTCTTAAGCATGCTGAATTCTGCAATACTTTTTGAGATCTAGGTCATCATGCAATGCATTTCATGATGCTTCCAGAGAACCAGGTTTATCTCAGGTCTATGGAAAAGCTGTTTTCTTGCCTGTTAACGTGTCTGCCTCTTTTATATGCTTTTAAACCTTGAACTCTGTCTACAATCCAAATGTGTGTCTTCAGAAAAAAAAACCCTTGGATTAAGAGGTCATGGTCATTTTCAATTCAATTTATGCTTTTGTTGTGTTGGTCAGGGTTGTTCTTTAGGACTTAGAAGCGAGATGGCTGTGCCTAACGCATTTGACTTCAGTGCTAAAATCAGTGTCCTATGGATTTAAGCTCATTATGTTCAAGACAAGTCAGACTAAGACACTTTCTTTATAGTAGCTTACGTTTTTCAGTGAGTTATAGTCTGTAGGAAAACAGTGACTGGTACCTGCCATGCCTCGTGGTTTGACTAGAAAGATTGGAATTGCAGCCCTGTCTAGTTCTCTTTAAAAATCATCTGTATTGTAAGTACTGTGAAGTAGAGACTGGGTGATGAAGGGCTACGTGGGGAGCACAGCACAAGCTGTAAGAAAAGCTTTAAGGAATGTATACAACAGCTATGATCTGTGTTAAAAGTAGTAACAAACGCCTGTCATCTATTGTAGGGAGATGAGAAAGGAGATTTGTAAATTGTTAAAAAGAATCCAAATAGCTTAAAACCTTTCAGTGAAGGAATACCCAGTTCAGGGTTGGGTCTTGGTCTCCTGAATTCACAGAGGCCTTTTGCTCTGCTCAGAGAGGTCACATCAGATGCAGCCGCTCCCGTGGGATCGGGTCTGGTGCTTGCATGGCAATGACTGCTCCTGGCCTTGTGAAAAGTGCTCCTTCTTTCTGGACAGCTTGGCATCAGTATTCCATTAAGAGAGAGAGTTTTGAGACCAAATCACAGGGATTTGATTTTTTTTTTTTTTTTTTTTTTAAAGATATACACTTAATTAGAATCACAGTGTCTCCTTACTGGTTCATGCTCTTTCCACTCAATCACTTCACTGAAAATGCCCATCTTAAAATCACCGTGAAAAGAAACGTTTCCTCTCATCACTGTTCTTCTCTCCTTGCCCTTGCTTCAGCAGGCTGGGGAGAAATGCCTACTGTCCACACAAAGACTGAAGCTTCCTGGGGAGAGCCGTCATCCCCTTCTGCTGCAGTTGATAATGGCACTTCAGCGTGGGGGAAACCCCCCAGCAGTGGTACAGGGTGGGGAGATAATCCTGCCGAGTCGGCAGGGACATACGGAAGAACAAATGCTCCAGCTGCTGCCCCAGCACTGTGCAAACCAGGTACGTGGGTGTCACTGTCCTGAGAGGTGGGGGAAACAGAAGGCAAAGCTTGTTTGCTTCTGCCAGGGTTGGTAAATGGCACTGCTGGCTTTCTGTGTGTAAAGTCTCAGTCATTTCATCCTTAAAACTCCCAGAGCTGCCTCAAAACTTTGATATTACAGATGCCAAACTCATATAAAAATAGAAATACAGTCCATTGCTCCAGGAAATCTGAAGGTATTCCTTAGGGTGTCTCTGTATTTTGAAAGCAGTGCAGTAGAAATTGTAGAGATGCAGGAGATGGCAGAAGAACGTGACCAGTACTTACCCCTCACTGGCTAAAAGAAACCTGTGCTAGGATGAGGAGCAGCTGAGCTCAGTCATGATAGGATTGATTCTGGTAGGAGTAGCAACACTTGAGAACCATGAGTTGTATCTTCCCTATTCAGTTTAGCTGAGGAGAGTGGGTATCTTCTTCAGCTATTAAACCTGCTCACAGGTGCAGGAACATCCTGAACACTTACTGCTGCATGGTTCATACCCAGTGTTACTTGATTAAAATCCTGCTAAGCTTAAGACATCTGTTTTGGCTGTGTTAGTCTTTAAGCTTCACTTCCACAAAATACAGCACTGAGAGATGGATAGAAGGCCCAGAAAAACCTAAGAAGAGTAAGAGATTTTAGGATGAGTAATCTCAGCTTGAAACAGAGTAAATGGAATAAAACAGAAGGAGGTGACACAACCATGTCACTTCATAGAAAGTGTTCCTTGCAGCCCACATGCTTCTCTCAGTTCCCATTTTTCTGAGGTTGGAGTGAGTTTCTGACCAGTAGTCACCCAAAATTTAGTTTTGTTCATTGAAAGGATGTGGCAGCTGCAGTAGTGAGGTTCAGTGAAAGCAAAATTGCTCTTAACAAGTATGTGGTCATACTTCTGGTTCCTTGTTCCTAGGAGACTGGAGTGACCATGACCACAGATTGTACTTGTCTAGGAAAAGCAAGAGTTGCCATTGCTGGACTATTATAAAATAGAGAACTTTTCTTTTTTGCTAGCTCTAAAGAGGGAGTCCTTATCATTTAATGCCAGTTAAGCTACTGAAGGTCCTATCTCTGGAAAGTACCTGAATGTTGGTATACTGGGTGTGGCATCCAAAGATACTGCTGTAAAATGTGCAGGAAAGTAAATCTGAGTTTTCTTCTCCCTCTTTCCTCCCAGCTTCAAAATCTATGCAAGAAGGCTGGGGCAGTGGTGGGGATGAAGTGAATCTCAGTACTAGTCAGTGGGAAGATGAGGAAGGAGATATGTGGAATAATACTGCTTCACAAGAGAGCAGCTCCTCCTGTAATTCCTGGGGGAATGCCCCGAAGAAAGGACTTCAAAAGGTAAGACACAAAGAAAGGTAGTCTGTAGAAGTGAGTGAAATTAGCATGATGTTTCTAGAACCAGTTGTCATAAAATGTCTGTTGTGATACACCTGAACTCACAAACACTTGCCACTACAGTGGTTCAAGTACAGCCAGCTGCCTGCGGGGGAGAATGGGGGACATTTGACGTGCAGCATCAGATGCTTCGGGAGGTTTTGGTATCACTGCTTTTGTTTTCTCTGAGTTTTATACCCTTTGTATATTCTAAAGAGATTATAATGCATTAACAGAAACAGAGAAACTATTAAGGGGGCTCTCAGACTCTTGCCATGGTGGTAAAAAGCAAACTGTAGTTTGTGATGAAGTGGTTCAACAAAAAAGAAATAGAATCTAATTGTGATGAAGTGGTTCAACAAAAAAGAAATAGAATCTAATTGTGATGAAGTGGTTCAACAAAAAGAAATAGAATCTATTTGTGATGAAGTGGTTCAACAGAAAAAATAGAATCTATTTCCTATTTGTGAGGAAGAAATAGCTAATTTGAGGTGTGTACTGGTATGAGAACAAAGCAAACTTGTATTAATGCTGCGTTCAACTGAGAATACAAATGATTGTTAGGAAGTTTTCCACTGTACAGTCTTTATTTCAGGAGAAGGCCAGGCTGTAACTTAAAGGAATTGGGGATGCATTTAGCCAGTTTGTTTGTTATTCCATTAGTCACCAGTTAGGCCAGTGATTTGATCAAGTATGGTTGTTTCTTGTACTGTCCGCAGCCCAAAACAAATCCACGCTTGTCCCTTGGTACTTTCTGGAGAACTGAAAGGAAGAGACTTCTTAAGGATTTTGTGATAGAAAAGCTGCACAGAGATCTTTTAAAGGTGTTTATCTAGACGCTCTTGTTTGTTTTTAAGAAAATACACCCGAGTAACGTTCTGAACTTCAAGGTTGGAAAGTCGGTTTTGGGAATGTTTTCAGGAAGTGGTGTACTGTTTCAGCAAATTGGATTGCCTTATGTTTTTCTGCCAAGGATTAAATGAAATATGTAAATTCAAAGGTGGCTTTAATTCAGTGGTCTGCAAATCAAATACTAAATTGTACACTGAACATCTATTCAACTGAGATAAAATTTGTACACTTTGTGGGGGAAGAGAATCGTAGTTACATTGCTCGGAGGGTTCTTCAATACTTTCTAAATTAATGTACTAATACATCTTTCAGTAGCATGTATTATTAATAAGAGAAACTTAACATCTATATTATGTACGTCTCGCTAGTACGAACACGGGAACCAGACCATTAATGGAATCTCCCATTCGTTTACTAAGGGCATGAAGACATCCAGCAAGCAAGATGAGGCCTGGATCATGAACCGTCTGATCAAACAGCTCACAGACATGGGCTTCCCTGTGAGTAGCATTCCCAGCTGGCACTGCCATGGTTTGGCTTTTGCAGCTTGGAGTTGGACTTAATGGTGTTTCAGACTGTTGCTACAAAACAATCTGTGGTCTCTTCTTTGGGTGGGGAAGTACTTCTGTTACCTGCACTTAGACATTTCCTGGGATTTCAGACATCTGCCCAAAGCCAGAGTGCTTTCTGAGATGACTTGATGATCTATTTTGTGTGATGACATTTATAGACCATTTGAAGTTCAGAGTTGTGGAACAATAGGCATTGCTTTGAACTTCAGTCATAATTCCACTCTGATCTCCTTTTCTTACCAAACAGGTGGAATCAGAGCATTGCTGGTTTGGGTTTTTTTTAAGAGAAAGGCATATCATAGCGATACTTAACCTGTCCACAGAAAACAGGTGGGAATTTCAATAAACCAGTAAGATTTGACATTGTAGAACTGGGACTTGACAAACTGAAACTAACCAAATTGTTGTGGGAATTGGTCAAAGTGGAAGAAAGGCAAGCAGACATTATTTGTACTGCTGAGTAAATATTAAATGCAGTATTTGAAACTTATCTGTTTTCTCAGTTTGCTTTGAAATCACAGAAGCACAATTACTTTTGCTCTTACCATGATCTGTGTTTTTGGCAGAGAGAGCCAGCGGAAGAGGCCTTGAAGAGCAACAATATGAATCTCGATCAGGCCATGAGTAAGTATCAGTGGAACTAATTTTTTTTCTTCTTCTTTAAAGCAACACAGGAACAATTCCTGATTCGGAGAGTTTGACCATACCCAGATACGTTCAATAATATTTACTGTATTGCTTTCATAAGCACAGCCTAGACCTCTGACCTACTCTTGGCAAACTTGCTGTCATTGCATCACCTTTTTCCAATCCATTCCCCCTTTCTGTGAAGGTGCTCTACTGGAAAAGAAGGTGGAAATGGACAAGCGTGGAATGGGAGTGACCGACTACAATGGAATGGTCACCAAACCCCTTGGCTGCCGCCCACCACCAATCTCCAAAGAGTCTTCCATGGACCGCCCCACCTTCCTTGACAAGGTAAGTTCAGCCATGGGAATGTTAAAACTGCCCACAGTATAGAAACATGGATGGTTTCCTGTCTTTGCAAAGCTGTAGAGAGAAATGTGAGAGATCATTAAGTGAAAGCCTATGAAGGAATCTGTAACTCAGTGGAACTAGAAATGGGAAAAAACAAAGACATGGAGCACAGAAAGCCTTTCACTCTGTAAGGATCCTGAGAGTCAGTGACCCAACCAAGGCCAAAAGCTTCAAGAATTGTGTTCCTAATTCCTGTTCTAGTTTTGAGCTCCTTCTAGATTTCAGTGAAAGTTCAGTGCTTCAATAGGAATGAGGAGCTGAGGTATTTTTAAGTCAAAGAGCAGACACACAGAGTCATAAATAGCTTATCTGATGAGTTTCTTTTCCTGTGGTCATGTATGACAAATTTTCCAGCACTTCCCAGTGTCCGAGATTCAAAGTGCCTAAAGAAAAGGATGTAGGGAAAGTGCAGCCAGACCTTCAGTAGGAAATGAGGACTTGGTGTCAAGTTGTAAGAAGAGACCCACCAAATCACCTCAGAATCACCCTGAAAATTATTAACAAGGAAAGAACAGCCTCTGGTGCCATTCTTTATTTCACGGGTTATTTGAAATGCTCATAAGGATGGTGGGGGTTGTTTGTGAACCCAGAAACCCCCAGTTTTCACATAGTGTGCTGAAACCAATTCATTTTACACAAGCTGTTTCCAGGATGTGAGACTTACTATCTTACATCTATCCTTGTTAACACAGACTGTATGAAAACCTTGACTGACCCTGAAGAACAATTCTCTTTCCAGTCCTTCCCCTGGTGTTTTCTTACAGATTTGACTATAGTGTTATCCCAAAAGTCATGGTTTGTGTTGTGACAGGTTCCTGGGTGTTGTGCTAAGGTGTTGTGCTCTTCTCTGTGCTTATCTGGCTGATAAGTACTGACCTTTCAGTGACAACTGTCCCTGTCTCTGCTGCCAGCACAGTCTGAACAGTTTGCTGAGTTTTGGTGCAAACTGTAAACAAGTTAATTCAGTTAAACACAAATGCATCTTACGTAACTGTGGGTTATTTGTACTAGTAAGGAAATAATTAGCATCTGTATAAAACTTGCTTTTGAGAGTCCTTACATACTGGAAGCTTTTGTGATTAGTTGAGATGCTGCCACAGTGCTGTGCAATCTGGGGTCGTGGTGGTTTCCTCCACAGCTTTTATATTAGAAAACTGCCTCTGTTTCTGGGGGAATAAGGACATTTATTCTGTCTGGGCTCCCTACTTACACTGAATTACGTGGCATCCCTAAAGCAAACTGAACTGATTGTGTGTTTCCTACAACACTCAGCTTGGATCTTCTTCCTTTTCTTTCCTCTTCCTGCCATGTAAAGTTCATTCTTAATATGGCAAATCTCTTTGGTTATGGCAAACTAATGAATATGTTAATGGGGAGATGTCTTTCTGGTGAAGGTCAAAACCTCACACGTGCCATTTAACCTTTTCTAGGGTAACAATGCCTTGAGCAGGAAAACTCTTGCCAGAGAGAGGTGCATTATGTGCAGCATGGTGCATGATTATGGAAACATATTAAATGCAGCTACTGAGATGGGAGCACTGACATCATTAGTGTTCATAGAGCAAGTAACATCTGCAGTCTAGGCATGATCTGTCACAGTGACTTTCCTATAACAAAGGAAATAACCCCAAACAATGTGTGTTTCCCAACTTGCACAGTGAATTAAACAAATGCAGCCTCTTCTCTAAGAATAGATATTTTTTCCAAAGAAGTTCTTTCCAGATTTACAGCTCATGCTACCAGAGCAACTCCTCTTCCCCAAAACCTTTTTGCCCTGTGAGGTACTATTTCAGAGTGTGAGCCTGGAGCTGCCTTCTTCCTGCTCGGGTCAGCCTTGGTCAGCAAACAGCTGCACAAAGCACTTCAGCCAGCAGACTTGACTTTACTTACTGTCTTATTGGGTCAGTATCCTTTTGCTTTGCTGAGTCTTCAGTCAGTTTTGTGAGGTCCCTCTTCATGAAGCTGTACATTGGGGTTAGTGTGCTCATTGCTGTGACTCTTTCTCAGCTGATGCTCTCAGCTCACCCAAGCTGAGTCTCTGTGATGTTTCTCCTGCATAATTTCTCTGATAGGTAAAGCCAGCACTTCTCTTTTAACCCTGTGCATTTGAGGAGAGAGCATTTCCAGCCCTGACATTTGCTTCTGGACCCATTGAACTCCCTGTTCTCTCTGGATTAGTAATGGTGTGTGCAACTAAACATCACCTTTGAATGTTTGCTTTCACTTGTTCCTCAACACTTGCTGCAGACACGCTTTATCCTGTGTCACACTGAGTCAATCTTTGGCACTCAGTGCTTGGTTAATTGTATTATTTTTCAGGATGTTATCTTGCCCTTGTAGCACCATAAAAGGAGAGGGGAGAAAATCCAGTGGCTTTGAGGAAACAAAGATCCAGCCTAGCAATACCCTGATATGTGATCTCAACCACGTTATCTTATACTTGGTGGGAAGTGTGCTGTACTTAGGTATCAGGTTTGCTTGGAGATGTTATCTGATGTCTTCTGGAGCCATCAAATCTGTAAGAAAAGCATGTAAGATTTTCCTGGAAGCATCCTGCAAAATACCAGAAGCAAGCCCAGAGTGCTTCAAGGGATCTTCTCTTAACACTGTGGGGGTTTGGCTTGGTACCACCCCTGTTACTGGGGTTCAAGTCTGATGTGTGTTCCCACTGCACATAGCACTGTTCTGAGCTCAGAAGGACAAAGTGGTGGTTTGCTGATCAGTGCTTGACACCCCATAATAGAAAATCTGACCCATACAGAGATGTCACATCACTTTTTAGCACAAGCTGCTTGCAGGTGATGAACTCTGGGCCATGGCATTGGGTTGTGTGATAAAAAGGCAGGTCAGCTCTCTGAAGGGACATGACATCAGCCTGCACTGACACTACCTCACACTTGCCTCTGCCACACGTGGCAGACTTGTTTTCCCTCCTGCTCTCCCCATCTTTGTTCTTTCATGCTTCCCCTGTACTGCCAGCAGAGTCTCCTGGCTTCCTTTGTCCTAATGCTGCTTCCAAACTTTTCCCTGAATTCTTGAGCATATAGGAGACCATGAAATCATCACCCTACAGATGAAGTCCCCTTTTCACTGCTCCCTCATCCATCGATCAGCTCCTCTTCTCAGCTGTAGAAAATCCAGGTCGACAGGTCTGGATGCCTGTGGCTGCAATCATGTTCTTCAAAAAAACATTCTGAGTGACTTTTTTCCTTGTTTCTAACTCAAACACAGTGTTTATGGGGGTTTTTCAACCTCACCCTTCACATTCTGATCCCACTTGTCTCTGGTGAGTGTGATTGCTTTTGTCTCTGATATTATGAGTGGAATATTTTATCACTATGCAGAAACACTTTGTAGGCTTTGCAATTAGGTGATGATCACTACAATTCTAAGGTTGACTTTTAATTATTTATTCTTTCCTCCATCTCTGCTTCCTATGAGCCAGTGATTTTCTTTTCCAAACTTCTGAACTTTGAAACCTCTTTCACATTCCCATGGTTTCAAAATTAAAAACCTCAGTGATGGGTACTCCTTGGAGTACTGCATTTCCTGCAGGTTTCTATTGCCTGTACCTAGCTCCTGTCAGATTTGAAGAGAACTTATTTTGAGGTGACATTTTATTACTTTACTTCCTCTTTTGGAAAAGGGTGGGGTGGTTTTTTCTGTTTTAAGAAGCTATTAATGTGTATTTCCTACTAAGTACATCTCTGACTCTGTGTAAAGACCTTTGGCAAGTTCATCAGTCTCCCATCTGTCTGTTGGGACATTTTGATTCCTGAAGTAGCAGTTGTTGGCAGGTGACTGCCAAAGTATCCAGGAATCCTCTGCTAAACTGTCCATACCTCACAGGGCTAAAAAACCTTTGAGGAATGCTGCTTGTATTTGGAATTAAGCTTATTGTGAGAGATTTAGCCAAGCCCTAAAAGTAGCATTGTGTGAAGCACCAGGGTGGTGCTTTGTGTTGGAGGAAATACTGCTACTGGTAGGAATTTACACTCCCTTCAGAAAAGTCAAACACTGTGCTGGGATTGAGGGTGGTTTTAACAGTTAGGGTGTAAGGGATTTGTTTAATTGATAAGCCTGAGGGAGAAATGTAACAGAAAGTTGTAAGAAAATCACTGAGGAGGAAAGGTTAGGTAAAAAATATTCTTCTTAAGGAAGTAAATATTACATAAAGGAGCCTGAATAACAGTGGGTCACAAACCATTGTCAGCAGTAAAGGTATCACCTTGTCTCAGTAGAGAAGGACTGAGGAGTACTTTATGTTGACTGATTGAAATACTCCATGTGAAATGAATTGCTTTCAGCTCAAAGAGCACAGATTTGTGCAGCACAGAATGCAACTTAGGGTAAGTTCAGGTTAAAATACCCCAAAGTGAATGTGACTGATGTGTTATCAACTTGCTAGATAGAAAGAGGTTTGCTGCAGGTCAGTCAAGGAACACACTTGTGAAGGTGGCCTTGCAGCCAGAGTCCGTCTGCTCTGGAAATTAGATGCCTGAGTCTCCAGGGTGGCTTGTCCTCCACTGGCCCTGGCACTGCCTCTTTCCAAAATGGGAAAAAAATAATAAAATAATGTCAGTGAGACAAGACTTGAATGAATTTTGGGTGCAGGGAGGGATCACATTGGTCTTCTGTGGTCAATAGGTGTGTTTGAGATAGGAAACAATGGCATCTGAAGGAGAGAGCAGGCACGAAGCTTGAAATGATTTTCACTTTAAAGGGGGAAGGGTGGAATTGTAAACATATGTCTGTGATCTAAGGAGAAATCCTTGAACCTGTTACTGTCATGCAAGCAGCAGTTGTTTGTGGAGTGTGACTGATGTCCAGTAGAATGTAAAATATCCTGAGCTGAAAGGCCTTGGGGATATCATTAGAAAATGTCAGTGTCCCCCTCAGGATAGTCAGATAGCGTGTCAAGTGTCACTTTGCCTGATAGTAAAGAAACTTCTTCTTTGCATCAAAGGAGAACTGTTGAAAATGCATTTTTCAGGATTAACTTAGAACATAAAATTTACTGAGCGTGCTCCCTGCATTAGGGTGTTTGTTTGGGGATCTGGTTAGCAGCCTGGGTGGCTTTTTTTTTTTAACAAAGGAGGTTTTTTTCAGTATCTCTGAATCTTCTGAGGCATTGAAAGCGTTGGTTGAAATAACCTAGCTCCTCACCTATTTAAAAACCTTTCCTATGAATATATTGCCTGAAAAACACCAGTCCAACACACTGCAAATTAAAGATTTTTCCACTCTGCCCATCTTTGGAGCTCTACTTTGTACACAGTGTTATTTGATCATGCTTGCCGCAGGCTTCCCAGACATCAAAGCACAGTTTGAGATGGAACTCGGTACCCCACTGTAATACTAGCCAGATATCTACCTGTTTGATTGGGGATTATATGATTTATTTTATTTTCTGACATACTGTTTGCCCCCCATGGGGGCTGCCTTCTGTGTGCATCGTATCCATGTTCAGCCCTGGTTCCTTACAGCCTGGTTATCAGAGGGGGCTCCTTATGTCTTGCTAAAATCTGCCTCTTCCTGGGGGATGTTGAGGCAGCATCTTAATCACCTTCCTAGGCAGGCTGTGCAGGCAACATTATCATTATTGGCTTTAAGTATTCTTGTGTTCATTGGGTATGTTGGAGTGTAATGTTTCCTAGTGGATAATAATAACTCGGTGCTGTGTGAATATTGAAAGAGGCTCGTGTGTCTCTGTTAGGAAAGGGGATTAATGCAAAAAGGCTTTTTTAAGAGCAGAGCTATGATGTGGAACCAAAGCCAGCCCAGTGTCAAATCTGGCCTTTCTCAGGTTCTGGGTTAAAGTGGTGTGTCTTATGTCTGTGCTCCGCTGCCCAGAGTTTACCAAAGGAGGGGAAGACTTCCCTGAAACAGGGCTGGGTCTGCTCCCTTTCCACCTTTCAGTCTGGTGGAGAAAAGAGGACAAAATCTCAGCAAGATGAAGCGATGGCCACATGATAGCTCTGCCATGGGTTGCTAGAATCTCTCCTTCCAGAGGGATGGGTGAGGTGATTGTGCAATTGTGGATTAAATGCAACAGAGTAAAGAAAAGCAGTTCCTTAATCCTATTTTTCTCTCTCTTCTCCCCTCACTCCATCCTTTTCATTCCCTGTTATTCATACTTTTTGTTTTATTTTTTATTATTCTTTTTTTTGAATCTCTTTTTATTCATCCATGCCCTTCTACATTTCCATGGGACACTGCTCTGTGTGCTGTCTGCTCCTGGGCACCGCACACAGCTCACCCTTTCTTTCTCCAATCAGGATGGCGGCCTAGTGGAAGAGCCCACTACTTCACCATTTTTGCCTTCACCAAGCCTGAAGCTCCCCCTTTCAAACAGTGCACTCCCTAATCAGACCCTGGGCGGGATTGCCTCAGGGCTGGGCATGCAAAACTTGAATTCTTCTAGACAGGTAAGGCTGTTGGGGAGATCCCAAGTTGAATTTCAGCTCTCTTGGACTCGCTGCTAGTGCCCATCACTTCCCCAGGGAAAACATTGTGCACACATTCACTTTAAAGCACCAACTTTGTTCCTGTGAAATGTCAGTGAGAAACTACCTGCTGTGTAAATGTTTCACCTTATAGGACATAAAACAACCGCTTAGTTGTAATTAGCCTGCTAATTACACCCATCCATTGAGAAGAGCCTGTGGTATTAGAGATTTATACCACTGAACCCTGCTCTAGCTCTGCCTTGATTGATGTGAGGTTCCTCTTTTTTTTGGAGGCGTTGCTAACTGTCACAGACTCTTAGGGCAGAGACATGTCTCTAATTCCTCTTTCCTGGCTGGCATAATTATTCAGCGATGAGATGGGTGAGAAGTGATGGGGGCTTTCTTATTCCTGCTCTAAGTGTCAAGACAGCTCGAAGCTTTGACAGGTGGTGAGAAGGAAACTCTGCTTCTAGCACCTCTGGTCAAATGCAGCGTTGTGGCTAAAGGGGTATTTTGGCCGGTGGGTAGAAAGAACATGCTGAAAGGGAAAGAAAAGGAATGGAGATGGAGGGGAAGATTTCATAAACACGATGAGACTGAGAGGTCATAAAGTACTGCTGATTATGTAAAGGTTATTTCTGCTGTATAAATTGAAGCTCCAGCAAAGATAAGAAATAACAATGCAGAAAAACTCTGTATTGTTCTGTGGTGGCTCTTATTACATGTATTCTTGTGAAGTTAATTCTCTGAAGGCAATACCTGTCCAGCAGCTGCAGCCTGAAGCATATCTTCCAGAAGTGGTGGCTGTACTAATAGCGTGTCCATTATCAGTAGCTTAGTAAAAGAGCTAATAAAACTGGGATTATTGGGATGCTGTGGGCGTAATGACCCCGTTCACCTGCCCCTTGGTGCACAAATACAAACACTTCTGGCAAGTCCTTTTCATTGTTCATCTTGTGACCCTCTGGGGTTCTGCATCCTTAGAAAAGGATCTTCCGCTTCAACTGCCTTTTGGTCAGGCACCTGTGTCATCTCTCAAGGGTTGGGATGTTGGGTATCTTTGCCATGCCTGATCCTAAACCCGATAGTCAGTACTGGGTTCTTCACCTGTCCCTGTCGTAATCACTGAGGATAAAGTCTGTGGATAAGTGACTGTCAGGTTACAGGTCGAGTCATGTCTTTAAATGCTGATGTCTTTCCTGTCCTGCTGTAGATACCGAGTGGCAATCTGGGTATGTTTGGCAATAGCGGAGCAGCACAAGCCAGGACCATGCAACAGCCGCAGCAACCGCCAGTGCAACCTCTTAATTCATCCCAGCCTAGTCTTCGTGCTCAAGTGCCTCAGTTTCTATCCCCTCAGGTTAGACAGCGCTTCCACTCTTGAGTTTTCTCTTTCCCTGGAACTTTTCCATAAGCACTCTCCTTCCCATATACATTCTGTGGGGCTCCTGAGGCTTTGCAGCTACTGTTGGCTGGCTCAGTGTGCTGATTTATTTACTAGCTAGTAAGCGTGTGCCACGGGTACGATGCCTTTGTGCATAGACTCTCTACATTAGTTATCTGATGGGCATGTTCTCTTGGTCCCTTTTGCAAAAAGTAATGTTTTTAGAGAGCTGAGGAGTTTGTGTTCAGCTGTTTTTCTATAAATGGATGTTTGAGTGTGGTTATTAAGATTTGTTATTAGAGTCTCATTAAGAATTTTTTGATAGTTCATGGTACTTCTTCTGGTAATAGTAATATTTTCCAGCTGATGTCTTGTGACTCTTATTAATGGCTTACAAGGCTTGCCAGTGTTAAAAATAAATGTACAATATTTAATACACACCTTTTTCTTAGGTTCAAGCACAGCTTTTGCAGTTTGCAGCAAAAAACATTGGTCTCAGCCCTGCACAGTTAACCTCGCCAATTAATAATCCTCAGCATATGACGATGTTGAACCAGCTCTATCAGCTGCAGCTGGTAAGTTAAAATACATGGCAAATAAACTCTAAATGAGAATTGAAGGCACAGAGATAGAATAAGTGAATGGCTAACTGAACTTTTAAATGGACGTGACAGATCTTAAAACAATCAGCTGCTGATTTCTTTGGTGGAGTTTCTTTTCAAAGAAACAAAATCATGGGGTTTGCCTCAGGCTTAGTAAATAATCATTTGTGCAATAATTATCCTTTACAGCTGATCAGTGGAACTAGAAAGTCACTTGTCTTTGTGTTGGTACTGAGTAACAGAGTATATATCTGCATTGTACGTGCCAACCTGCACAACTGACTGACCAACTGGGAAATTTCTATCACAACAGAGAGGAATTTCCTGTAATTAATGGAATGTATATGCAGCACATTGTGTCGTAAGAATTGCTGGTTCCCAAAAAGTTGTATAATTGTGATGTATTTCCAAATTTTACATAGATATGTGTGTGTGTGTATGGGAATATTTAATTGGATTTTACAAGTATTTTAGAAGTAGGTACTGCTAACAGTAAATCAGTATTTGCTAGGGTTAAACATGAAATGGGGGATGACAGACTTGCTCAGCTGCTGATCTTGGAGTGCTAGTAACAGTGTTTGATGCTACTACTGATTTCTGGTGGTGTTTCCTAGTTTTGAGGAGCACAACATTGATCTCATGCCATGGTAATAATCCAACAGTACCCAGCTACTTGAAAAAAGACTTGCACAGAACTTCTATGGATTTTAAATTCACATGTTTCAGAGAAACACTTTGGGAAAAAAAACCCTAAATTACCATTAAGCACAATAAAATTGTGGAATTTTTCAGGAATAAAGCAGCACAAAGTGATGTCAGAACTCAAAATGGCCAAAAGTTATTTTTGGTATTTATCCTGTTATGTGATGTAATAAGCTCCTATTTTAATTTTTAATTTTGTCTTATTTTTTCCCAGAAAATACAAAAAAGGTTCCTATCTTTAATGAACATTTATTGCTCACAAACTTATTCATATTTTTCTTTTTTTTTTAAACATTTGTTTTTTAAAAATGGACTTAAGCTGAGAGAACATTCATAACAAGGTTATTACTTTTGCCTCATTGACTGTTTTCAGAAAACTAATGTATCTGTGTGTTTTATAAAGTACCAGAGCAGTTCCAGCAAGCTTGTTCCTTCACCTTGCAGTACATGTGAGGACCTCTGACCTCTTGTTTCTGTCTCGCAGGCGTACCAACGTTTACAAATCCAGCAGCAGATGTTACAGGCTCAGCGTAACGTTTCCGGACCCATGAGACAGCAGGAGCAGCAAGTAAGTTTGCCTCTCAGTTCCATCTCTCCATCAGAGTTCAGTTTCCTGGCTCCAAGAGATCATGCTGTGTTATACCACAGCAGCTAAAGCATCCTTAGAAACAAGAGTGTGTTGCATGGCTTGAGCATTGAAAAGGAAAGACTCTCAGAGTTGTAGGGGCTGGAAGGGACCTCCAGAGATCATCAGGTCCAACCCCCTGCCAAAGCAGGCTCCCTAGGACAGGTCACACAGGGCGGTGTCCAGACGGGGCTGGAATCTCTCCAGAGAAGGAGACTCCACACCCCCTGGGCAGCCTGTCCCAGGGCTCCCTCACCCTCACTGGGAACAAGTTCTTCTGCATATTGGTGTGGAACTCCCTGTGCTCCAACTTGAGGCCATCGCCCCTTGTCCAGTCCCCACAGACACTGAAAAGGGGCTGGCCATTTCCCCTGCATCCCATACTTAAGGTATTTATAAACATTAATAAGGTCCCCCATTAGTCTTCTCCAGGCTGAACAGCCCCAGCTCACTCAGCCTTTCCTCACAGGGGAGATGCTCCAGGCCCTTCATCATCTTTGTGTCCCCTCTGCAGGACTCTCTCCAGGAGTTCCCTTTCTTTTGTGTATGAAAGAGTGCTAGGGTAATACAGCTACTTCACAGCATTCAGTTAGCAGAGGAAAGCTCTTCAACCCTTACTTCAGTCAGGTTTTATTTGTAAAGACATGTATCATATTATTTCACTGTAGAGAAAGGCACGAGGAGTCCAGAGTCTTTCTGTTCAACTGAGCATTTATTGATTCTTTCTCTTGCCAGGTTGCACGTACAATCAATAACATGCAGCAGCAGATCCAGCAGCACCAGCGCCAGCTGGCCCAGGCCCTGCTTATGAAGCAGCAGCCTCCCCCTCCACATCTATCTTTGCACCCCTCTGCAGGCAAATCAGCCATGGATAGCTTTTCACCCCATCCCCAGGCTCCCGGCCTACCTGACCTGCAGACCAAAGAGCAACAGTCTTCACCGAACACCTTTGCTCCTTACCCTCTTGGTGAGTGTCCCTCATTAAAAGCCTTCTGTAGGAACAAGGCAGGTTGGAGTGTATTTTGTTAATTCAGCAGCTAAATATTTTGCTCTGCAGCATAACAAATAGGGAAATACAAGGGATACATTTACTAATGCCAAAACAAAACCATGGTGCTACATGCCTGTGGGGTAGCTGTTCAGGTGGGCTGTGTTTGCTCACCTGTGTTCCACCTAGAAATGCCAGAACAGAAGATTTGTTTAATTAGCTATTTACATATGTTGCTATTTATCAACTAAATATAAATTAACAACGTTGTGTTGTGAAATACACAGATGTCACATTGATAAACAGGAATATCATCTGGAAGTCAGGCAGAGTTTCATTTCCACTCTAATCAGCACTGGTAAGGCATCAGTTTTGGGCAGTGTATTTCAAGAAAGGTAGGGGTCAGTTTGAAAGAATGCAGAGGAAGGTGTTGTGTGGATGATTAAGTGTTTTGAAAACACAACTGGTAAGGAAAAAAGGGTTTTCTGCTCAGTTTAGTCTAAGGAGAAGACTTAAGAGACATGCAGGAATCTTCAAAACCTTAAAAGACAGCTTTGAAGAAGTTTTCCTGCATGTGGCTAGTGCAAGAGGTAATAAACTTTTGTGGCATAAAAGGAGATCTAGTTAAACATGAAGGATCCTTTGCTTGCTTTAAGCAAAGAGGAGCAGTGGAATAAATTATCTGGGAAGACTTGTGAGATCTCCTTCATCAGTCATTCTGCGGTAGGTTAGGCGTAGATCTGTCAAGTGTGATTGATGTCAGAATAATCGATTCGGCCTTGAGACAGGGTGAACAGAACAACCTTTCAGACCTGTTTTCTGTGATTGTTTGATGTATGCTACAGACTTCATTATGACATAAAGGAATTAATTTAATCTCTTTGTGACTCTCTTTATGCTGTGTACAATAGAATTGCCAAGCTTTATCTACCATGCAGGAGTTAAGAAGGTAATTCTGACTGCTGTGGTGAGCTGTTATAGTAGGGGAGCATCAGAAGGCAAAAGAATTTATGAATTAAAGGGCTAAGTCTAAGAGGTTCTTATCATATCTTGGCTTCCTGTGATCTGCTAACATTCAGGTTTATATATCAAAAAGGACCCAGATTTGTGTCACAGAAGCATGTCAGAATTATTCCTTAAATACAGCCTGGGTGATTTCTGTTCTGTGTGTACAAATATATGGCCAAGCAGCACAGTACCTGCTCTGATGGATAGCAGCTGCTTCTATGACCTTTTAATTAGCTGCTTTGTTTGGGAGTTTTAAAATGTTGTTGCCAAATCAAGTGGCAGGCATCATGGGGTGTGCTGCTCAGACACTGGGAGTATTTTGGCTTAGTGGAATGCTCCCAATTCTTCTCTGGTTTAATTGTAGCTCCCTGGTGCATTCTTCCAGGATGCCTTTTCTGAGTCAAGTGAAGAGCCTGCAGGTAGCAATGCTGACAGCTTTAAAACCTTAGCCCTGCATCTCTTCTCTTTTTTGCTTTTAGCAAGGGTTTAACCTTTTAAGATTAAGCTGGTTGGAGTTAGCCTGGTGTTCCCATAAAAGCAAAGTTTCTGACAGCAGATTGAAAATGTGGATAGTAAATTACTACATGTCCATACAGCTGTCTAAATCAGTGCTCAGTAATTTCTTCAGCTGGATTTTTAAACACACATTTCACCCCCCCAGTACCTTACAGATACCTAATGACCTGTTTCCCCTCAGCTGGACTGAACCCGAACATGAATGTAAATAACATGGACATTACTGGTGGTTTGTCAGTGAAGGACACTTCTCAGTCCCAGTCTCGCCTTCCTCAGTGGACACACCCCAACTCAATGGATAATCTGTCTAGTGCTGCTTCTTCTCTTGACCAGAACTCCAGCAAGCACGGTATGTTGCATTGAACCTTAGTATCAGCCTGGCTTTGTGAGGCTGGAGTCATCCTGCAATTGTCATTTTTGTCTCCTGTTACTGGTTTTGGGAAGTGGTTGGTACAGAGTGAGCTCCCTTTGAGAGGGTGATATTTTGAAGATGATTTCTGCAGTCACATTCAGCAAGGCATTGAAGTTCTTGCAGCTCTCACTTCCTACGTGCAATGGAGGAATGTTTTTTTCATTTGTTGAATGTTTTTTTGCTCAGAACGTGGAGTTCAAGTTAAACAAGCCATGAGTGTTGGCAAAACAAGGCACACAAGGTTCCCCTTACTCCAGGTCTGCGTACCTTCAATCCAAAAACACTTCACATCGGCTTTCTCCAACAGTTTTTTCCAGCAGCATCAACCTTTCACAGCTGGTCCTGTGCAAAGGCATGATGCATTACCTCATTACCCACCCTGGGAGTTAGGAGCTCAAACTTCATATTTTTCCAGAAGTGATGGCTGATCTGTTTGAACACCTTTATCCCAAACACCTCCACTATCGATGGCTGATCTGTTTGAACACCTTTATCCCAAACACCTCCAGTATCCTGAGCCACTTCTTTGTTTCCTGGCCCAAGTTTATTCTCTTAGAACACGGTGCTCTGTTAACTTGAGTGTATCCTGGAGTTTATTATGAGCAGCATGGCTTACTTCTCTTTTACAATAGTTTTGTGTTCTGCAAGGAGCTGTACTGCTTACAAACTGTTGGTGGATAGTTTGTGGTAGCATGAGAATGACCGTTTCAAGTCATCCAATGAATGCCATACCTTGGAAGGGCTGAGAAGGTGGCTTGCCTATGGTGATATTCCTTAGCATGCTGCCTGAGAAAATTCCTCTTTGCCATGAGTGTAAGAATTTAAATTAGCCCATCTCTTTTTAGCAGTAATGTGAATTGGAGTGTTTCAATTGTACCAGCAATGTATCTCACAGTTCTTACTGCTGGCAAGGCTTCAGAGGCTTGCTGACTGTGGTTAGGTTGAATTTTCTTCTTCATCTTTTTAATCCAGAAAGAAAAACAAGGGGGGAAGAAAAAATAACAAACAAAATACAAGGGTTGATGCAATTCCATACCCAAAATTAGTCCTGCTTGCTAATCAAAGCCTTTTCATTTCATTCATGACAGGTGCTATACCTGGAGGTTTAAGTATTGGTCCTCCAGGAAAGTCCTCCATCGATGACTCCTACGGCCGCTACGATCTGATTCAGAACAGCGACTCGCCCGCCAGCCCGCCCGTAGCTGTTCCTCACAGCTGGTCACGTGCCAAAACTGATAGTGATAAAATTTCCAATGGCTCCAGCATAAACTGGCCACCAGGTAAGGAAATACACAGCCTTTGTGTTAAACTGAGCTCGGTTTTAGTTACTGACTCATCCTGCCTTGGGATGCACAGGAACTTGAGAGAATTCTGACTTTATATCCTCCTCTTGTTGCTGTGTTTGAAACAGAGTTTCATCCAGGAGTGCCATGGAAAGGACTGCAGAATATAGATCCTGAAAATGACCCTGATGTTACTCCTGGAAGTGTTCCAACTGGGCCTACCATAAACACCACGATACAGGATGTGAATCGCTATCTTCTCAAGAGTGGAGGTAAACACACACTTCTCTCACACCTCTGTATACTTGCTTTTTCTTGCAAAAAATTGACTCAAGGTATTAGAGATGTAGTGTGCATGTGATCCTAATGTCTCTGCTCTGATCTCTCACTGAAAATCCAGAAACACTTGATTCAAATAAGGAACTAGTATGTTTCTGGTTTACCATGGGAATGTCAATGTGTTTTAATATTGAAAAAGGCTGTTAGATTAGAAAGGCTGTTAGATTAGAAAGGCTGTTAGAACTGCTGGGCTCACTGGCAGCTTCTGTAACCTGTTCACTTGGTTGTGAACAAGATTTCCCTCTCCAGACTGACCAACCTCTTTCATATGCTTTGTGAAATACTCAGAAGATAAAATACAATAGTTCCACAGTTGTTGCTGAGGCAGCATGCTTCTGTCACACTAATTAATTGTAGCTTTGTTAGATCAGTCAGCAAAATAAATCAGAGCTGGTTTTATCCCCAAAACCATCAAAGAAAAGAAAAAATAAGGAATTGACTAGTAAACTAGTACTTCTCAGTGCCATTTCCACTCCTTTTGTCTTGCTGGTGCTTAATCCAGAAATAACAGGGTGTTCTCTCAAACAATAAACCATTGGGACCATGCTACTTGTTAACTAGAGGTACTGAAATTGGATTGAGAGAAAGGTGGCTCATTTTAATTGTGACCAGCATGCTGAAATGGGTGAGTTACCTGCACACTGGTACACAGAGGAGTAGCACAGTCAGGGGGTCAGGGAGGACCTGTCAGGATTAAAACCGTGGGGTTTGTTCTAGTAGTTGCATCTGGGATGTCTGTGTAAAATGCAAATGGGAACTGTGCTGGGAACACATTTCCAGCTCTGGGCTTGTTAACTCAGGTGAGGGGGTGTGAAACATGAGGGCAAGCAGGCAGAGTTTTCAGTCCTGGAATGATTTTGGGTTTTCTCTTACCAGACAGTGATCTTTATTTAAGCTGAACTGTGTGTGTACATAAATAATGTTGAACCAACTTTTAAAGACCCCAATATATTTCACAGGGCAGGCAACCTGGATGGTTTGAAGTTACTGTAAGAAAATTAGAAAGGCATAATTCAGTCATAGGTCAGATGTGGTACACCCAAAAAATACTCCCTTTAGGCTGAAAACCAAGCTTTACAGAGCCATACCTGTTAGTTAGGTGATACCTACTGTGGGTCTTAGAAGGATGTATATATTCACTCTCTTGGTGTATAATCTATATTTGGGAAGAAGTAGTAATTATGCTCCTTGGAGAAAGGGCAGTATAAGATGATCTTTGCAGAAGTAAAAAGGCCCTCAAGAGCCAAAACCTTCTGAAAACCAGTGACTGTTGGGGCCCACATACGACTGTTGGGGCCCACATACCCTTCCTTGCCTTGTTAGCTTTTCAGCTTGTTAATAACATACTTTTAATACAAAATGCAGTTGCCAGATCTCATATAACCTAGGTGTTTGCTCCTAGGTAAATTTCTCTGTGAGTGTCAGTACCCCTTCATAGGAGAGTGAGGCTTTCATGACACACTGCCAGGAAGAGCCAGTCTCTGAGTCCTGCAGCTTGAAGTGCCCGGATTATATTAACAGAGCTGATCTCCATTTAGAGGCCAGGCTGTGCTGCGTGCTGTCCTTGCACTGTACAAACCTAAGCTCGTGGGTGGATTTTTGTTTTAACCATTGCTAATGAAGCTTTGCAGGGTCAGCTGCTGTGAGCTGACTTAGCCACGTGGAATCAGGAACGGTTTCAGCTCTGTGGGCATACAAACCTTTGAATCTGATATAATTCCCTCACTCCTGCCTGGGGAAAAGTTTATTTTCTGAGAAAGCCTTGATGTAGGGTTACTTTGCTTGAGACTGATGGCTGCATTGGTGCCCTCTGCAGCGCAGGGAGTCTGGATAAGGTGAAGTTTGATTTGCTGCTGTTCTGGGTGAAAATATAGCCTGTGGGTTTTTTTTTTTTTTTATTGAGCTGAGAGGGATGAGAGTGTCCTTTTACTTCCTCCCTTCTGCCTCAGTACAGTGCTCTTTTCCAAAGAACCTGCCTGTGTTCATTAGTCAGATAGAGATATTTCAGTATCACGGTCCATCTACATATGTCAGGAATGATCCGTCACCTAGGATACACAGAGAGAATACTTCCAGTTCTTCTGGTCATTATGATGAAGATATTTTATTTTATGTTCAGTTTCTTCCACTTGCTGCCAGTAAGGAGATTGTATATATGCTTAGATAGCTCCTCAGATTGTAAATGATTTACCAAGATGGTTTCAGGCTATTTCATTTAATGTTGCCAGTTTGAGAAGAGATTGCTAAAATATATTCTTCCTTTACTGAAAGTCTGCAAAAATCTAAAGATGTTTGTGGGCATTAGATGTAGGAGAAGTGCTTACCTTGAGTAATTTAGGACAAATCACCCATGGTAAGAGGTTAGTTTGTCATAAACATCTATGCTCATCTACAGTTGCCATTGCTTAAGTCAGCCAGCAGAGCACCTTTATAAATGAAGCCTGTTCCTTGAGACTAGACAGTTTAACACTGATTTTTTGGGAACCACGTAATTTAAAGGGACAGCAGAGTTTATCTTCTGCACAGGTGCTAGTACATTTACTACTGTGCCAGTTTTCTTCTCTACTAAAGACTTCTGCTTCACTTTATCATGCTTTCTATAACATTTCATTCCTAGACTTCAGAGACCAGGCTGATTAAGGAAAAAATGCCTTGCATGGTTTGTATTTGCACACAATAGATCTGCTTATGTCACACCAAACATCATTTTGCCCATCTTTCTTAGTTGCTTCTCTGCTGGTTCTGCAGGGTCATCCCCAACATCATCTCAGAATGCCACGCTGCCTTCATCGAGTGCCTGGCCGCTTAGTGCCTCCGGCTACAGTAGCTCTTTCAGCAGCATTGCATCAGCACCTAGCATTGCAGGTACGACAAATGGCCTTTCTACTTTCACATCCCTTCTGCATTCTGAGAAAAAAAGGCCTTAGAAAGTGCTTTCTCAGTTCTCACAGTAGCGCTGCTATTAGACAGAAGCATATATTTTAGTCCTGAGTTAGGTAGACAGCTCTCCTGGCAGCTCTGCAGGAGCGCTGCGTTGTATGCCTGGAATTGTGCTAAGGAAAAATGGATTTATTCCACCTGGTGCCACCTGCTGTCACTCTCTGGTGGCATCGAGATCCTCCTAATGATTTATTACAATTGCAGCATTGGGGAGGAGTATGCTACTGTCTAGGACCTCAGTGGAGCCCCTGCTAGACCTTTCCAGCAAGAGCTGATTGACATTTTCATTAAAATTCACTTTTAAAAGTGAACCATCTTCAGCTCAGGGCAGAGTTTTAGGAGTACCTCAAGGAGGTGCTTTCATCACTGTGAAGGGGTTGAGTTTGGGGCTCCTAAATGTCCTTTAATAGTCAGATCCAAAGCCTGATGCTCCCTGAATGGCTGAGCTTGTAGATGGTCTGAATAATCACTTAATGAGCTATACATTCTAGATCATCTCTATGCAAATCACTGAAAATTTCCTTGGGAACTGGCTAAATATCCAGTTTGTCCCATTATAGAAATGTGTTGGGGCTGTTGTATGGATTTACATTCACTTCCTCATATCCAATCAACACAAACACCCCACTTTGACTAAATGAAGCTGGAGCCTCCAGGTCATACTGCAGAATGCAAACCAAAACAGCTTGGTTTGAAACATTTCACTCCAATGAAAGGAAAAGGAAGGAGCTTTTCTTATATCTGCCATGCATTTCTGCTTTATTTGCTTTTGATTTTTTTTCTAGCCTCATCTAGTCTTTGTGTTTAACCCCATGAGAAGTAGTCACACAGCAACATCTGATCTGTGGTACTGTGCATGTGTCATGTGCTGCCTCACAGACTGAGCTGCTCTGAGTGCTAAAGCTCAGACCTCCTCCCTCTCCCTCCCACCGTTTTACCCTTCCTGATGTCTTCACCATCATTGTCAAATTATTTCTGTTGCTGCAGTTTGCAGGGAGATGGGAGAGCAGTTGCCTTTTGACTTGAACTGTTATGATGCAGTATAAAATCATGGAGTTAAAAGATACAGATAAACAGAGGCGATTTGGGGAGTGTGTGTGTATAACAGAGGCTGGAATTTGGTGGCTGGTAAATTCGGCTTTAGGACTAATTAAAACACCCCTCAGTGACTGCCTGATGCAAAGCACTGATTCACTCTAAGCTTAATCTGCCAGTTCAAACCTGGTTTGGGGTGTTTTTTTCCCTAAATGACAAGATTTTTGCACGTTGGACTTTGTCAGACCAAACACTTTGTTGCTGTCAGCAGCCGACATTAAAACACTGAAGGCAGCATGATCACAGTCCTGTTTGCTGTGGCAGAGGGTGCAGTGATGTGACCCTTCCAGTCCTCTCCAGTCTAGTGCTGCTCATGTTGGGGACTGTGGTGTGGTGAGGAAATGGGACTCTCATTTCACAGTGTATGTTGGTGCAAGGAAGAAAAGCAGGGAGGTGTAAGCCTGAAGGTGAACAAAGGCTTTTGGTTTGGTATCCATAATATGATCCAATTTTACCACTCAGCCCCCTAAATTGTATTTGTTATCCTCAGGTTTTATAGTATTTTATCAAACTCTTCTTTGGGAGGAAGAGTAATAAGAGAGTTTAAACACTGATCAGGGAAATAACAAACCCAGCAGTAAAACTTACAAAGAGTGACAGGTTGTGATACCATCTAATCTTCTGAAGGCTTCATTTTTCTCAAAGACACTTGGAAAAAAAAGAATATCTGTTACTTTGAATATTCAGAAAGACAGGTTTTGTTGGTCTTTGATCTTTGGAATTTTAATAATATATCAGAAGAACATAGGGATATACTGGTTACTTTATATTGGATAAAATGAGTTGTGTAAGAAAGAGGGGTTAGGTTCTATCAAACATTTGAGTGGGGCAATCTCAAATTGGTTCATTATAATTCTGAAGAAATTAGATTTCAAATATTTAAGTCCATTTTCTGGTCTTTTTTCATGCATCATCTTACAAGAAACTGAAAGAGTAGGAGATTTGAAAAGAGGGAGCTGTATGTGCAGCAGGTGGAGTTGGATTCAGTAAACACAGAACTGTTTGGAAATGTAAATACTACTAGAAGGAGGTTCAAAGGATATGGGATTTCCATCACTGGATGATACAGAATGCTGCTGTTCTCTCTCCTGAGAGGTTGGAAGAGCATAAACAATGCAGGAGCTTGGTGATTATCCACCCTACTTGGTGTAACAGCTGTTGCTAACTAAAAATTACACACATCTTTTTTTCTATTTTAGGTAAACTGTCAGACATCAAGTCTACGTGGTCCTCTGGCCCAATCTCTCACACACAAGCCTCTCTATCCCATGAACTATGGAAGGTACCCAGAAACACTACTGCTCCTACGAGACCACCTCCAGGCTTAACAAACACCAAGCCATCATCTACGTGGGGTGCCAGTCCCCTGGGTTGGACCAGCTCTTACTCCTCTGGTACTCCTGACTTCTGTGTCTTGTAACACCACAGTGCCCTCTGATTTTGGTTTCTTTCCTTTCGATTCTGTGTGTCAATAACAAGGCACCCCATAGCGTGCTGGTAGGCTCCAGAAACTTTAATGCAAATTTCATACAGGTTTAATACATGGAGAGGGTGTGTGTTTTGGGGATGAAGCTGATGTCTGGTTATTCTAGCTGTGATGAGTTGTAAAAATGAAGCTGTCCTCTTTCAGGTGGCCACATCAGTCATTTTACATAGGAATTGCCAATTAATTTTACTCCAAGTAGGATTTTTTTCCCCTCTCCATTCCCTTAATTTCTAAAAATACATTTTAAACATGTTTCTCATTTTGTGGTGTGGTCTGTGAGTGCCTCTGAGGCTTCCAGATGAGCAAATCAGCCCACAGAATGTAATACAGAACATGTATTTGGAGCGTGGAAGTGAAGCATTTTAGGACCTGATGGCATTGCAGGGCCCTCAGGGAATGCCTTCATTTTTTCAGGCAGACTATTTTTAGATGTCATTGTTGTGCTTAAATACAAATACTAAAAAACCCCATGGATCTGGCTATATAAATGTATCTCTCATGTTTGTCAAGCTTTGTCAGCTTGAAAAGTAAGTAATACATGTAATTTATGAAGCTGACTATTAATCTGCTTCCACCACATCAGGGATTAAACATTCCTCCCTCTTTCCATATATTTCGTGTGGATTTTCTTCCCCAAACCCCACCTGGTGGGCAGCTACTGGTAGTGCCAGGGTTTTCTCTGGAGCCTGAGCGTGGGGATGCCTGTGGGGACCAAAACCCTGTGGTTTCTCAAATGCCACTCATAAAGATCAGGGTTGTGATGGCTTCTCATTGTAAACCACCAGGCTGGAGAAGCAGAGTTTGTTGGTTATGTCCTTGCTTTAATCAGGACGTTGTCAGTGCAGCAATACCTGTTCTGAGTGAGTCCTGCACATGAATCTATCACTGGCCACACAGCAGAATGCTGCAGTGCCATAAAAACCTGTGATAACAAGCAGCAATCTGAGCTTGGGCATCTGAACTGCTTTTAAAATGGGATTTTGGATTCATAATTCTATTGTAACTGGAAGATACAGCTTGTTGTGGTGTCATACCTGCACCTGCTGGTTCTCTAACAGTTGTTCTGGGAATGTGAAAAATGCCACAGGTCTCCTAAGGGTACCAAAAGGGTTTGATCCAGCAGCCTTCCCTTCTGAAGGAGGCAATCAATCCAGATGTGAGGAGCTGCTGGAGGATTCGTTTTCAGTAGCAGAGATGTTTCCTAGTGTGGGGTGATTCCAGAGTTTTCATCCTGTGAAATGCTCTCTGCAACGTGCTAAAGTGTTTTGTTGTGGATTTGTGTTGTAGGTTCTGCATGGAGTACTGACAGCTCAGGGAGAACAAGCAGCTGGCTGGTTCTTCGAAACCTCACGCCCCAGGTAAGTGGGACTGAACATAACTGGTGATGGAGAGAGATGTGTCACGTTTAAGGAATGATAAGAACATTTATCAGCCTTGGTCATTTGCTTCATTTGAAGGGAAAATAATTATTCTGCTTTTATTACAAGTGTCTATCTTCTGCAGGGAATTTGATAGGTTTTCAAAGTGCTGTCAAATCAAATGTGAACTTTTGAGGCTGTAATTAGTCACTCAGTGTGCACTGTTTATGTATGTGTGAGTTTGGAGAGGAAGGATTTTTTTAAAGCAGATACAGAGACTGATCTGCTTTTCCTGTGGGGTTTTTTGTTCTCCTGAGTTTGTCAAGTCCTCCAGTCTTCCATGTAGTGTCACTCACAAGGAAGGATGTAAGCCACAAAGCCTTCAATGTAGGAAATTAATCATGGGGAGAAATTATAGAATCAGAGAATATTTAAGAAGGTTTGAAGGGACCTTCAGAGGCCATCTAGTCCCACCCCTGCAGTGAGCAGGGACATCTTCACTAAATCAGGTCGCTCATAGCCCCATCAAGCCTGACCTTGGATGTCTCCAGGGATGGGGCTGCCACCACCTCTCTGGGCACCCTGTGCCAGTGACCCACCACCCTCAGAGGGAAGAACTTTTCCTAATGTCCAACCCAAAATCTCCTGTTTTAAATCATCCTATGACTCCATGCCCTCAGGAACAGTTCTTCCCCAGCTTTCTTATAGACCTTTCAGGGACTGGAAGGTCACTATAAGGTCCCCCCAGAGCCAGCCTGAACCAGGTCAACTCTTTCAGCCTGTCTTTATAGGAGAGGTGCCCCAGCCCTCAGATCATTTTTATGGCCTCCCCTGGACACACTCCATGTCCTTCTTGTGTTGAGGGCTCCAAAGCTATATTGTTATTAAAGTTATACTAATGAACAGTGTGGTTTTCTCTTGACTTATTTCTGGACTTCTGTGGACTTCTAATGATAAATAAAATTTCTGTCATTGAAATTGGGGAATTTTGTGCACTGGACTGTAGGGAATGGCTCACTCAAGACAGTCCACAATTCAGTTCTCCTTAGTGAATAAAACCTGTCCTTTCTCCTTTCCCTTGTCCTTTTCCCTTTCCCTTGGCCTTTTCCCTTTCCCTTGTCCTTTTCCCTTTCCCTTGGCCTTTTCCCTTTCCCTTGGCCTTTTCCCTTTCCCTTGGCCTTTTCCCTTTCCCTTGGCCTTTTCCCTTTCCCTTGGCCTTTTCCCTTTCCCTTGGCCTTTTCCCTTTCCCTTGGCCTTTTCCCTTTCCCTTGGCCTTTTCCCTTTCCTTTCCTCTGCACTTTAACTTTTAAAGCTTCTTAGTTAACAAGCATTTAAAGTTACAAAGAAAAATAAATTCCTGGTAACCTCTCCCTGCTTCCCTCTCCCCAGATTGATGGCTCCACACTGCGGACACTGTGTTTGCAACATGGTCCTCTGATAACATTCCACCTGAACCTGACGCAAGGGAATGCTGTGGTCCGATACAGCTCCAAGGAAGAAGCAGCCAAGGCCCAAAAGTCTCTGCATATGTACGTTTCTGCTCTCCCTTTCCTCTCTTATTAAGCCACTTTTATCTCAGAAACTATTTCCTTAGGTGTTTATTTGCTTGGTACTGATCACTGGTTAGTTCACTCTGATTAAGTTACCTAATGAGAGAGAAAAAGATAACTGGGGGCTAGATACTCATGCACCTCTGAGTAAGAGGTCATTTCACAACTCAATCATAGCTGTTCACCATTCATAACGTGCTCAGGTGAGGATTTGTCATCTCTTAAGATGGCAAAGAAGGGGTAAGAATTCCAGAGGAAGCTCAGAGAGAAGAGAGCATGAGACAGGCTTAGCTTAGAGAGTAACAGAAAGGACATAGGGATGATACATGATGTGTCTGTGGTGGTCACCTGTTTGAAAGGAGTTAGGAAAGAAATGGAAAGAGGTATGACAACAAACTGTGCTTTGTAGGTGCATCTTTTTAGTAAAGCAAAGGGATGTGATTACTACTACAGGTCCCACAGCCCAGGGCTCAGAAGTAGGAACACCTACAACATCTTAGCAGAAGTAGGGGAGGGAAGACAGCGTTACCAGATGCTTGGGCACAGACTGAGAAGCAGCACTTGAGCCTTTGCTCTCTCCTTTGCCAACTAGGAAGTTTCCATGGAGCATGTTGGCTGTAGCTGTAGTCATCCTGGTGCAAGCTGCCTGAGTTCTATTCTGCTCATGTATCTGGCAGGTTAAAGAGAACATCATTTTAAAAAGGAAGCTTCTTTTCCTGGTTAGTTGATTTTAAGATACATGGCAAATGATTCAATCTGTGTCAGGATTTAAATACTAGAATATATTCTTTGAGGATAAATGAATGTGAAGAGAATTGATTTTGAAATTGTATTATAGTAAGTGTGTCATTATTGGCATCATTTGTTCCCATTACCACTGGCATGCCTGTTTCTTGGTGCCTAAATAGAGTTCAGCCTCCCCTGGTAGTTAAATGAGGTGCTCACCTTGTGTGGCTTTGTGGGTTTGCCTGGGCATGCAGGAATAGAGAATAAATAGCGAACAGGACTGAGAGGTCTTGGTTTAAAACCCAGACTGGGATTGCTGAGGGTGAGCAGACGTGGGTTCAGCTCGGGGGAAGGTGCGTCGACATCCATCTCAGACATTGCCAAGTTCCCTTTGCACCCCTTGTTTCATTTCACCTTTTGTTCCTTGCCCCTAGGTGTGTCCTGGGAAACACTACCATCCTGGCCGAGTTCGCTGGCGAAGAAGAAGTCAACCGTTTCTTAGCCCAAGGCCAGCCGCTGCCGCCCACCTCGAGCTGGCAGTCCAACACTGGAACCAACCAGACCCGCCTGGGCTCCTCCAGCAGCTCCCACGCCTTGGTGCGCAGCGACGCCGGGCACTGGAACGCTCCCTGCCTGGGGAGCAAGGGCAGCAGCGACCTGCTGTGGGGAGGGGTCCCTCAGTACTCCAGCAGCCTTTGGGGACCCCCGAGCACCGACGACGGCAGAGTTATCGGCAGCCCGACACCTTTGAATACTCTTCTTCCTGGTGATCTTCTCAGTGGGGAGTCCATCTAGGAAACAAGAGAAACAAAATGGAAATAACAATCATCAGCACTAAAGGAAAAACAAAAAATTTAACCCTTTCCAGGCCCGGGCTTGATGAAGAACCCAGCTTTAACAGATCAGACTGGCAGCCCTATTTTTTAGTACCTCTGTCCGATATCGAATATGAAACTGCAGGAGTCCTTGTGAACTGTTTGGGAAACAGTATGGGCTCCTTTTGGTCAGTGTCACATGCTTAACCACAGGTTTTATTTGTGTTTTTTTTCATGGCTTTTTGGTTTATGTTGTCTTTTTTTGTATGGTGATTTTAAAAAAACAAAGTATAAAAGCTGCTTAGAATAGGTCTATCATGAAGGGCACTTTTCAGAATTTGGGCTGGAAAGGGTTATTTTATCAACTTGGGGAGGGTTTTGGGGGGGGGGGGGGGGGAAAAGGGGGAAATGAAAGCCTATTTAAATGAGCCTGTGACTATTATGCACATTACCAGAGGCGGACCCAATAATCAGAAAGGGTGAAGTGTGATATTTCCTGTTGGTACAGAAAAGCAACGGAGCAGAACGGTGACTCTTGAACTGTACAGGTTGAGCGGGGAAGGAGGAGGGGTTGGGGGGAGGACAACGGGTGGGAGGGCAGGGTTTGGGGTATCTCTGTGTCCACTACTCCCATGGATCTGCCTATGCACATTACCCTTGTGTCATTACTTTTGTCATGTCATTTGGGGGGGGGGGGGGGGGCAAAATCCCCTCCAAAAATAGAAAAAAGTTTTAAAAAAAAAAAAAGACAAAACCACAAAAAAAAAAAGAAAAAACCCATAAAAAAAAAACCAAACCCACCCCACAAACCCCAACAAAAAAACACCCCCCACATATCAACATGCAAATACTTGAATCCAGCAGGCCAATAACAAAATGTGAACACTTTCTAAGGCTAATTCTTACACTTCCAGGTCAGCATCAGTACACAAAAAACAGGCTCTAAGAATTATTTTTGTTTTTTAAAGTTCAGACGATCTGTTTTTGTCAGAACAGATGTGTGTGTGTGTGTGTGTGGCTGGGTGTGTGAGGACGTGTGTTGCCCGTGTGTGCTTTAACTACAAGTGTGAACTTGGTTCCTTTTATTCAGTATATGCTTTTGATTTGCTCATTGGTCAAATGTTTAATTGTTATTAGCTTCTAACTTTGCACTGAGTGTCCGCAGCCCTTCTCGTAGCTCATTCTAATGTCAAAAAAAAAAAAAAAAAGGTGAAAAAAGGAAAAAAAAATAGAAAAAAAAAGTAAAAATAAAAAAGAAACTGATAGAAGGGGCCGGCGACAATTCACGTGTAAATGTTTACTCAAGGACTCTTATTGCATTTTAAAAAGAATTACAGTGTGTATCTCTGGAGAATAATATGTATATCTACCTTTAGCGGCTTTTTATCGTGGACTTAATGCAAGAAGATGATTACCGGAGTATTGCACCATTTTTCCATTGGGAATATAAAGTTTAAACAAGAGAAACAAACAAAAAAAAAAACCCAACAAAAATATAAAAACTCTTTGTTGAACTGTGGCCATAGATAATTGTAAAGAGTGGATAGTTCCCTTGCAAGCAGGAACAGAAACAAGCACTTGGACGACATAGGTTTTGACTGCTTTTGGAGGAGCCCAGGAGGTTTTGGCTCCCACCTGTTTACAGACCTTTTTTTTTTTTTGTGGTTTTTTTTTTTCTCTTCTCCTCCTTCAAACTTTAAAATTTAAAAAAAAAAAAAAAAAAAGGAATTAAAAAAAAAAACCCACAACAACAAAAAAAAAAAGAGATGAAAAAAAAGGAAAAAAAAAAGGAAAAAAAAAACAAAAAAAAAAAGACTTCCATCGTAAAGAAAAACTTATTTTCAGAATGAAGAATATGCTACTTCAGAGCTCTGGGATTGAACAGTGTTGTTGTATTCTTCTTTTCTTTGGCCATTGCTGTGTACTATTTTTGTTTGTTGTTTTCCTCCTCTTCGTCAAAGTGGCGAAAAACTTTGTGATCACTATCTTGCACATGGTGGAAGATGTCTCAGGAAAGCCGGGTTTCCCGAGGAGCAACTCCACACCATTTCATGTATTTTTAAAAAAAAAAAAGAGAAAAAAAAACCCAACTCCTAGCACTGAAGATATTATTAAAAAACAAAAAGAAAAGAAAAAAAAAAAAAGACAGTAAGAAAGAAGAAAAAAAAAATACCTAATCTAATGTGTAGCAGTTACATATTTACCAAATAATGGACTCAAAAGAAATAGATGTTTGAAGAGTGCTTTATATATTAAAAAAAAAAAATTGCTTTATGTTTAAAAACAAAAAAAAAAAAAATCAATGTTTTTGATTGTTTTGAAAGGAAGAAAGACAATGGAATAACATACACTTCAAGTATGTTTTAAAAGTTATATGAACATTGTGCTCCCTGCCTGCTTGGATCAGGAAACTTGTGCATTACTTTTCTTTTTTTTTTTTGGGTTGGTTTAATTTTTTTTTTCTTTCCTCTTTTTTTTTTTTGTTTTTTTGTTCCAAAATTAGCTTTTTAATGGTTTTTGGTTTTTTTTTTTTTTTTTCCTCAGATTTAAAGGGTCCTGCAAGATTGCAAATTAACAAAAAAGCTGGTTTTATAGAGGATCATGAACTATGCACAAACTGGGTTCAAGACTTTGGTTGGTTGTTGCTTTCTTTTTCTCCTCGAGGTTTCGTAGTGTATTTAGCTGAAGAACCTTTCCTCAGAGTAATTGCATCTCATTGCCATTACACGCCTCCTACATATATATTTTATATATATATATAGATATATACACACACACACCTGTATAAAATATGTATGTGTGTATGTGCGTGTTTACATACAGGTTTTTTTCCACGCTGAAGTTTAGCATTGAGTTGTAGAGAAACTCCTGATATTTTACAATTGGGAATGAAAATTTCTGTTGGAGGGTTTGGGGGGAGGGAGGTGGGGGGGGTTGGGATGGGGCGCTTTTTTTTTTGTTTCCTTTTTCTTTTCTTTTTTTTTCTTTTTTTTTTTTTTTGGCCTTTCCTTTTGGATTAAAGATGTCTGTAACTCTGAGATTAAAAACAAAACCAACAGTTGTGGCTTTTAATGTTTCTTCTCCTCATAGAATGTGATTGTTAAAAGAACATGCACCGAAAGTTGCTTTCAAGAGTACGAAGATTCTTTGAAACTTAATAAATTGCAGTTTTTTTCTTGGCTGTTCAAAATAACGTGGATTTTTCTTTTAATGCAGGGGGATACTTGGAAAAAAAAAAAATAACAATAATTAGAATCTTGTCCAATCTGTTAAGGTAATGAATCGATGGAGGAAGTTGAACTCTTTGGCTACTGATGAGAATTAAGGGCACAGCCAGGCAAGTCGCTCCTGTGAGGAGCTGCACAGGTTGAATCTCTGCTTGTTGGTGAAGGCATCTGCATTGGGTTGTACCCCACATGCGTGGTACCTCACATCCCAAAGAGCACTGGGCACAGAGTGTTCTTTTCCTTTTGGTTTTGATTGGTTCCTTTGTTGGAGTTCTTGTTTCTTCATGTCTCAGAGTAGCTGACTTGTTACCACTGTGGGTGTTGTGAGGCTGGAGGCTCCTCTTCTAGCTCCACCGTTCCATCACCCCATCGCCTCCCGTTTTCTGGACCTGGATGTCTCTAAAATTGCCAGTTCCACTAAATATTAGGAGATGGGCAAACAGCCTGTAAGTAAAATAGGGTGGAAACACCAAAACATTTTCAACTTTGGCCTTTCAGGTTTCGAAACCAAGGGAGATGTTACAGTGGCTAACATTGGGCATGGGAGGCAAACTGCAGGTGGTCTGTGGAAGGACCCAAACTTGTTCCATGTCCCTTGTCTAAAGATGGGCTGAAGTCCTCCCCCCACCTCTGAAAACCAGTTCTTTACCTCTTTTGGCACTGGGGCCAAATCCCTACTGGAAGGGTGATTGCAGGGCTGGTCCCAGGACTCTGGCTGTTTGGAGTGTGTCCAGTGAAACTCATCTGCTAATTCAAGTCAAGGACAAAACCCAAGGTGAGAACTGGTCAGTGAGAAGGCTGCAGTTCACAGCCCTGACCAACCATCCCCACTGTATTGGGGTATCACCCCATAACAAAGGCCCGTGGGGCAGGGGAACCCAACAACTGGGGAGAGTTTGCAGTCTGCTGGCAGGTACAGGGTGCTTAAAAATTACCAAACCAGACTCAGGGGGAACCTTTTGTTACCCAAACAGCTGAAATACCCAGTCTGAAGTGTTCTGCTTGCTGGTACCGCCCCATAAGATCTCTGTGAACTGTTCCCCATAGCTTTTTATTCTCCCCACCTTCCAGGTGCCAGCAGTGACACCCCTAGAAGAACATTCCCTTCTCTCCATTCCTCGTTTCTTTGGTATGGTTTCTATATTTATTTGGTTTAGTTTCCTTAGCAAGGAAGGCTTTCTATCCCAGTGTCCCTGGGTTTCTGTTTGCCTGGACATCCAAGTCCACCACGGGGTGGGATGCTTGAGCTAACGAGCTTTTGTCTTCCCGAGGTTGGCACAGCAGCTTTCTGTACATCAGCCACACTCTTAAAAGTTCCGTGTCTGCCCTGGCAAGTAAAGGTCATTCAGCTCTCAGCCAGAATCAGCCCTCAGTGTTGGCATAGCTCTGTTTTTATACTCTCCTCCACTCTTTCTGAAGCTGTAGGTGGCTCCTGATGGTAAGGATCATCCCTACAGCTCCCGAATCTCTACAGGGAAGCGTTTTTTGGCAGGTTGTGTTTTTCTGTACACTGCATTCCCTGTGTCTTCCCCAGCACTTTCACTGCATGGCTCCCTGGCTTCAGGCCGAGAGAACTTCTCTTGCCTACGTGGTCTGGAACTGTCAAACCTCTTGGTTCCTTGTCTCGTTTGTGGGTGGCACTGGCAGAGCAGAGCCTTTTGCTGGTCTGCTCCAGAAATAGATATTACTGTTCTTGCTAATTCGCTAGATGATTGTGTATTGAAGGAGCCTTTTAATTAAAAAACTCATGTCTATGGATATCTGTATATGTTAAAGAGTTATTGGAGTTGAAAGAATCTGGAAATGGAATTGAAAAGCCCTTTAGGGCTGGGGTGTGGGGTGTACATACAGCATGGAGATGGCTGTGGTGCCACGTAGCATCCCCGTCTCCTGACGCTGTATGTGAAGTGCTGCTGGGTGTCTGTTGGAGTTCACGTGTTGTTTGGCTGACAGGGGTACTGGCTGTACCGCTCTGGTGATGCTGAATGTACCATCACTGCCAAGTCCTGCAGAGCCAGTTTCAGGGAAAGGGGGGGCGGGGTGTCTGAAAAATTGGGATATTGAGCTGAAACAAACTCTGTATGTAAACTGTATGGATGCCTGGTGTACCCCTGCAACCCCCCGAGGTAACAGGCAGCTCTGGAAATGTCTGTGATTCACAATGTTACCTTTAGCAGGATGCGAAGGAGACCCTGGGCCTGCAGGTCTCTTGGACTGTTTCATCCAGGCCCTGGCATCGCTTTGAAGGTGGTAACGTACCTGTGAAACCTTAACATCTACAGGAGCAACCCAGCTTCTGTCCTCTCACATTCCCCCCTCATTCCCCAGGGGTTTCTTCCAGTAACACCTGTGTGCTCCTGGAATTTGGGAGAGGCAGCTCCAACACTCACCCACAGGGTAGCTTTCCTGAGGGAGGACGGACTGCTCACGTGCCCATACAAGGCTCTGGTGGGTTTGGAGGTGAATTTAATTTCTGAAATAGCTCCCCCCCCCAAAAAAAAGAGGCTTCCCTGACAGCTCTGGCTCAGGGATGGTTTTCTTTATAGTGTCCATGTGTAAAACGATGGTGAGGTAGTTCCAAAGCCGTGCTGACACGCTGCACTATTCCAGTAGCTGTTGTTCCTTGCTGGCTTGGCATGTTGCTGCATCTCCCCAGACCGCGTTGCTTTGGCTGCCTGGTTGTGAATCTGGGGGTCGTGCCATGGCCCAGACTGAAGCAGTTTCAGAATCATTTCCCCAGGGTGCTTCAGCATCTCTGAAAACCCCCTTTCCTGGGGCTTTCTGAGCCCCCTGCAGAAGTGCAGCAGAGCACTCAGGACCAGCAGAACCAACCCCTGGGTGTTGCTTCCCATATGGACATCGGAGACTAAACCTGGGGTAGCTGCAGAGCAGAGCTTGATGCCTCACCTGCAGCAAAGTGTTTTGTTCATCATTTAGTGGGGATTAAGCACTAAACCCTCCTGGGATGGGACTGAAGACACTGGAAGTAAAGTTATGCTTGTGTGCATAGCTGGGGGTGGGTAGGAGGAAGAGGGAAGGGAAGTATCCCAAAATAATGGGATCCTGTGCATAGGTGAGAGGTGGTGTTGTCTTCTGGCACAGGCACCTCCAATTAGCGAGTGATACCTCCAAGCAGAGAGTGATCTTACCACCTTATAGCTCAAACACTGATTTTTTTTTTTGCTTTTTTTGTCTGTTTTATAGAGTCTCAGTATCCCAAGACACTGGAAAGGAACCTTTTCTGAAGTGGGCCTGGAGGGAAATGGGTGAAGGAGTCTCTTCTTCTGCTTGGATCCTCATTAAAAATAGGGGTGCCACCTCAAATCACTTTTCAAAGGTGGCCGTGGGGAAGGACAAGGGAGGCTGCCCTTACACTCCACTCGCCTTTTTCTTCCCCTTCTCCTCCCCTCCCCTCCCCTCGCCTTCCCTTCCCTTCCCCTCGCCTTCCCTTCCCTTTTCCCTTTCCCTTTCCCTTTTGCCTTTCCCTTTTGCCTTTCCCTTTTCCCTTTCCTTTTCCCTTTCCTTTTCCCTTTCCTTTTCCCTTTCCTTTTCCCTTTCCTTTTCCCTTTCCTTTTCCCTTCCCCTTCCCCCGGCTGCAATTCCCCCTTTCCCCACGAGATGGCGCCCGGGACTCGCTCTCCGCACGCCCGGGCCCGGCCCTCCCAGGTTCTCCGAAGGCGGCCGGGGCCGGGCCCGGGGCTCGGCGGGAGCCGGGGCGGCGGGGGGGGCTGTGCCCCGGGCCCCCACTCGCCTCCGCGGGAGGCCGCGTCCCACCGGCCCCGCTTCGGGTCACCGAGCAGGAACGGGGGAGCAATGGGCTGCCTGCCCGCTGGCTCGGTGAAACCCAGGGGTGGGGGGTGCTGGGGGTGGGCGAGGTGTTCTGGGTGCCCCCCCAGCACCCGGCAGCCCCCGCAGCGGGACGGGCTGGGAGGCCCTCGTGGGGCTCCGGGGTGTGAGGCAGCCAGCTCGCCCTTGGGTTGGCTCTTCCCATCCTGTTTCGGGGGGTGCTGAGCCCCACGGAATCACAGACTCACAGGGGTTGGAAGGGACCTCCAGAGATCATGGGGTCCAACCCCCTGCCAAAGCAGGGTCCCTGGGACAGGTCACACAGGTCGGTGTCCAGACGGGGCTGGGCAGCCTGTCCCAGGGCTCTGTCACTGGACAGTGCCAGTGCCCCGCTCAGCAATGGAGCCCTAACAACAAACACGGTTAATTGTGTCCTCAGCAAGTAATCTCTGCTCCTCGGCTCCTCACGCCTGGCGCTGGGCCTTGGCCAGTTGGCGCTCGGCTTCACACCCATCAGCACCCATTAGGCCCATCAGGGCCTGGCGGCCGATGCCCCCAGCACGGCTGTCGCTGGGGAGCGGCTCTCCCAGGTTGGTTGTGTACACAGAATAAGCGGGAGCAGCTCGCAGGGGTGTGCTGGGCCCTGTGCCATGAGGTGGAACAGACCAGAAGGGATCACACTGAGCTCTGCTGCGGGGTGGGGGTGATGTGGGTGAGCATGGGGACAGGGCTGGGGGTGATGTGGGTGAGCGTGGGGACAGGGCTGGGGGTGATGTGGGTGAGCGTGGGGACAGGGCTGGGGGTGAGTCTAAAGTGAAACGGTGCAGCTGGGGGGAAGGGGAGGCAGAGGGAAAGCAGGGAGTTGTGCTGGAAAGATGTTCAGGATGTTGCCGGGATGTTAAGGATGGAAAAGCAGCCCTTGGTTGAGTGCCTGGGAAGTGCTGGGTGTCCTGGTACAGACCTGGCCACAGCCAAGGGTCGTGATTTGCAGAGCAGCCCTGAGAAGGGAGAGCAACCTGCCCACAGGCACCCTGCAAGGACGGTGACCCCCTGTCCTTGTCCTGCCCTCCCCATGCTGTCACACCCGGCAGAGCATCTCCCTTCCCTGCACCAGGGTTCACCAAGCACCCCAGGGCAGAGCTGGGCTGGGGGGACCCAGAGGATGTCTGCATGGATCCTGCCTGCCCCAAGCATGGAGCATCTGCCTGTGCCTGGGGTGGGACATTTGCAGGGACAGCTCCAGGCAGCCTCTGTGTGCACAGCTTGGGCTATCACACGCTCCATCTCCACTTGCCTGCCTCCCAGCTTCCCATGCTGCAGGCAGGCCAGGTTCTGTAGCTGTGAGCAGTGTCTGGGGAAGAAAACTCATTTCACCCCTCACCAGGTCCTCACCACATCCCACTGCACCGACACACCGAGCCAGCCCGACCCTGGAGCACCCTTAGCTGCAGTTCCTGCTACACCAGAGCCCGAACACAGGCTGCACAACCCCATCTCAGGCTGTGAGACCCAGGACCTGCCTATTTTTAACTCGTGCACTGGGATCCCCTCTTGCCCCACTCTGTCCCAAGGAGCACAGCACGGGGTGAGCGCAGGGGATGCTCGCACTGCTCCAAGGGTGACGCTGTGCCTGGCACCCATCGCTCCCCAGGACAGGCACCGGGGCTCTCACCACACTGCTCAACTTCCATGTTGACACTCCACCTCTTCTACCACCTTCTGAAGCCATCTCTTGTCTTCTCCCCGAGGCTCTGGTCCTGCCTCACCCCAGGTTCCACGCCATATCCCCCCGCAGCCGAGCAAGGTGACTGTACCTAACCCAGCTCAGCACCCCCATGGGAGCGTTGCAACCCCCTCCCCAGACCTGCAGTGCCCCGGGGGAGGGTTGCAGGAGAGGGACGGAAGGGCAGGAGGGCGCTGCCCTCCATCCCAACAGTATCACCGGGGGTGGGCGAGGCTGGGGGCGGCCCGGGGGGGGGACCCCGCCTGCTGGCAGGACCGGGAGGGGCTGTATAACGCTGCCAGGCATTGGGCGTGGGGCAGGTGCTGCTGCTGGGTGAGCTCCTCCCATGGCTCCACTCATTGCTGGAGCTCGGTACTGCAGGGACACCGGTAGGTGGGCACGTGGAGGGGGTTTTGCACCCCCACAGCTCGGGCTCTGCATCTTCTCGACCTGAGGCGGCTCAGTCCCCAGCTTCTCCAGCTCCAGCTCCTCCAGCTCCAGCAGCTCCTCCAGCTCCAGCTCCTCCAGCTTCAGCTCTTCCACCTTCTGCAGCTCCAGCTCCTCCAGCTTCTGCAGCTCCAGCTCTAGCTCCAGCTCCAGCTCCAGCAGCTCGGTCAGCATCTCTGCCCAGCAGCTGCTGGCCCCAGCAGGTCTGACTGGGCATGGGGGTCCCTGGGGGTGAGTGGGCTGCCCGAGGGAGCTCAGGGTGGCTCTGGGGGGGTCTGTGCCAGCCTGGGGAGGCCGCTGGGACACCCCAGACACACTGGGAGCTGCTCTCAGGCCATGTGGTGGGTCGAAAGGCTCAGGATCACAGCACAGGCCGTGCTTGGCCCAGCTTCCTCCTGGGCACAGTGCAGAGCTCGGCTGCTGCGTGTGCTGGAGCACAGGTTTCCCCAGGTAAGGGCTCTGCCCTGGGCTGCTCCAGCTGTCCCCAAGGTGCTGGGTGATGGGTGGCCACTCGCCTTCACAGGGCGCGGGTGGCAGCGTGAGGTACGTGGCTGTGAGTGGGAGAGCAGTGAGGGCACCCCAAACCCTGGCACCACCACCCACTGACAGCAGGTCCTGTGCTCCCTGCTGCCTGCTCCCTGGCTTCATCCCACTCTGGGCGTGGGGAGGAGGATTTCACCTGCCCAGAGGTGTCTGTCATTGAGCCAGTGCCCACGGGGACGTGGCAGCGGGGTACCCCAGCACGGGATGCCCAGGGGCTCTCCCTGCCAGCACCTTCTGCTCCTCTCTCTGGGTCGGGAAGGGGCTGGGACACTGGGTGTGATCCCACTTCAGCCTGGGTGCTGGGCTGGGCAGGACACACCATAATGTGGGGCTGGGTTTCCAAAAGCTGGGCACCCCAAACTGCCCAGCTCCTTTGGGTCTGGACCAGGGGGATGACTCTTGGGGCCATGGAGTGGGTTGATTGCCCCTTGGAGCAAGGGTGGGCTGTGCAATGGGTCAATGAACCATGCTCTGCCCTTCCCTGCAGTTCTCCCTCTCCTTTTACTGCCCACTGTAACATGCCTACGGGCTGTATGTCAGCAGATCAGCTCTCTTACAGGGGCTGCTGCTCATTTCTGTCCTGGGAGGTGAGATGAGCTGTGTGATGGTCAATTACTCGTGTTTGGTAAAAACTCCAGTGGTTAAATTGTCAGGAAAATCACAGGGCCAAATAACCTGATGCTACCAGGGGAGGCTGGAGAGCTAGGGAGGCTCCACCAGTGCCAGGACACAGAGATAAGGATGGATGGAGCGTGGAGGAGTGAAAGCAAACGCAGTGATAAGGGGTCTGGGTGTAAAACACTGACATCAGGCGCTGCAGCGTGTGAAAGAAACCCAGCTGCTTTCCAGCTCCACTTTGCAACAACGAGTTTATTGGGGTGCTTCAAAAAAAAAAAGAGAGAGAAAAAGAGAAGAGCAGACTCAAAAGATGCAGAGACCTCCCTACCACATGCTCTATGCTGAGGTATGAAACCAAAACTACACTGGACACTGAATCTGTTGCTGTAACCGCAGCCGCGCCGGGAGGTTGTACGTGCAAGTGCTCGGGGCGAGGTGACACAGGACCCAGAGGGGACCCGGGAGAGCAGCAGCAGAGGGTGTGATGGAGCCATGGGGTGCCCACCCCTGCCTTCTGATGCATGCAGCCTGGGACCTGCTGTTGTCCCCCTTCCCCAGCACGTGAGGAGCCACCTGCCCACGGGCTCACGGCAGCACCGATGCAGCGTGCTGGCTGCCCGCCCGTGTCCCAGGTAACACCTCCTGCAACCAGCATCCCCTCCAAGTCCCTCCTCCTTGTCATCTCCAGCTCTCACCGGTCCTGCAGGATGGGTGGGTGGGGAAGAGGAGAGGAAGGGGGTGGGAGGCAGCAGGGTTTCTTTTGGCCAAGGCAGCACCTCTCCCCACCCAGCCCACCTGAGTTTCCAGCCGGTGCTGTTGCTGCCAGCACCTTCCTCCCGGCCCCGGGCGGCCAGCTCAGCACACAGAGCAGCTGTTGGTCTTGTTCATGGGAGGCCTCAGCGCCTGCTCCTTGGGCAGCGTCTCCCTCCTCTTGCAGAGCGCTGGGCTGAGCCGGCTGGGCAGGTTGGCTTGCTGCAGCAGCTCCCTGAAGACCTCCAGGACGTTCTCGTTGTCCTTGGCTGACGTCTCCACGAAGCGGCTGTTCCAGTCCAGCTCCACCAGCGACAGGGCATCCTCTGCCAGCACTTGCCGCTCGCCACCGCTCTCTGCCTTGTTGCCAACCACCACGATGGGAGGGAACTTGTCTTCCTTCACCTCCAGGATCTCCTCTCTCAGGCTCTTGACGCTCTCAAAGGACTCGGCGTTGTCTACAGCATAGACCAGGGCGAAAGCATCGCTGTTCTGGATCGAGAGCTTCCTCATGGCTGGGAAGGAGTAGCTGCCGCTGGTGTCCAGGATTTCCACCTTGACCGTGGCCCCGCTCACCTCGTACTCCTTGCTGTGCAGCTCCTCCACCGTGCGCCGGTGCTTGGGCTCGAAGGTGTCCATCAGGAAGCGGCGGATGAGGGCTGTCTTGCCCACACCAGCGGCGCCCAAGAAGACCAACCGCACGTGGTTCTTCTCCTTCACCACCAGGGACATGGCTGGGCACAGAGGGGACGGGATGCTCTGCAGATGGTGCTCGCCCCACTGGCCTCCCTGGGTGGCAGCAGCCCCAGCGTCCCGTCCGTCCTCCCCTGCGCTGGCTCGGTGCAGCCAGCAAAGTTTGGTGCCACCTCCCTGTGAACTTCTGCAGGCTGTTCTGCCACGGACGCTACAGTCCCCAAGTCCAGCTCATCTTTTATCCTGGTTCCTCTCTGCCATGTGGTACCAGACTGTCCAATCTCTGTGGGTTGAGGATGCTGAAGGAGGGAGGGCAGGGAGGGAGGAGAGCAGGGTGCTCCGGGCCAATCCGCGGAGCGCAGTCCTGGAAAGCCACTCCAGCCCTGGAGAGCACCGCGCTACGTTGCACATTGCACTTGCATCGCTCACCGCTGCGGGTAGCGCTGGGGAGCTGGCAGCATCGCAGCCATCACGCTGTGTGAGCCGTCCTGTCCTTTTATCCTCCCTGGAGATCGCCTTGGTGTGGGGCTTGCTGGCAGCAGGGGAGCTCGGTGGGGTCCCCTGCCCGTTGGGTGGCTCATGGCCAGACATGGCAGAGGCTGGCCACTGTCACCCACAGCCTTTCTTGTGCTTATTTGGGGCTGGAGGTTTGTTTGCATGTGGGGTCGCTGCAGACGTGCCCAACTCTTCTGTGAGCGTATGAAACGTTGGACCTGAGGGGAGGAACCTTCCCGAAACCCGTGCGTCACAACCTCCCCACTCAGCTGCCAGTTACTCTGTGAGCCTGTGAAATATTCAACCTGGGGGGAAAACAAACTCGCCCTGAACACGATTCATCACCATCTCCATGAGCAGATGCTGAGCAGCCGTGGGTAGGAACGCTGGCCCTGACCCCACCTCAGCAAAGCTCTGACCCAGACAGGCTGGGTGATTGATGGGGTGGAGATGTGTGTTGGTCCCTGTCTCTGCAGGGATGGGCATCACCTCTGGAAGCAGCTGAGGTGCAGGTTGCCCCATTGGGGTGTGTGGCCTCAGTGGTCACCGTCCCTATTTCATGCCAGAGTTGCTTCAGAAGCTGATTTGTGCCAAGTGTGAACACAAAGGGAACTTGCCCAAAAGTTAAAATGAGTTTGTACCCTAAATTTGTGCATGGGGGGGGGGGGGGGGTGTGTTATTTTCTGGCTTTGGACCAGCTTTCCCAGCTGCAGTGCAGTCTGTTTCCTTCCCATTGCAATACCCCTTTCAGCATTCCCTTCTGGCTGAATTTATTGTGGTGCTTCCAAACCCCCTTTTCCCCAGAACTAGTCCTGCCTCCCAGTCCCACAATTATCATTATATTTTGGCCACGTTAAGAGCTTTCCCTGTCTGGCCAGGAGAGCAAAGAGATTGCATTGGGGTGAGCAGAGACCTGTCCTTGGTTCCACCCCCCCCGGGACAAGTGGAAGGGAACTGGACTGGTGATGGGGCTGGTGCCCAAAAACACCCAACACACTGTTGACACCCTGTGGGGTGCTGGTGATGCCCCTTCGCTCACCAACAAGGAGCTTTTTCAGGAGAGATGTCCTGTGCCAGGAGGAGAGCCCAAGAGTGATGCCAAGGACTGAGCTGCAGGTGCTGAGCATGCAGAGGATGTGATAGCATGGCTGTAGGACCTTGGTGGGCCAGGAGAAGGGCTGGGAGAGCAGAGGGTGCTGGTGAGTGAAGCCAGGATTACATTCTGGTGCCTGGTGTGCCATCATCATCAGTGGGAATGAAGAACCACCGATGGTGAGGCAGCAGGGCACGAGGAGGAATCTCACCCCAGGTTTGGAAGCTGTTTGAAGCCAAACCCCGTTTTTTTTTCCAATTACAGAATAATAGGTTTAATGTTTCCTTGTGCTTAGACAGACACAGTGATGGAGGTTTTCAGGGAGGAGATGAAAGGGGTTGGGGCTGCCCGTGGTTCCTCCCAGCTGGCTGTGTGAAGCTCCTCTCTGGAGGTGCTGGGGGCGGTGTGATGCCCTCACTGCTGCTCACCTTCCCAGGACTTCATTCCAGAGGGCCTCAACACATGGATCTGTTCAACCTTGCAGCACCCAGTGGCTCCCTTACGGACCAGAAATGGTGCCCAAGGTGAAGGAGGAACCCATAGCAGGAGGGAATGGGGACCCCAGTCTCCAAGTCCCCCATCCTGGCTCTCAACCACCCCGGTGACTACCAGCACCTTGCAGGGATGGAGCCATGACTTGATGGCCATGCTGGGAATGCTGAGCAGCAATGCCAGCCACAGAGGGCTTCCCAAATTGTGGCCAAGGAGGTGATCCTGGTGCCATGGAAGCCAGCACCTGGTCACGTCTCTATCACTGTCTGCAGCTTGAGTCATTTCTGCACGAGCAGATGTCCCCTGCGTGGTCTGGCTGGGGTGAGGAGCTGGGCTCTGCCAGACAAAGAGATGAGTAGCAGCTATGAAGCTCCTGTGCCTGGGTGCTGCAGTCACTCACACACAGCCCAGCTCTGTGCACCCCCAGTGATTTTTCACATCAGTTGTCTCCCCTCCGTTCTCACATCTGTGCTGCTATGGTTACCGAGAGCCCCAAAGGTTTTAAATCTCCCTCAGACCAACGGAGGATTTCAGGGATAATCTTGTTAAGAGATGAGCAATGAATATTTCCAAAGGCCTTTTCCACGAGTGTCTCGCTCTGTGTTAGCTGATGGCTGCTGACAGCAGGGAGAGCAGAGCGCAGAGGGGCCAGGCACAAGGAAGGATGATGGATGCAGCGACTTGTTTTCCTCTGCAGCCTTTTGTGACCAGCACTATGTGCCCCAAGAGATGTATTTTTCAAGGGGAGCTTGGCCAACTGGCTTGGGTCAGGTGTTAGAAAGTGTGTCCCCCCTGGGGAAAGACTTGGGGGGGGCCTCTGGGAGCCCTTGGAGATGGAGATGCTTGTGGATGCATCCTACAGCAAATCCCTGCATCCTGCAAGCCGTGTGTCCTCCCAGGGACCTGCCCCGATGGCGAGTGGAGCTGAGATGGCTCTTGGCTGCAGTGGGGCTGTGGGAGCAGCCAGGATCCATTCCCAGTGCCTTTAGTAACTGGGGTGCAGTGGTGGGTGCTGGGCTGAGGGCACCCGCTGCACCTGCAGGGACTGGAGCGTGACGGGGACAAAGCCTCTGCCAGGGGAGCCGGAGCCCGTGGGAGAGGGGAGCGTGACGCCCCGTGGAGCGAGGGAGGAGGGAGGCAGCAACCTGCCTGCGAGGGAGCAGGGAGAGAGAACGGCCCTGGGCTGCTGGCGGGGGCTTCATGGGCACATGAAGGGATGGCAGTGATGGACAGGAGCTGGGATGGGACAGGAATGAGCTTGGGGGGGTGTTTCGGGCAGGTGGGGCCCCACAGCTGGCGTTCACAGGTGGGTCTGTAGCAAGGGCTGTTTGGAGACGTGTGATGGGAGGGTTCGTGGTCATCCTCACCCCAAGGCAAACACTCTCCAGGGCCAATGGCCATGGAGTGGCAAGGGACCCCGGGGAGAGGTGAGGGACAGTCCCCAAGGTCTCAGCCAGTGCCAGGGCTCAAGCAGAGGTGAGCTTGAAATGCTGGCCAGCCCCAGCCTGAGCACAGCCCTCACAGGCTAGGAGGCCCTCAGCAGTCAGGACAGGGCAGTTTTGGGGCAAAATGCTGGGAAAGTGGGTGCTGCTACCCCGCATGGGCTGGCAGGGGAGAGCTGGGGAGCTAGAGCAGATGCAGGAAGCAGGGGAGGCACAGTGAGGAGGGCAGAGGAGGGAGTGGGACCCTGCTCCCCTCCCACTGCTCTTTGCAGCCCAGGCTGTGGGACACTGTGTGGTGCCTCTGCTGCTCCTGAACCAGCTGCCCAGGAGGGATGGGGCTCCTCTGGCAGAGGGGTGCGAGCTGAGCTCCCCCCAGACAAGGTCCTAATTTTGCTTCATGTTTTCCAAACCCTCATCTTTAGTTCTCTACCAAGCCCTGTGTTTGGTGCCTTCAAGTCATCGCATGAGGGGGAAGCCAAAGGAGCACATGAACCTTTCCCACCAGCCAGGTGCTTCCCAGCTCCGCTGCTGGACACAGCTCTGGCCAGTGCTGAGCTGCTCTTCAGGAGGCCAAGCTGCAGACTTGAGGAACAGCTTGTGCTGCGCCTGGCTGGGTTTTCAGGCAGCTCAGTGTGGAGCTGCCACGGTTCAGAGAGGACAGAGGAGGCTAAGGAAGCCTGGAGCAATGTTCTCCAGCACCACACTGGAGCAGCCAGTGCTGGGCATTGCTCCAGTCCCAGACACAGTGTCCCAGTAACCTGTGCTGCCCAGTAAGCAGTGGGGTGAGGTGTTGGGAGCAGTGTGCCTTGCCCATTGCTCACAGGCAGCGAAGCAGCATGACAAATGGTGATGGCAAATAAGCTTGCAGTGCTGTGATGTGTTCCCAGGAGTCTGGGCCAACTTCTGAAGCTGTGGAGCTGATATATCACTCCCCAACAGGGTGCCCCAGCACCCCTGCCTTTGCACCCCATCCCAGCACATGGAGGCAGCACAGGCAGCCTGTGCCTGCAGGGTGCTTCCAGCCCTGGCCACCCACTTGTGCCTCTGCCTCCTGTTTCTGCCCATGGTTAAATCCATGGTGTACGTGAGAGTGGCTGTGTTTTCACCAGGGCTTTCTGGTGCTCCAGCTGAGGAGGTGAGAAGGAAGCAGTCAGTAATGAGAGCATCCCCACTGAGCAGCGTGTCCCCAGCTACTGTCATAGAATCATAGAATCATAGAATGGTCTGAGTTGGAAGGGACCCCAAGGATCACAGAGCTCCAACCCCCCTGCCACAGGCAGGGCCACCAACCTCAGGCCTGGATCTACACTAGGTTGCCCAGGGCCCCATCCAACCTGGCCTCACCGCAGCCAGAGTGGTGAAGCATCGTTTCCCCCACCAGGAATGAGCTCTGGATGGGTGACTGGGAAAGGTGGAGAGGGGAAGGGAGTGCTGGTGGGTGAGGCAGGTCCTCACCCCGTTGTGGGGACACCCCACCACACAGGAGAAGGTTAAACCTGCCTCTCCCGGAGATTAAATCCGAACAGCCTTTGATTTAGCGACAGGTGAGAGGAGAAACCTGACCCTCTCTGGCTTCCGCCCCCTCTTTGAAGAGGAGCCGGCCCTGGCTGATGCATAGATGGATCAGCCGTACGTGGGGCTCCGTGCCGCCTGTCTGGAACAGCGTGTCGCCCAACAGAGCCTGTTCCCGGCGGGGTCGCCGTGGGGTACGTGCCACCCCGAGCAGGGAAAGCCTGTGGCTCGGCCCCTTCCTGGGGGCACATGGGGGTGATGGGCTCAGAGAGGGTCACGCTGCTTCCCTGCTGGGTAGTGACAGCGCCAGACAGAGTTAATGGCTTAATGAAGGGCTGTCATTGCATGGCAGCACGGGGCAAGTGTCTGTGAGGGGTGAGGGCTGCCCATAGCCCCAGACGGGCATCAGTCGGGAGGGGACCTGGAGTACCCCAGCACCAGCAGAGGAGGGGCTGGAGGAGATCCCTGGGGGCATCAGCAACGCCCTCAGGGGAATGGACGTTCCCCAGTGTTGGGGCTGAACAGGAAAGGGGAATGGAACCTCCCTGGGCTTGTAGAAACCAATGCCACAGCACAGCCATCAGGAAGGGTGCCCAGCCCCGGTGTCACAGCCATGGCAGCACAGGGGCAAGGGGAAGCTGACCCTGGCACAGGCGCTCCCCAGCTCATCCCTCCTCTGGATGTCCAACCTTTTCTAAAAGAGGTCATCTCAGGTTTGTAACCCCAGCTTGACCACAGCCCCATTTCCTGCTGCAGCCCCTGTACCCCCCACACCGAGGGGACCAAGGGACCCGTTCCAGCGCCGGTGCTGCGGGGGGGCAGGGAGCCCACGAACAGCCTGTACTAGACAACCCCAGGTAATAAAATCTAGTCTCCTGTAAACAAATGCCTTGCTGAGGACTAAAGGGATTTAGCACAGCTGTTCCCCAGCGTGGAGGAGTCTCTATAGCATCTCTTATCTCGCCCTGGCCGGGATTATTAGCTGGACCGAGGCGCTTGCCTCTCTCTAGGCCACCGACACGGCTTTTCCTGGGGTGACACAGGGTGACAGGCTCTGCAGCAGCACTTTCAGGCCATCAGGAGGTGAAATGTGTGAGGCTGGGGGCTCAGACGTGTGTCTGCTGCCCCAAGATGCTGTGCAGGAGCAGGGGTCCAGCCCAGCCCCTTCCTTGGCAGGCTGCAGCGGTCCCGGTGGTCCCAGTGCTTGGCTCTGCCCAGCACCTGCCTTAACCTCTCTAGACAGGAGCACATGGCTTCGTATCAGCACCCAGCCCTGTTGAGGGCAAATAAAGGCATCAGCTGGTCAACTGACAGTGTGTTACAGACACAGCTAGCAGCCAGGTTCCCTCACACTGGTCTGAGCAGGGCTGAGCCTCTTCACCATGGGATGAGCCTTGAGCCCCCTCCCCATGGGGCTGAGCCTTCTGCACATGGGGCTGCAGCCATCCCCAGGCACCCCTGGCCCCTGCCAGCATCAGTCGGACTCCCAGCTCCATGGGTGATCCCAGTGTAGCCCTGAAAGCCCCAGACCAAGCCTGGCCTTGCTCCCCTGGGTTGGGGGATGCGGGTGGGAAGGGCGAGGAGAGGGGCCAGGGGCAGAGGGGGCACAGGGATGCTGACAGACCAGTGGGGCTAAACAGGGTGAAGAGAGATGGTATGAAGGGGTTTGGCATTCCCTGGGGCAGGACTTGCAGGGCTGTGTCTGGGTGACAGGTACCTCTCCCAGCAAGCACAGGTAAGGTGTTTCCAGCAGAAAACTGCTGGAATTAGGTAAGAACACTCCTGAAATAGAGCACAGGGTCCTGCCATCATCCAGGAAGCTTAAATGTGAAGAGAGGAGCTGCTCTGCAGTGCAAAGTGGGTCACCTCTGAGGGGTGACTGGAGAGCTGGGACTGGGGCTGTGGCTTCTCATGGTGGTATTGGAAGGGAGATGGGATCTTCAGCAGGGCCACAGCAATAGCACAAGGCCAGGTGCAGCAGGGTCTGACGCTGGCAGCGATGCCCAAGACCCCAGACTGGGAAACAAGAGCACGGGGTGGGGAGGGGGAATTCATGGGCACCCCTCAGCTTGCCGTGCAGCCACACCAAACCCCCCACCACCACCCTTAGCCATCCATCTTGAGCTGCCCCAGGCTGACGCTGAGGCTGCTGGGGACGTTGCAGACATCGTCACGTCTCCCCTCAGGCCCCAAGCAGCCAGGCCGCGTTGGCAGCCGGGCCTCCCCTGACCCGTGCCTTAATGTGCACAGCATGCCCGCTGCAGAGGCAGGCAGACGTGACGCTCTCGCCCTCAAAACCAGCCACTTCTTCATTTAGTTTTTTTTTAAACCCAGAGTGCATGAAAATGTCAGGCTGCAAACACCCCCAGAGACGCCGCCCGCCCGCCCGCGGGAGCCCGCCTGGCGCGGCCCAGCATGGCCGCCTCCCCAGCTGTATGGCCTTCGCTCCGTGGGCTTCCATGCCACAGTGCTCTGCCCTTTCCCCAGTGACCCCTTGGCCTTAAATGAAATCATAGAATCATAGACTGGTCTGAGTTGGAAGGGACCCCAAGGATCACAGAGCTCCAACCCCCTGCCACAGGCAGGGCCACCAACCTCCAGGCCTGGAGCTACACAAGGTTGCCCAGGGCCCCATCCAACCTGGCCTTGAACAGCCCCAGGGACGGGGCATCCACCCCGTCTCTGGGCAGCCTGTTCCAGCCCCTCACCACTCTCTCTGTAAAGAACTTCCCCCTAATATCTAATCTAAACCTTCCTTCCTTTAGCTTCACTCCATCCCCCTTGTCCTGTCATTGTCTATCCTTTTAAAAAGTTGAATCCCCTCCTGCTTATAGGCTCCCTTCAGGAGCTTATAATAATAAATAAACCTTATAATAATAAATAAACCTTTACATCTCAGAGTAAAAATGAGCTGAGTGTTGTCCCAGTGCTGAGCTGGTTTTTGCTATGGCCAGACTGCTTCAGCCTTTCCAGGGCACTGGCAGGGATGGGAGGGTTAAAATCAGAATCAGGTTTTCATTCATTTCACAAGGGAGCTCGGTGTTCCCTCTGTGTGGGTCCCACAGCCTGGGCTGCGTGTCCCCCACTCCAGTGTCCCCCCAGCTGGGGACTGGTGATGGGAGAGGGGTGGCAGCTGCACCCTCCACCTGTTGGGTCTCAGCAGTTCGGTCTGGCTCCCCCCCAAACCTCTCCCTCCTCTGGTTTGGGTCCAGAGAAGGAAACATCCACATCCACCTGGTCCCCACTCTGTCCCCACTCCCCAGCCACCCTCTCGCCGACGCTGCTGTCACCCTAAGAGCTCCTGACACCGCTGCTGGAGCAGCCGCTGTCTCCTGTGCCGGGGGCTCTGGCGCAGCCTCAGCCCGTCAGGACATCTCATGTTCCAGCTCTAGTTCCTGTCAGTGAGTATCAGCCACGGCCCGGGGGCCCCGTCCCGCTGAGCTCAGCACGCCCAGCTCCCCGTTTCTTCCCAAACTTGAGCTCTCCCAGTTTCTTCAAGCTGTTCCTGTCTGGAAGGACGCAAACTGGTACTGGTGAGCTGTGAAATGGCTCCTTCCCCTCGGTGCCTGATGTGGTGTGATGCTGCTGTGGCCTCTGCCCGGCCCCAAAGGCCACGTCTTGCCCTGTTTGCAGAACATCCTGGGTAAAGCAGTGGCCAAGCTGAAAAGGTTTCCCTCTGGGGTGGTCACCAGGGGAGTCCCTTGTGTGAGCAGAGGGGTTGGGGACAGTCCCCAGTGGGACACACTGCTGGCTGAGGGGGAGGGATGCTCTGCCAATAAAAGACAAAGAGCCCAAAAGTGTGTTTGCAAGAGGGGAGTGGAGGGCAGGGGACGTGTTATGAGCTGACCTGGGGGTTGGCTGGGCACAGGGTGGGACTGGGGGGGTCCCCTTCTCTGCTGGGATGGAGAGCAGGGGTGCAAGCCATGGTGTCCCCCAGCATCAGAGCCTTTCTGGGCAGAGCTCAGTGGCTCCTGGGTGGCTTTGAAGAGAAGGGACGACATGCACTTCACTTCCATCAGCCCCTCGGGCATCAGCGTGACACAGAGCTGGGCTGGCAGCGGGGAGACACCCCGTGCAGCTGCTTTATGCTCAAAATCAGGTCTCGTTTTTGTCAAGGCCACTGTAAGTTCAGCAGCACCAGGAGGGGATGCTGATAGAGCAGCAGGTTTTGAGACCCCTTCACAGCTCCCAAATGGGGCCGTGCTCACCTGTGGGTCAGGCAGAACCTCCCACAGCAGCGACTGGCTTTATTTTCCTTGCTCAGTGACCTGTGGCTGTGCTCCTGTTCCTCTCCCTCCCAGTAACACCCGAAACAATTGCTCCTGTTTAACTGGAGCTGATGGATGTGGCTGTTGTGCTGATGCTGGCCAAGCTCCTTCACATTTCCCAGCAGGAACGTGGGAAGGAAAGAAAGTCCCAGGTTTCAGTCACGGGGCGAGTTCCTCAGCTCCATCCCCCTGGCTGAGTGCCACAGGCCACGGAGGGTGGATAAATCCTCTGCAGGAGCAGCTGCAAGGGGAACACAAGGGGGGGCTTGGGGGCTTTTTTATAAGGTAAACTGAGGCAGGGAAGCACTGCTGCAGTCCCTGCTCACATAGCAGTTCCTTTAAAGGGGAGGCTAGAAGTGCAGAGTGCCAGCTCTCTGCCTGGGATGTGTCCACAGGGGCTGGAGCCCAGGCAGGGCTGTGGCCAGCACAGGGATGCTCAACCTACATATGGGGGTCTTCTCCAGCCCAAGGGCCAGCAGGGCTGTGGACACCAAGAAGAAAGCCCCCAGGCACCTCTGAGGTGCCCCCAAATGCCATGCACTGCTGGGTGTGAGTGGTGGGGGTGTCCTGCCAACGCTCTTCATCCTCCCAGACAGCTGCTCGCTGACACCTCGGTGCTCAGACCCGTCTCACTTGCACCGTGGCTGCTGATGGGCACAAGTCAATCTGTGCAATTAATGATCCACAAGCTCACATCCCTTTCCTGCCCTCTATAAGCTGTGGAGGGGGCACGGGAGGGCCAGAGCTGAGCAGCCAGGTGGGAGCAGGGGCACTGTGGGCAGCAGCACTGCTGGGCTCTGCAGCATCTCTGGGCTCTGCAGCATCGCTGGGCAATGCAGCATCCCTCCTCTGTGGCTTGGAGACGCAGGAGCCTTTGCTGCTGTGTGTGAGAGGACAGAATGTGCAAGGGGAGCAATCCTCTTACCCTACACTAATGGATGTGGTGAGACTGGGACTGATCCTGCCTGAGCCCAGGGAATGGGGATGTGGGGCTGGAGGAGGCAAGTGGGTTTATTTAACCAGCTCTTGCCCTGAGCATGGGAGGAAAGAGCACACGTGGCATCGCTTGGACCTGCTGGGGAGCAGAGGGAGAGCTGCTGGAGCAGCACCCAGCACCACACCAGTCCCCCCAGGCCCAATCCACACTCAGTGCTGGAGGGGAATCCCAGGCTGGGTGCAGGCTGACCACTCTGGGGGCTCAGCATTTTCCTGGGGGGGGGGGTGTGGAGAAGGCACCCAATGAACTCAACTACCCTGTGGCCTCCTGGCACATCACCCCCAGCTCCATTTCCAAAAGCTGTGAGGAGAGCACACGCTGGAAGTGTGCTGGGAGCATCCCACTGCACTGCGCCTGACCAGAGCCCTAACTGGCTTTGTCTGTGCCCTTGGGAGCACCTCCCACTGCCTGAGACTGGTTCAGGATGAGTCACAGCATGTCCCCACCACCACGGCCACCTCACCCCTCCCCTGGCCCCCTCAGAGTCACCCCAAGTGCCCAGCTCAGCTCAGCTCAGACACATCTGTTGGAGCAGAACCGTCCGGATCGAGCCCTTCCTTGAAGGATGCTGTTCCTTGTCACTCTGTCATGTCCACGGAACACCAAGGCAGAGCTGTGAAGCATAAATGACACGTTCTGGCAGCTGACATCTCCAGGAAGAGTTTAGCATGAAGACAAACCACCCCTACGGTGAGTTCATGTTCCTGAGCTGCCGAGCCCAGGCAGCTCCTGATGCCCAGACAAAGGGGAGGCTTTGTCCTCGCTCCACAGGACAAGTGCCAGCGGTGCAGGGTGCCCTGACACGGCCAGATGTGTTTGTTTGGCGTCTCCCTGGCCCTGCTCCCTCATCAGTGGGGCTGCCTGGCGCTGTGTCACGCTCCAGATGGCACTGAATGGGTGCTGGGGTGGGCAGGGGGCATGGGGAGCCTCAGGCAAGCACTGGCATCTGCTCTGAGCCACAGGGGGGACCTGGGCTAAGAGGGTCCTTGGTGGCTGTGCCCAGCAGTGAGCGAGGGAATGGTGTTTGCACACACCCAGCTCGTGTCTGA